>CM020025.1:26885223-27280223 GCA_009769605.1 Bucorvus abyssinicus
GGATTGAGCATTGATTTGGACAAATCATAGAGAAGCTCAGAGAAAGTTACAAAAAAGATTTCTGAAACATTGAAAAGGGAATCATTCCACACTGCAGGTGTTCTCTACTCGATTTTCACATATACACCAGTCACAGTCTTGCTTAAATGGAAGCCTATATCAGTAGGTAAGAGCTAACAAGATTTACTTTCTCAATTCAAGTGAAGCCAAATGCTACCCACCACATCAGTTATAAGCTTTTTGATTTTACGAAGTAATCCATTTCAATTAAGGTAAAAACTCAGAAAATTAGGGAAAGAGAAAAGGACAGGTTTGTTGTATGCAATGAGCATGGATATTAGGCATAATAATGATTAATTCTTCATTCTGCTAGAGATTAAAATAATTGGTCTATCAACAAATGACTACACTCAGTCACTACGGTATTTACAGTTTTCAGATTACACAATGGTGTCAGTTATGCTCAATCTGCCTTGTTTTCACACTTCTGCCTTTATTTCACATCTAATCTCTCGAGGCACGACACCCATCAGATACATAGAGAAATCCTACTTCTCTACATTTTCCAGGCTGAGACACTCTGAAATTTACCTTAAAGTTATATGCAGTGCCTTCTAACACCCCCAACCTACACTTCCTGTTCCTGGCACACCGGAATTGAAAAAGCCTGACCTTCGGTGCTGTATGTGCCTATATATGGTCACAACTACGTGGTCGCAGAAGTGCTGGGGCTCCCACAACACCACACCACTGTCAGCTCCACTCAGATATGTTCATCCTGATAATCAGCTAGATTTGTCTCATTAATAGACATTAAAACTTCAGTTAGCTTTTCTTTGTTCTTCCTTTTTTCTTTTCCCCTTTTTAACTTAACTGAAATACAGCTGTACTTGCCAGGCACCCTGACAGCTCACTCCTTCCCTTCCACCAGCAGCCATGCTGCACAGGAAAAATGTGCTAGTAAGCAAGATACTGTGAAACCACATACTTTGCTCTCACTCTTTTACCCATCACTTATTTCGAGTTTAGCTGCGAACTCCTTGCAGCAGGGAGACCCACCCTTCCTCTACACTCATAATAGGTTAAAGTTTACTGCCTCAGAGCAATAAAAATCAAATACTGAAGTAGATATTAAAAGCCCTTTCTACCTAAAAACTGCATGAAAATTGAAGGGGGGTAAATAACAGAAGATTGCACAGTACATTTCCACTCAAAGGCAACTTCGTGGCTAATCATGGAGGGGGGGAAAAAAGAGCTTCCATCAGTTACTTTTATCAGTGATTACAGCAAGTGTTAATAGCAGGAGCAAGGCATTGTATATCATGCATTTATATTCTAGATGCCTGAAAGCACCCTTGCTTCCTTATAAAATAAAATGAATCTCCCACTCACAGGAACCTATGGCAAAAAAGCAGATGAGATACCACATTTGGGAGGGGGAAGCTCTTTGGTTCTGCTCTAGCAACGTGAAGAGTCCAGAGAGCCCTATTCCCAGAGTCACGCCTTCTGCCATAGTTTTGTTAGTTCAGGAAATCTTCCTGCATGCAACTAAGCAAATGGCTTTGACTTGATCCACACTCCAGGTTGCTACAGGGGGTTGTCCCAATTAGCCTGTAGTTACGGAAATATTAACACAGTTAAGCTGATTCAAACTAGGTAAGTTCCAACTCCCTCAAGACCCTCTAATTCACACTCACAATAACATTCGGGAGTCATTCAGGGATCCTGTTTTGTACTGCCACGAGTGACACTGGACAAAAGACTTGTCTAGTTTGATTGAGTTCTGAGTTTGAATCAAACAAATCTGAGTTCAGCTGAGCTGCTGTTTTTCAATATGGAGCTTTACATTCTAATGAACAAAACTGCTCCAACATCTCCTATCAGTCAGAATTAATTTTGCATTGACACAGGTAAGCACATCAAGGAACACAGTCTAACGTTCAATCATTTGCAAGATACAATGCTTAATGATCTGTCAGTACTGCAAACATCAACATATTTTTTTCAGTTTGCAAACCCTTCAGTGTTTTAGAGGGAAAAAATGTATCTGGCTTCTCCTTTGGACAGGTAGATACTTGGTATTACTGGCTCCAAATGCTTATTAAATTCTTTGGTTAGATACTTCCCAGGATGCTACACCAGCAATTACAATACATCTTTTTATAACATAAAGAGCTGGGGGTGTTTTCTAAATGGCATAAACTGATCTAATACCATGCCGCTGCTGCTAACACCAGAAGGACTAATCTCCCTGCCTCCTCCTAAATAGGCCCTGCGATCCATTTTTTTACAAACTCCTTTGTATCACCAGTGCTTATCTATTTATGTGATCATCCAGAGAAGCAAATTGGTCGAGCTAAAGAATAGCTTTAGAAGGTGGCAAAAACATAGCAACCAATTCACTTATCAAGAGAGCTTTAAACAGTCATTGCTTCTTGCTGCTAACAGTTTAGTGAGGTGAATAAGCCTTCAAACAGCCACACAAGCACTGAGGACATATATGTGAAAAAGGGATTACTCCCTGTCAGCAGCAAATTGTCTTCTCAGCATCTCATGAAACCTCACGCACACACGGGTATAATTTCTAATAGTGAGAAAGCGTCCCACAACATGCAGCACCTCACACAAACATGGAGCAAAGGCAGTGACTCTGGTAGAGAGGGAATGAATATAAAAAGTAGTGTTGCAACTGCTTTCCTACCAAGTTCAACTGAAAAATGCACTGTAGTATTCAATTCACTTCTGCTTCTGGGAGTGCTGAGGAAGAAAACTGAAAAAAATGTGGTTCTGTGGCACAGGAAAGGAGAGGCACATTCTATGCCTATGGCTTTGACGGAAGAGATATTTCCTTCAGAGTAATGCCTGAAGCTGCATTGCAGCTGTAGAATGTGTGTTGTCCTCAATTATTTTTAATACACAAGTATTTAAGAGTATGTAACAGTACCAGCATTTAATAGTGGTGCAAAAAGTAAATCCTACACAGCACTCCAGCTGCATTCATTCTACCTGAAGAACTGGCTTGGATAATGAGATTTATTTTCACAAAAATAACCATTTTGGAAGGTGGTGATTGTTTCACTGTAGGTCCTTTCAGCAGCAACGTATCTATTATAAAAGTCTCCATCTTAAAATCACTTTACACACCATATCATATTAAGATGAAGGATTTTTAAAAAAAAACCCAAACTCAAAATAGGAGTTCTGAAAGTCATTGTATCAGGTACAGGTAGCAAAGAGGCATATCAACGCAATGTATGTTACTTGGGTAATACACAGATCTAACTAGAAAAAATTAGAGAAGATAAATCTCCCCCATGTAATTTTGTGGTTCCTTTTATTGCTCCATATTGGACACCTTTTTGTGTCATGCACTTCCCATATTTTAATTCAGGAACATATGAAAAGAGCTATACTGATCTCAAATTAGTGAAACAAGTATGTTTTGTTTGTAGATGTTAAAGGATCAAGATCAACATGAAAATGTAGCTTCAGGCTATCACGATCAATTACTAAAAGCTCTGAAATTAAACAATTTTCTTGTAATATTAATACAGACAGTAGAATACATTGTATTACTTTTCCCCACATCTGTATTTCTTTTAAAGCCTATACCTTTACAGTAGTTGGGTGGAAAACAACTAAGCCAAGAAAACCACATACATGCAAAAGTGACTCTAAAATTACTGAAAGTGCTACACGTCTCAAATTTGTCAAACAGAACATTCTTCCTGCAGCATCTTTACTGCAAGTTTTTACCCTTAATTTAGTAGTACTTTTTCCAGGTATGTAAACGAAAGCTTATAATATGAGCAACCAGGACAAAGAAAGATTAAGAACATCTCAGGTTGACAACTTAGACAAAAGTTGCTTTCAGTAGCTTCCAAAGGACTTCGTGAGGAAAAAAAGGAAAGAAAAGAAAAGATGAATAGGAGGTGTGTCCAATAAAATAGCATTAAGTTCCAGTCTCAGAAGACTACACACTGGGAGCTTAAAAATATCAGTATCTTAAACTGTATCATTCTTTGGTACTTCCTATTTCATTGTAGGGTCAAGCCCCAACATACATTATCAACTGAAGAAACAAAATATTGTTTTGGAAAGCATGCTAGAGGCTAGCACTCCCTTTGCTAAATAGAAATCTCATATGATTTGACAAAAGTCTAATGTAGTCCTTAGTCCACTGTAAGTTTGAGTAAATCTTATCCATAAAACCTTTAGAAACTGAGCAATTGCATACTTTGCTTATGTTATCAGATACACAACCGATAACAAGCTTAAAAAAAAAAAATCAGAATTTCCTCACTGAAAACTCAAAAAGTAGTAAAACATTGTATCTAGTGAAAGGCAAAAGCATTAACTTTTATTTGCGAATTAAAAGGTATAAGAAATGGCTAACTAAGACTTCACAAAGAAAGAAACCAATAGCTTGATCCCACACACACAGGATCAAGACATTCTGCTAGCCCAACATATGTGCTTCTCATTTGCAGCAATGAGACCTCTCTTTCTCAGCAGTCTTTACAAAGTGTTATCTACTATAACCTAAAAAGCACTTGGTTCACATTTGCAAAGCATTCTTCCACCACAAAGCCTGAATTTTTAAAGCAATCCTTCCTACTACTCCAAGGTCATTATTTATAATTAGATATCCCAAGGACATCAAGCTTGGATTCAACAGCAGCAGGGAGAAAAAAGGAACAGCATCAGAGCTTGCTCTATGAAAAATGCCTTTATTAAAAGTTATAAAATAAGATGCCACCTTAACTGTATGCCTCCCCCTTCCAATTCCAGTGCCTCAAAATTCTTTCTCAAAGATACCTATTAGTTTGAAAGTTTTAATGCCTTCTGTCAGGTTAAAGTATTTGAAATATTTTACATTTCAGAAGCCTTTTACTCAAGGATAAAAAAAGTAATTTCCATATGCTGAAAAATCTGCCTTCATTTCTGCAGGAGCAGTTCAAACTCCTTTATACCCTGCATTCAGAAACTGGAAGTGGATATTACACAGTGCTGCCTGAGAAAAATACACTGATTTGCTATATAATGTGGCTAAAATCCTTATGCTATTACTCTTTGGCTGCCAAAATTGAAATCAACCAAAGATGATTGATCTGCAGGTTGATCACTGTGCTGGTGGGCAGTAGAACCTTATCTGTTACAACACACATTGTCTTCAGTTTCATTACTTGATTTGCCAACTAATTTGTTCTATTACTGCTCTCTAGTTTTGGTTCAATTTCTTCCTCTCAGCTACTTAAACTGTAAGGTTCCCGGGGTAGCAAACTTCACAGGAGTTCTGACAGCACAAATGCAGCAAGAGCAAGGCTTTTGATGGTTCTGAGGTGCCACTGCATTACAAATACTTAAGGACATGGTAAAAGTCATAATCCACAAAAAGAAAAGTATCTAATTTCTTCAAACTACTAACAAAGGAACATATGAACTGCAGTTTTAGAAATCACTGATCTTATATTGAGAATAACAGGTTTCATTTGTATTCATCTTCAAGCTTCAGACAATTACTTTTAACTTGTCAAAAATGCAGACAATTTTGCTTTGCACAGTAACTTTCTAGAAGGTATACAAGACAAGATAAGCAGCACTGGACACAAGTTGCAGCAATTAAATACTAAGAAAAGTGTCTGATCATTGGTGTAGTCAAACATGGCAACACATCACCCAGAAAGCCTATGCAGTCTCCATCTTTGGAGATACCCAAACCTCAAAGCGCAAGCCCCTGAGCAACCTGATTTAAGTTGGCTCACTTTGATCAAGCAGCATTTGAGGTATCGCCAGAAGTTTCTTCCAGCCTATACAAATAAATGAAGTTATTATTTGCAGTTATACATACAGTACATGATCATTTTTCCAGACAGTGTTGAACACTTCTGAAATTTTCCAACAAAGTGATTAAAATTTCTGTTCTGTCCTTTAATCTCAAGGGTATTGATGCATTTTTTTTTAAAAAAAATAATTCCTAACTCAAGACAACACACTATATCTCAGGATGTACATAAAAATCTTAATCTTGGAAGGACTGCAATACTCAGAATTACGCGTTAGTCTGAGAGGCACTCCCAACTTCCTCATTCTCATTAATGCATTTCCTCAATATGTTATCAAAGTCTAACCATTGAGTTTAACCTCACCTTTGTAAAAACAATTCCTTTCACACAACTTCTGCTACAATTCACTTCTAGAAAAATGTTAACTTTCACAGCTTTGATAATGTAGTAAATGACACAGAAGATATGCTTAAACAGTAACTGAGTTATTTCACATTTAAGTACTAAGGGGTTTTCAAGCTTTTATCAGAATCTGCTACATCATTTCTAGTTCCATTCATAATTTAAATTATATTTAGACCAGAGAGCTCACAAGGTCCTTCTGCTAGATACATTAGCAATGCTGCACTTTTAAATATGAACCAAAGCAGACACTGATGAACTACAAAAAAAGAACATTAAAGGACACTTGCAAAACTTTACCTTAGGTTTACCTTCTTGATTACAGTGCAATTTTACCCAGAAAAGGATATTTAAATCCTGCTTCTATTCCAACACATTCTGCTTCTAACCATCTATGGACCACCTCTCTATTAGGGCAATTCTAAAAGTCAGAATTTGAGACGCTTTCAAAAATGAACGATTTAGAGCACAAGTATTGCTTTAATATATGTAAAGATTTTTTAAAAGTAACCAGTTTTTGTCAAAAAAATTCTGCTAATGCTTCCAAAGCAGTTTCAGGAGAAAGGTTTGTATTCGCATTAAGGAAACATCTCAACCTAAACCTCCCACATTGTCGGGCTTGTACATGCAAGTGCAATCTGCTGCCAACATATTATGTTTTAAACACGAAGTTATACATGAGAGAATGCAATTTACTGGCATAGTCTTTTCATCTCAAAGCACTGGTTAGAAGAACAAGTTTTCCTTAAAGAATCAGACAAAACTACACTGCAGAGTTCTGTTGGTGCAAGACAGCCACCTTTATTACTCAGGTCTGTAGCTTTTGACACCTAATTTAAGAAGTTACAAAGTTACCCAATGCACCAGGAAATACCTGTGGGCAATGCTGGCTCATTTTCACCAATGGGACTACTTCCGCACCAGATGAGAAGTTTTGCTCTAACTACCACAAGCTGACCTACTGTTAAACCCCACCTTCCTGAACAAGTGTAACTACTAAGATATAACCTTATTGAGAGAGGTGTGGTTCCTTTTTAAAAAAATGTTTGATAATTCCCATCTTTATATGCTTAGCATTTTAAAGAATGCAAGAGCTAATCTTGCATTTAAAAATCTGATGTGTTACCCTTTCCTACAAGGATTCTCTCCTTTAGTCCCTGAAGGCATCCCGATTTTCTCAGGCTTAATCTTGATACCAACACAGCTATTTAATGCCTCTGCTTTGTAGAGAACAGGATTCGCATTATAAAAAGAAAAATCTACAGTAAACATCTCTTTGAGTCACCAAAAATGGACTACAGAGCACTAGTTTTATAGTTTAAAAAGTTTTAGTCTTGTTTTGAATTTGTCACTTGTTAAGGAATGTTTACATTAGTAAATGAAACTTTTACAGTAAAATCAGTACCTTCCATTAATCATTGCCTATATTAATGTAGATAAATCGTAGCTTTTATATTCACACTAACATGCTCATTAAAAACATTTTTATATACACTTACTAGTTTGACACGGTCACAGGAAGGAAAACAACTGCTACACAAACTAGAATTAAACTGGGGGAAAAAAATGTTATTAAACAAAACTGCTTTCAATATTCTGAATAAATAAGTTTTGCATTCAAAACTTGTTAAGTGAGGTCGCATTACCCATAGGAAGGGCACAGAAGTGACGACTTCCCATTGCTCTCTCTCAAAAGCTCGGGGCTTCAGGATTTCCACCTCTCGTACCTCATTTTTATTTACAGACTGAAGCAAACATAAACCTACATTATTCCATCTATCTAAAAGCTTCTGAGCCTTCAGTGACCTATGTGAATAAAGCAACTACAAAACACTGTCTCACAAAAGCTGGTTTTAGCACTGGAAAATCCCTGGTACTGGATGCTAAAGCCAGTAGCTTGCAATGGCCCACCTTCAGATCTTTGGATGTACACAAATCTTACACACTGTATGTACTACAAATAGTTCTGAAATTTTTTTTTTTTAAAAAAGCTTTTTCAAATTTATCCTCACATTTACTATCATCACTGAAAGATACACAAGGCTTCAAAAATCTCATGCTAAAATGTGAATCTAAAGAACAAGACTGGGTTCAAAACCAATTACACAATCTTGCCTATTGAAATCACGTTCTTTCTAGCAACTGGCTCTTCTCCTTCCTTGGTTTTAGACCTTCTTTACCTGAACTGTAATTATGTTTCACCACTATTCCAATTCATGACCCTTCTGTACTCTCAACTATGCTAAACATTGCAAGTTTTAAACCTGAATTATGTTAGAGATAAATACACCCATCTGAAACTGATTATTTACTAGATAGCAACAGGAAGGTATAGCTGCTACAAATGTCACTGCTTACTGCTTTTGCAAGACCTAAATCTACTGACTACACATGAAGATAGTCAAGAACCAAAGATGCTTCAGAACTTCTGGTATCCCTACACCACTTGATCTCCTATTTACTTATGCTTTTACAGCATTATTAGGAGTCTGGTAAAAAAAAAGTACCATTATTTTGTTCATTTTCTTCCCTCTTTGAATTTCAGCAGTTTTGACCAGTGCTCTAATTATGTTTCTGTTGAAATTACCTACAAAACTATACCAGTAACATCACAGAATCATGGAATCACAGAAAGCTTTGGGATGGAAGGGACCTTCAAATGTCACCTATTTCAACCTCCCCTGCAGTGAGCAGGGACATCTTCAACTAGATCAGATTGCCCAGAGCCCTGTCCAACCTGACCTTGAATGTTTCCAGGGATGGGGCATCTACCATCTCTCCAGGCAAACAGTACCAGAGTTTCACCACTCATTGAAAAAAAATTTATTCCTTCCTTCTATTCTACATCTCCTCTCTTTTAGTTTAAAACCATTACCCTTGTCCTGTCATAACAGGCCTTGATAAAAGACCTGTCCCCATCTTTCTTAAGTACTGGAAGGCTGCAATAAGGTCTCCCTGGAGTCCGCTCTTCTCCAGACTGAACAATGCCAACCCTCTCAGCCTGTCCTCATAACAGAGGTGCTCCATCCCTCTGATAGTTTTTGTGGCTCTCCCCAGGACCCTCTCTAACAGTTTCAAGTCCTTCCTGTGCTTCAATACTATCAGTTTCATATCATGGGAGAAAAGTATATAAAGGAACAATGTGATTTACTTCCTGTGAAAATGAATGTTTGCCTGTCTGCCTCTACCCCTAAATTTATTTATAGTCCCAACTGGATGGGTGAGAAGGGTGTGCTTTCCAAAGACTATCCAGATGATTTTTTTTTTTTTAGCTCAGTGAAACTGAATATTTGAATAACATTTTTATTGTAAAATGGTATCACAAACATATCAGAAATAAAATCTTAAGGCATCATGAGATGTGCATAGATATTTGCCTGCTTTTCCAAGAGTTTGTAGTGTTACCCATCTTTGCTTTACCAGCCAATAAAATATACTGCCATGTTTGGAAAATTCCACTCGTATAGGACAATCAATTTTATATGGAACTGAAGCAGATAAAGGAATCAGTTTAAGGTTACAATGAAGAGTGCTGGTTCTATTCACTTACTCTGAGGCAGGAAGAGTCTCTAGAAGGTCTGCACCCATTTTGGGAGAAAAGAAAAACTGGAATTGATGGATAGAAGAAAGTTCAGAACTTAACTCCATCAGTCACAAAAGCACAGGCAGTGCAGATCACACAGAGGCAAGATAAAATGGTCAATCTGTCTATTATTGTTTCACAGGACCAGCAGTAATGGGCAGAAAATGAAACACAGGAGATTCTGCCTGAGCATAAGAAAACACTTTTTTACTGCAAGGGTGACCAAGCACTGGCAGAGATTGCCCAGGGAGGTTGTGGAGTCTCCATCCTTGGCGATTTCCAAAACCATCTGCACGCAGTCTTGGGCAGCCTGCTCTAGACAACCCTGCTTGAGCAGGGGAGTTGGACAAAATGACTTCCAGAGGTCCCTTCCAACCATTCAGCGATGCCGAGATAATCTGTAGTATTTTCAAGCATACTCTCTAGGAACAATGTACTGGATTAGAGTTATTTGTGTTTTCTATAAATGGCTAAAAGAATCATGGATAACCACAGATACGTCTTGATTACATTATTACTTATACCAACAGAGAGGCAGCATCTGAATGTGAATTAAATAGAGGAGGGCACAGTCTTAACGCTTCTTGGAAAAAAGCTACTGAGATCCTGACGCTATGCTTCTCTTGGCATATCAGTGCATCTCTAGTTCTGATAAGGGATCCTGTTAACCTCAAATACGCAGAAAATCTCCATTCTTGGAACCGCTTAGACATTTTAGACATCCTTCTCCTACCTCCAAAGAAGTCTGAAACATAATTTGTTGATGTCTCCCACATTTAAGTCATCTCACAGCTTCCACAGTTGTGAAAACCTACATTTTAAGTCAAAAATGAATAATCCTGTGCATTACATAAAGACATGAGCAGTGCACCGGCACCATGTACACAAACCACCACACCCTAGCTCTGAAACAAGCAGCTGTCATAAAGCAGGGTGCAAAAGAGGAAGACAAGGAGCACTGACAACTAAGGTCTTATAAGACACCCTGCTCCTTGTGAGATTTTTCTGGAAAGATCCGTCTTGAATCTAAGAAGTTTCCAACGACCATAAAAAGAAATTACACATACATCTCATTAACAGAACCCCTCTACTCCTCGACCTTACACTTCTCCAATGACTGTCTCCTAATAGGAAGTAAAACAGCATTCCTCATCCCCACGCCCCGCTCGTCTCCTAACCTCCTATATCCCATCTCCTCCCTGAGCCTGCGGGGGTGAAAGGAGAGGCGATGGCCAAGGCCGGCCCTGCTCCGGGGCCGGGGCCGGGGCACAGAGCCCCTCTGTGGAGGGGGCAGAGCCGGTGCTCCAGAGCAGCCGGCTAGCACGGGCAAGGCGCCTCGGAAACGGGAAGTAAAGATGGGGGAAGGGAAAGGGAGAGTCCCTCCGCGTCTTCTTTGCCTCTCCCTACGGACCCCAGCCACACACCGGGCGGGGGCGGCGGCACACAGCGGCCGTGCCCGCCGCCCCGGCGGCAGCGGGGACCCGGCAAAGCGGCCACCGCCTCTACTGGACACGAGCCCCGCCCCCCGCCGGGCCCGCACCGTACAAGGAGCGGCGGGAGATGCGCCGGAGCCGGCGGCCTTGCCAGCCCTCCCCGCTGAACTCCCCGCCGACCCTCCTCCCGCCCCCCTGACTGACAGGCCCGGCCGCGGGGCGACGGTAAAAATACGAACCGCCGAGCGAGAGCCGAGCTCGCCCCGCGGTCGCCCGACTCAGAGGGCCGTGTGCCAAAAGGTCGGCTCGGCTCGGTGCAGCACCCCCACCCATCCCTACCTTCTCTTCGTCGGACAGCTGCTCCTCCAGGTCCGCCATCTTCCCGTCTGGGTCTGACTCCGGCCACCGCCCCCGCCCCCGTCTCCTCCCTCCCAGGCAGGAAGGGCGGGGCCCCCCCGCGGTTGCGCGGCTCGTTGGGGCGGTGCTGTCTGTGCGCATGCGGGGTGCGGGCGTCCCGCTGTGGGGCGGGGGAGGAGGGTGCGGGGGCTTGTCGGCCTGGTTCGCGTCCGTGGGGCGGTCCTTGTCGCGGTGCTCAGCCGGTGGCTGGCCGTGATAGCAGAGCAGGTCTGGGGCGGCGGGGCTTGCTGCGCCCCTCAGGGCGTCCGGAATGAACAGTAGGGGTTCCCGTCTGGTTTAATAGTAGAATGAGTCATTTTTTTACCCCGAGAGTAAGAAAAAGTGAAGAGTGTCTTCCAGCGGTGTGACATTGCAGGTACACAGAGGGGCATTTGAGATGGTGGCTTGCAAGGGTGGCCTAGAAGAAGACATAGTAGAAGTGTTGAAGAAAACTTAATAGAGGAGAGAAGGCATTTGCCTAGCTGGCACCCATGCAGATCTGAGGCCAGTGAAGTTCTGCATCCTCTCCCAGCAGTGACCCAGGGGCGGATGCCCAGGGAGTGGTGAGAGAACAAGGCAGTAAGTGTTGGCGCTTCCTGGGAGTGCTTCCTTGCGTCCTGCACCAGCCGTGGTGCAGAAGATGGTCATCCTCCTCAGGGACTTCATTCGAACAAGGACTATTGATCTGTTCTTCACGGGTCAGGTAGACAGTGGGAAGTTTTGTTTTCTTCTAGGAGCAAAGTCAGTGGGAAAAGGGATAAGCAAGAGAAGCTGCTCTGATAACGATCTGTTCTGGCAATAGTGGGACAGTTGTACTCTCCCGTCTGCAGAAGGTGAAAAACTGCAGAGGCCTAAAAAAGAAACCAGAGGAGGAGTCATGTGACCTTGTAAAAAAATCCTTCCTGTTCCTCCATCAAAAGTAGAAAGAACATGAGAATACTGGTGTTAGATAAGTAGAGCGTTTGAGTTTTGTGGAACACTGGAATAAAGTCTGAATACAATTGGGGGTCTGTAGGCTTCATCTCATTGACACGGTTGCCAGTTCCCTGGATGATACAAGAACAAGGGCAGCTGAGAGAACAAAATTAGTATCCCCATTCCACATTCTGAAAAAGAGCACCCCTAAAGCATTAGGAAGTAAATCCAAATGTTCCACTGTTTGTAAGGGGCGCGTCTTTCAGTTTACTGCATACCAATGTTAAGAAACTCAAATATGTAAGATAACGTGGAGCTTGAGATAAATTGTATGATTAGTATAACAAAGGTAGTGGGCAGGGTCTTGTACAATGCTGAAATTGGTGGTTAGATCTTGTTCTTCAGGATGGAAAAGATAAAAAGGCTGGTGTATTATGCCAGAGCGGCCATTAGCTGTTTCAAAGTCAGAGAAGTTTCAGAAGGATAAGACCTTAATTATTTATAAATTAAAGTTCTAATTCATTGAACGACACATGGTCTGCCACAGACTACCTGATCTTGCTAGATAGTAAGTCAAACTTATTAACACTGAAACAGCAGTCTGTGTGGGAAGAAAAAAGTTTTTATTATTCCAAACTGAAGGAAGTATGGCAGAGGTATTTTATGTTCTATATGTAAGTATTTGTTAACATTTTAAAAATACATTTTCTTAATGTCCAGCACACTGTACTTCACCCCAGTTATGACGGACAATGAAATGCTGACCATTGAAGGGAAAACCAGAGGTGTCAAGATACATATAAGTTGGTCATGGTTATATGGGGGTAGAGTTCAGCCACATCTGATTTTCTTGCATGAGTATTTGAACACGATGATTAATGTTGTCACATGCAGTGTAGCAAAATACTGCCAATATCTGTAGAATTTTTCAAGGCTCTCATTCTGGATATCCTAACAGGAATATTGCATGGAAATGAGGAAAGTGATATCGGACAAGAAATTATAGTCAAATGGAAACGTGGAAATTACAATGGCACTGAAAATCAATACATGAATGAATGATGACCATTTAAAAAAAATCAAAATAATCAATGTACAAGTTGGACAATGTGACTGGTTCAGGAAAGTTGAAGAAAGATTTAAAATACCTGTAGCCATGGAGGATAAAGATAATACACAGTAGTTTATTCATATCAGGAACAAAATAAAGGACACCAAACCTAATGTTTGATAAGGCCATTGCTAGATGCAGAGTGATGTAGTCTAGAGCAGAAAAGGTACATCTAAGAGATGTTTATTTTGGAACATCTCACACATTATTTGCACTCAATAGTAAAAGGTAATGGCCTATAGCAGGGGAGAGCTTTGTGCAACATTCAGTTTCAGTCAAGAAGACTTCAGAACTTCCACCCAGGAATCGTAAGAGTAACTAGCTGGGGAGGTCTGTGAAATGCTCCTGTTAATTTTTAACACACCTTGGGATTTGCCAGCTAGGATATGTTGCCAAGGATGTTACTTTATTTAATATGTATTAAGAGGGTAGTTGAAACAGGTGGATCTTACCAGATAAACATGAATGATTTTCTCCTAAGTTAATGTATCGATCTGCTGGATGTGCCATGTTTACACCAGGTTTTTTCCTGAAGTTTGCTGAAATTGGTGTTATGAAGTGAATGATTCAAGAGGACTGTATAGTCATTGTAGATACTAATGGGAACCTTCTGCATAGTCCCCTGGCAGGTGCTTTACTGTGACCTTAGGACTTAATGAGAAATGAATAATCACACAGAAATAAGTACAGTTCTTGCCTTTGTGACTCAGTGTTTTGGAGTGCTTGTGTGTCTTTTTGGGAAGAATATGGCAATATCAGAGGGAATTTAAAGGACAACTAAAAATAATCCTGAAAATGCAGAACAAATTTCAGGATGTGAGGTTTAAGGACGTCAAAATTAAGAAATGACTTAGGAAACAGCAGGGATACCTGAATTAGTTTGGAATTTATAAGCATCTTATCTGAAGTCATGTATCTTTACTTGCTGTATTAATTTGAATGCAGCCAATTTCCAGCCAGTAAATCTTCCCATGCTATAAAATTAACTCGCTTTAGCAATCTTTTTCATGTGCCAGTGTCTTTACACATTGATCAAAGGTTAATTTGCACTACAATCACATACAGAACAGCAAAACATCCTATTTCTAACTAGCTTGCTCATGTATCACTAGATGTCTAGTCCCATCACATGAAGCTCACAGTGGGCTAGCAGATTTGTCTGATGAGCAATGTGTGGTTTACTGATGCAATGAGAGAAAACCGAATAAATTTAAAAAAAAAAAAGCACCTATTGAGTTCTACTTAATCTAATTGGACACTACAGAGCTACCAATCAAGTACTTTTCTATTTTTGCTGTATTGCTTCTGTCCTTTCTGTATTGACTCCGTAGGGCGAGACCCCTGGCCCTTGAGTAGCACAGAGAGGAAGGGCACAGCAGTCCTTCCAGAAAGGTATCCCTGCCAGGCTGTCAAAATGGCTTGAGAAAAGTGCTAAAGCCACGCAGAAGCCTGGCAAGGAGGCAGTGGGACGTAGGGGTTAGCACAGCACACTTTCTTTGTCCAGCACTGGCCCCAAAGATTGAGATAAGCAATGCAGGAAAAAAAAGTTTTCATTCTTCTTATTCAAGACAGGTGATTGACTTTTCAACTGTTGCATCTATTCAGAGGACATATTTATATATTTGGTGCATACTTTTTTAAGCTGGAGGATGTACTACACTGTTTCCTGGGACAAAGGTGGACTCTGGCCAAGCTCTGAGCCCCGCTCAGATAGTGCTCCTGGTGGTGTGACAGGAGGAGTGCTCAGAAAGGTGTGACAGGCTGTGTCCCTGCTACCGGCTCCTCTCTGTGGAAAGCGTCTTCCTGCATCCTGACAGCTGTTGGTATAAATCCTCACATTCCTGCAGGTGGGCGGGAGGCACACTCCGGTTCCTGAGATTCCCTAATACCTATTAGATCTTAGGGCCTTGGGAATTGCCTGCCAGTTCATGTCCATATTTTGGGGGAGTTGGTGTTTGCAAACCTTGCAATTTCCCCCTTGTATCTTATAGAACCTTAGTGGTGAAAGCAAATAGGTTTGTTCTAGAGCAGTTGAATGTTAAGTCCTTAGAACCGTGCTGGAAAGGAAGCTGTGGCAGGAAGAAAACTACAATGAAGTGCAACTGTAGAGCAAACCTGACACTAATGCTTCCTTCTCAGATAACACTTAGGATCTTTTAGGCCACAACTGACATTCAAGAGAATGACTCAGTAGCCCTTCACCTACTGTGGACATCCCATTTAGAGTCATAGAACAGCCCAGGTTGGAAGGGACTATGAAAGATCACCTGGCCCAACTTTTTGTGGGAAAGGAAGCATAGGTGAGATTATCTAGTGCCCTGTCCAACTATGTCTTGAAAACCTCCAGTGATGCTGATTCTACCAACTTCCTGGGGAGGTTGTTGTAGTTACCAATTGTTCTCCCTGTAAAAAATGTCAATCTTGTATCAAGATTTTTGCTTATACCTTAGAATATACTGTCCTTTGGTTTCTTTGCTCATCAAGTTCACAGTCTTGCTTACTGTGGCATTTTTAAGATTGTCACAACATTCTTTATTCTTCACAACCACAACATTTTTACAAGTTTTATTAATTTTGCATCATATTCTATGTTTTTTATTGAGACTATACGTCATAATTATTTAGATGACAAACTCTATATTTGGAGTGATTTTTTCCAGTTGGTTTTAGGGGCCTTTATTACTACAGTTACCCTAGAAGCTCTTTGTAGATTCTTCTTAGGATTGCATTCAGATCTTATCCAGGCTTGCTCTGTGACTTCCTACTCTGTTTCTAATCTTGGGAGTTTTCTCAGCTTCTTTTTCCATGTTGTCCCCCACAAGAATAGTCAGCTATATATCTTACCTTATGTAATTCAAATTCAAAGTCTTGCATTTGCCTTTCTTTTGACATATGCCTATGTTTTAGGAACCAGATACCCATGTTGTTTCTTAGATGTATCTTAAGATGCTGGCCAGTAGTTTACATCACTGGTTACAACAGTAGGGGTTACAACCCATAAATGGAGATACTTCAAAGCAGATACACTCTTTCAAGAACTAAGAGTGGGATTATTTATTTGTGATACAGAATTTTTCATCAGGGATGGGAGAAGTAGCAGAAGTAGTGTGAAAAGAGCAACTGTCGAGCGTTATAGAGGAAGGCAACCGAAGGAAGGAAATACATTTAAGTCTTTTTGGCTGCTACTCCTGTTCCAGCAGAAATAAGGAGGTTGCAGGTCTTTGAAGGCAACAGGCAGTAGTGCAGCAGCATCTGGAAAGAGCTGAAGGCGATGAGAAGATGATAAGGATGAAGTGCTATGTACTAAAACATCTACTTTTGATTCTAGTCAGTCCCAAGCTATCTTTTGGAAGGAACAGTGCTTATATAATCCAAATTATGTACAAATTTTCAGAGGTTACAAGAAATTTCATGTTCTGCTGATTCTGAAGCCTGTAATATTCATACATGGGGTTTGTGTTGGTAGGTTTCTCCTAACGTGTTTGTTATTTTTGCTCTCTTTGTGTGTTAACTAAAAGCCACTGTATTAGCTTTAAAAATGATGTCTCTACCTGCCAACTTCTTTTCCTCACCTGCCTTTTGACTTCTTGAGTGTATTTTTTGCTGAAGTTGTTAGAGTTGCAAAAGTGCTTCATCCCAAATTCTCTGATGTAAGAATCCTGATTTCCTTATGAAATGTAAAATGAAGTACTGTCAAGTAAAGAATATTAGCAACTGCTTATAAAACATCTTTCATTACACAATATCTTCTCTCAATACTATTTTATTTAATTCTGATGCGATGTAAGGAACAACAGCATAGTAAAGGTGTATTCTAAAAGTATACTTCAAGTTAGCAGTGCATGATGGATTGCCAGTACCGAGCAATTTTAGGGCTCTAAATTATGGCACTGGAGTTTTCAGGAACAATAGGACAACTAGAAAAGTTTTCTCTAGTGTCGTTTACAGTGTCTGTGGAAGAGTTGTTAACTTAAACATTAGTCAGTGATAAATATTTTATGAATAAATTATATCATAGCCATGTGCTGTGACAGTGTTTTGGAAAGAAGAGTATTAGCATGTCTGTTTTACAGCCTGTTTTTCAAAGATAAATAAATTAGCTATAGACAAATACAGCTACAGGGTTTCAAGGAGAACATTTATGAATTATGAAGGTTTCAAAGAATAATCAGGGACTGGAAAATGTGAGCAATCCAATCTGATCAGTTTATCAGCAAAAAGCTTATAGGTTTGTGAGTACTTATTGGGAAATCAGAAAGTTGTTAATAGGATGGTTTGATGTATGAGGATATTGCAGGATTCATGTCCAGAAGTAAAAGCGGGACAGATTCAGGCTCAAAATAAACTTAATAAATAAACTTCGTATTAATTGTCAGAGTAGTTGACCAGTGGAAAAATTGAACCAAGGCAACACTGGTACTAGCAATTTTAGAGTAAAGATTGACTATTTTAATAAAAGATATGATCTACAGTTCAGTAGGGACTTAAGGAGTCTTGTGGCCTGTGTTGCAGAAGAAGGTAGCAAGGAAGGTCCTGAAGCAGTCCTGTCTGATATTGTATGGCGTGATTCTTTGTGCCCGTTTCCTGTTCAGCAATTGGTGGAGAGAAACTCAAGTGAGATTCGAAGCGGCTCCGTGGAAGAGCCAAAGAAGAGGACGTATAGTTGGAGTGTAATGAACTGCATCCAGCGAGGAGGGAGTACAGAAAGGGATCTGGTTTTTGAAAGGGAGCGAAGAAAAAGTACCAGGGAAATTACTGAGGTTGTAGTGGGTATTAATGAAACAGAAACAGAAGGTCTGTAAAAAAGTTCAGTAGAGTATTTGAAATGGGATTATTTGGGGAGTATTTTTGATACTTAACTTCTGAACACCTGAGTCTGAGCTGGTGACCCTGAGCTCCCATTACATCAACAGGGAGAAATAAGCACTCCAAGGGTGAGATTCATCTGACCTAGTTAAGGCATCTGATTAAGGATAAGATTATTGGTTGTAATGAGGTGGCTAGTTCAGACCCAGCTGTCTAAATATTAGGTGCCTGTGTTATGACAGCCAAATCCCCTTCGAGAGTTAGAAGATCAAAGGGCAATAAGGTGATGGACCAAGGAAGGGGGACAAGGGCTGAGGGAAAAACACAAAGGACAGCTGAAGTTACAAGGCTAAGGGAAGGGGGAAAGGACTACACTTGTAATTCAGCATTGCTCTGTGCTCTTCAGGGAACCTGTTCTCAGGGAGGTAAATCACACTCTTACCCACAAAGTACTTTATACGAAGAGGGCTGTATTTCTCTACTATGTTTATTGTAACTCCCACTCAAACATCAGGAATGCTGTATCAGTAGCTATTGGTAGTATAGAGATGGAGCACGATTAGGATTAACAAAAGGAGAGATCAAGCTGGGGATTGGGAAGTGGGGGGAGAATCAAAGTGTAAGGGTTCTGCACCCTATAATGGCCAAAGAGGGCCTTTGAGATAACTGTGTGCCTTACAATAGCTCTGAGACTTCTTTAACCTGAACCAGTCTAGCTCTCCTTTGGTGTACATAATTTGTTTGCCATTGCTTTGTACCAGGATAGGTTGAGAAGACAAGGAAAGACCAGGAGAAAGCAGCAATGGTGCTAGAAGAAAGCAAATAAAAGTGAGGAAAGCAAAGGAGCTGAAGCCCTGCTCTCCCTAGCCATAAACTTGTTATGGGAATGGAACGTTAACTCACAGGAATAGAGCAGCCACCTGATTTTGAAAAGCTCCATGAGAAAACACAAAAATTCCCCTCCTTCCTTCTCACTGAGCCTGGTTCCTGTTTATATTTTTATAAAAGGAAAGTGTAGTCTTCTAGTTGGATTTATTTACTTTCATTTTAAAGGAAACATTGTTTAGCAATTCTGTTTTTCAACAGGAAATGGCAAATGTGCCGATTTGTTTAATGAAGTTGAGATTCACTAGAGGAGTCCAAATTCCTTTTTCTTTTATTCTCTGTAGAACTGAATATCTTATGAAGATAAAATCTTAATAACGGTAAACCATGCAAAGAGATGTGACTGAAGGGATGAGAATTTCTGTGCCTATGTAGAGAAAAATGCCTCAGAGACTGCGGTACTTCCTGCTGCTTAACAGTGGTGTGGGTCCTTAATTTTTGATCATGTGTCTTATATTAGAATAAATCCTTGGAAGAGGAGTTAGGATTTTGAATTAAAGCAATGTAATTTTATTTTTGATAGTTTGGCCCCTGAATGATGCACAAAATGAGTACTTGCTTCTGACCTCAGTAAACGTCCTGAGTGCTAAATACTAGTGAAAATTAGGACAGCGTTATGTTGATGTGGGAACATAAATTCAGTCACCTACTTTTGAAACAGTTGCTATGTTGTGTTTTGATAAAATGGCATTAATCTATTAAAAGGGGTGTATGTGTGTTTGTGTGTGTGTTTTAATTTTTTTTTATTCTGCAGTGTTTAATGGAAGACTGGTGAAGATGGTGGTGCACTTTGCCTATAGCAGTGATGCAAAGTCTATCCTGGAGAACTCACTTGTGGCCTTAGATCCCAAGATCTGCTTCTTTGGGAGATCACTCATTTTTTATCTCTAAACAGGGATGTGAGGAAACCACCTTAGATGTACACGAAGCTGAGAATGTGTCTTAGCATTCTCCTTTAGCAAAAGGAGTCCTATATATGACTGTAATAACTGCATTGTTCCAATTTTCTGATGCCCTAGAAATTTGAAGGTCTCTGACTACAAGAGAGATGGGATTTCATCCACCCGGATTCTGAAGTTGATGATGCCTGCTCCCTCAAGCATTTCTACTATTGATTATGGGAATAGGTTTTCGATTAGCTTAATAATTGTCTATTTCTGAGAAGTTTGTAAAAAGGGAAAAAAAGATTTTTTTTTTTTAAATTGCAATAAGTTGGGATATAGGGATAGTTGGTCAAATTCTCCCTCAGCTGGCATGAATTACAAAAGTCTAATGGAAAACCAGAGGAAATACATCCCACCATAATGCCCTCCCAAGAAGTAATCTTTTGGTTAAGGTCAACTGAGAACAACAGTAACACAAAGATTAAAGGTCAGATTATACTACTTTCATTTCAGAGAGGAGTAGAATGTTATGCTTACTCTGAAAAAAAAAAAATGCTTTCATTTTCCTCTGTGGCCGATTAGCAAGCATTTTGTGTGAAATAGTTGGGAGTGGAAAATATTAAAACCAGAACTGTATTTTGGCAGCATTAATAACTCACTGAAGAATTTCAGTATCTAGATGAACTATTTTGAACCAAAGAAAACGCTTTTGATCCTGAAAGGGGAACAAAGGTTTATTCCGTGTGTGCTTTAACAAGTTTTCTCATTTTTAGAGAATTGCTTTTGCCTGTTTCCTGTTGCTGCTGTTGCAATGGTAGCTCTGACTGATACAGATCATTAGTCTGACAGAAAGTACTTTCTTTCCAGATGGTAAGCTCAGACTTTTGAAATCTGTGGAAAGTTAGGGCAAATACTGTGCTCCACTTCCTTCCTCACCATAAGATTTTGAACTTCTGGTTTTAGTCTCTCATGTTGAATCAGGATATACAGCAAAAAAAGGAGTCTCATCCATGTTGTGATGAGTAGTTTGAGGTAGGTGATGAAGAGACACAAACAGAAGTGGGACATCCAGATACGTAAGGTAACACGAGCTAGTGTGATGGAGAGGGCTCTCTATTCTCACTATTCTTCAAATTTTTGTGTCCCTCAAGTCAAAAGTAATTTTTAAGGAAAGAGACAAAGGAGAACAGCAAGAAACCTTTGTAGATGTTTCAAATGCAACTCAAGAAAAGACAAAGAGTTTTCTTAAAAATGTAATGGTGACAGGATGTGAGACTTTGATGATCTAGGAAAGACCTAGAAGGAATGATAATAGGCAGGAGGTGGTGTGACAGAGGTGGACCACTGTTTTGTGTGCTGCTAGCTGACATGATGCCATGATAACATGAAAAACTGTTTCTAAACCTAGTTTGTTTGCAGGCCTGCAGTAACTGATTCTAGTTTCCTCATGTGACCCATGTCCTTGCAGAGCACTGGGTGTTCTTTTCTGGCTCTTCCCTTGTGTAGCTCATGATGGTTATGTGAACTCTATGTGTTCATTTCTGGTAGTTTTTAGCTATTCATTGCTACTTGCTTGTTTCTGGGTTTGGTCTCACATTCCTTTCAGTCACAGTCTTGTCTTTACTCTGAATCACATCAGGTTACTGCTGCCACCATTGCTCCCTGCCTTGTGTGGTGGGACTTCTCCTGTGAGTCAGAGAAGACCTAGGAAAGGAGTGGGAAAATGGAAGGATAGGAAGGAGAGGGGAGCAGATCTCCTGTTTTTACCTTACAGCATATTGCCCTTCACAGTTTCCATGCAATAGAGCCTGCTTCTTGTCATGGGTTATATTCCAGGGAAGGATGTTTCAAATGGGCTGTTAATAAATCCTCCATCTAGTCATAAAAGTTGTTTGCAGCCCTCTAAACTTCGCAAGGTTGGGGTTTTGTAGTGTGTTCAGTGGAGGACCTGGTGAGGTCACCTGCTGGTGACCAGCCCTGCAAGTGGCTGGGAGGGATATTGGCAAGGACCAGCTCCTGCCCATGGAACAGACGAAACCAGGCCAGATCTATGTCAGCCTGAGGGTTTTGTTTTATGTTTTAACATTTAGGGGTATTTCTGTTAGCGAAGCAAAACAAAACAAAAGGGAAATAAAAACAAATAGTGAAGTACTTTCAGTGGGCTTTTGGCTGGACTGGTTCCTCTGATGTTGGGGGAGGAGCTGGTGAAGAAGACAGAGAGGAGTTTCAGTCTTGACTAAGCTGCAAAATCTGAAGGATGCGAGCTTGACTTCTGCGCATGCTGCACACATCTGTGTGCCCAATGTCACCTGAGACGTGCCTGACACTCTTTCATATGGATTAAAGATTAGTGATACCAGGCTATGGGTGCAAGAAACCCTGGTGAAATATGAGTCCTTGGGGCAGAAACAAATCTGAGGCAATTGGCATAGAGACTGTAATCTTTCTTTTCCTGCTGAAGGATATACAGCCTTTATTTTAGGCTCCCTTTTGTAGTAGAAGGCAGTCTATGTGAAGAGCTGACAATGAATGTACATTAATCTAGTGTAGAGGGCCAAGTATGAGGCAGTGGGAGGACTCTACAGGGTTTTGGGAAGAGGAAGCAGAGTCAGCATTCAGTGTTCCTGAAAGGGAATAGGAGACATTAAAGCAGCCAGAGAGAAGCATAAAATGGGGTAGCAACAAAATGGGAGAGCAATTCTGTGGAATCGTGAGTTCTGCAAGGGCTGCTTGCGTGGATGTGACCCTGGCTTTTCTAGGGAAGAGGGTTTAGAAGCAAGCCTGACGTGCTTTGTCAGTGACATATGTGTAAAAAAAAAGTTAATGGCTTACATGTTTCTGATAGAAATGATCAGTGTCCACTAGCCAGGGGTATATTCAGCAGATCCTAAACAGGTACTACACTACAAAAAATAAAATGGTACTATCCCTTTTGCTTTCTATTTTTGCTCACTGGTGTGTATACATGTACATCTAATCAAAAGCCATGAAAGATATCCAGAGATTCTTACCTAGTATTTTAGTGCATATTTTAAAGACAACAAAGATGTTCCAGTGTAGCCATTTTGCAGCGGAACAGTTTAGAAACTTGAGAATTACTGTCAATGTAAAACTTTTATTTATTTCATTTAATTCACAGTTAGTAGTTAAATCTTCTAATCAAGTAGATTATCTTTATAGTTATATTAATTATAAAATGTAAATGTGACATAAGGCTTTCTCGTCTGGAAGTCATGTATTCCCCTATGGCAAGACTTGGGACTTCAGGCATGTGGGGTGTGATACTTGTTTATCTGTCCTTTTTCATTAGCATTAAGAAATAGCTGAAGTAAAGATTGATGGGGGTAGTTCCGTGTGGGGCTCTTTGAACACGGTGATGCTCTAGATGGCACTGTTGGTTTTACTTTTACTGCAATCTTCCTCTTCTGGGGAAACTTGTCTTAATTAGCTTCCTTTTGAAAACAAACATGCTGTTTCAACAGAGGGTCAGTGTACATTGTTCTGGGCTGCTGCTTTTATGTTTATAGTCATGTAATCAATATGTTGGAAGGGTAATTAATTTTTAACTTCAAGCCAATTGTAGATCAAATGCCAGCAGAGTTACTGGGTGGAGACAGTTTAATTTCTTTTGAAGCAATGATACTGATTAGCTGTAAAGGGTTTGCAGTGAGTTGCTAGAGATCCAGAAGACCTTCTATTTTGAAATACTGGTGTTAACTTTAAAGTAACATTATTACTGTGATACAGATTAATGAGTTGTGGCATAATTCTGATAAAGTGCCTCTGATGTACTTGCTATATTTTGTCCTGTCAATTCCTATTTCAAAGCAGCTTTATTTGCTTTGACTATTCCATTCCTGTCAAAGGAATGGTACAAAGTCAACATTAAATTGTTCAAACTCCCTTTCTGCTTTTTATCCCTTTTCTCTCATTATCTATCCTCAGGGTCTCTAGAGGGCCCATGGCTAAGGATGAGATGTGACCCTCTGTACAGCAGCATATAAGATACTGTAAGAAGCTGGGGGTTTTGAAATCTCACCAGCCCATGCTTGTGGGGCACACTGGTGTCCTGGCCTCCTTTCCCTTTCTCTTGCTCTCTAGGGCAGCTCTAGCTATCTCTCAGGTTCCGTACTTGGAGATAGTTGCTAGTTCAATACTTCCAGTGCTTTCAGCCTGTACCCTTGATGCTTCCTTGTACTCTGAGCTGACCTTTCTTGATCGTTTTTCATCCGCTCTTTCTTTCATCTTTTTCCTTGCCTCTGTTCTTAACATTCAAACAAATTAGAATCTCAACACTCAGCTCTCCATCCCTGCTTTATGACTTTAACATCTTCCTGCTTCTTTTTTACAGTCAATAAATGAGCCATTTTCATGGATAGGCTATCGATCACTTCTCCAGGTGTCTGGATTCTTTCTGATCTAGTGTGTGCTATCCATTCTTGGGTAAGTCTCGGAGCCTCTCTGCTGTCCTCATCTTCCTTGATCTCTTGGCCGACTTCTGATACTTTGATCATTTATTTGGATTTCATGCCAAGTAAAACCATAAGCACTGGTTCAATCTGAAATTAAACTTTTGCTTAGTCTAACATAAAAAAAGTCAATTTCAAAACAAAAAATATTTCCCTTTCTCTGAAAAAAGATGGCCTCTGGTTTTTTGGGCTTAAACTATTAATTGAATTCAGTCTGGATTGAACAACAATTTCTGCCCTTTTGAGTAAATCTTATCGCTAATGGGACTGTGTTTCTGAGCTGTGCTGCAAACGTCTCTGGCTTCTGCTGGAACCAAGAATAGCTCTAAGCATGGATGGGCACAGCCGTCAGCTATTGAGACTCGTCACATTTTTAACATTTTCAGCAAGACAAAAGATCGTAACTGGATAATGATCAGCAGAGATTAGGGTCCATGCCATTACATTTTCCATCAGAAATTAATACTGTGACTAATAAAGGCAAGACTACAGTTACTGCAGCAGACTGCTCTGTAGACTGTAGTCTACAGTTGTTTGTAAGATATTAGATTAAGATCATTAAATTTATTCTAGTTTTGAGACAAACTAGAGATGGATATTTGCAGCATACAAGAAGATCGAAAACCCAATTATCATAACCACAAGAATTGAAAAGAAAAATATGTGCTGTCTTTCTGTCTGTCGTTTCTTCAGGATGCATTTTTCCAGTGATCTTAGTCACAGTGCTTCAGAGTAGTACTTTTACCAAAACTGACTATTTTGGGAGGTGATGGAGAGGCATGGTAACGTATAACAATGTATTTACAGTAGAGGGAGCTGATGTTCAATGAGTGATTGCATGAGTTTTTACTGCCATGCCAGACTTTGTACAGTATAAGCCATTACCAGTGCGTTTGTAAGCACTGCTGAAGAAATATCTTCTTCTCTCACCAGTTTGAGGGGAGATACCTCTGCATCCCTCGCCTGCTGGCAGCAGTCATGATAGGGCTCTCTGGCAGGGCAAATGGCCTCAGAGAGCAGTTGTTACAAAGAGGCACCTCCTGGGGCCCCTGGGCACTTTTCCATGCGTCAGGTTTGACATGAGGGAGAAACTGGCAATGGTGTTAGTATAACACTGCAAACACAGAGCCTCAGGGCACCTCCTCCCTTACCTACCGAAGTCTGATTCCATCTTTCCGAGTATCATAACTTCCTATTACACTGCAAACAATGTCTCTTTTGTGCTCTTAGTTTTGCTCTGCTCCCTGGGTTTGGCCTGGTTTCTGCCTGACCCATCTCATGAATAACTGCTCAAGAAATTCTTCAGCTTACTGCACTGTTTTTGGAAGCCAGAGATCTGAGGTCTCTGGCACTGCCTGGCTGGATTATGCAAGTTATTCAAAGTTAATTGATCAAAGTTAGTTAAAATAGAGACAAAATAAGTGTGAAACAATATATATTAATATTGTAAATTGTATATACATATTGTATATACAATGCATATATATCAGAATAGGTGTATGCATTCAAAAATAGGTATGCATTCAAAAATATGAAGTGTTAGCACACTTTTGAATGTGTTTCTGTAGGAAATTCAGGCTAAGGGATTGAAGGATTGGGGTTACAACTAACTTGAGTTCTTGTTCCTGGCTTTGCCGTAACTCTTTGGGTGAAAGCTGTCCTCATGGTGAGGCAGCTTTCCTGATTGCAATGGTTCAGCTAAGGTAATCACAAAATAATTAGTTAGGGAAGGGATATTGTCCTGAGTCAAATGAAGGATAAATACTTTAAAAAGATAGGACTCAGTTAGGTGGGTCTGCAATTCTCTAACCCAGAGAGATCCTCAAGTAAGTTATTAATTCGCCTTGTTAGTACCTAGAGCCGTAGTTCTTAATCTACATCTGTTTGTGGACAAAACCTCTAAGCACATAATGTGCTGGAGTACCTTGCTTTTCCAGACAACTTGGATTATATCACTGGTGGCTTTCTTTAGCCGTGAGCAAAAGAGCTGCTGATTTAGTCACTCTATAAAGTAGTACATTTTTAGAATACCGAGTTCATCCTTAGAACCACACTCAAGAAATGTGAGGAGTCTGGGAAGACCATCAAGAAGAACATTAAGATATTTAGAAAATAAAGGATATGATTAAGGGTTGAAAAAAACTTTTTCGCTTAGAAAAGGTGATACTAAGATGGGACATCTTTGCTTAAAATTTTTTCAGCACTATGCAAATAATGAAAAGAAATCTAGAATTTCAGCACTATACAAATAATGAAGCCCTGAAATCCTTGTAGCTTCTACAGGGGGGTTTTTTGTTTTTGTTTTTTTTTTAAAGAAAGAGTTAGAGAAATGTTTGCCAAGGTGGTTTAGGTGCATTCACTCTATCTTAGTGACATGGGATGCACCAAATGATCACCTGACATTTCTTCCCGCCCTGTGCAAGCGCTTTGAAATTTATTGATGAAGAGCACTCTCTCCAAACTGGGTAGTACTATTCATTATACTATATAGTTACAAAGGAAAGCTCTTCTCTCCAAAATTGGTTCTTTCTGCTCTTTCTCTGGCCAGCTTTCCTTCTCAGACCTTGGCGTTACACGTTATCATAGCAGGCTGAAATTGTCACTAGCTGTTTAAACAGAGGAGTGTTTGATTAGAAGCATCAAGAAAGGAGACAAGGAGACTTTTATGATGACATTTCTATTAGGGAATTCTCCCTATGTTTCAGTATTTCCTAATAATGAGTAATTTTGGTATTAATTTCCTTAGCCAGTCTGCCTCAGTGATTGATTTTTGAGCTGTGTGCTGTGATCCCTGCTAGTAGATAATACCTTGATGTTGGACAATGTACTGATGTTATCTCAGCTGATCACAGAGGTATTTGCCTCTTTTTCCACAGCCTTTCATCAGTTTTCCTTTGTCTTGAGGTACGACAAAGACTGAGGAACATCTCTCATATTCTCTAAGTGTAGCTTGGGTTCGGTGAGAAAATGTATTATATATGCAATCTGTATCTAAAGAAAACCCACTTCACAACATAAGTGCCTGAAGTTGGAGGTACCTTTCACATACATGAAAAATACAACATGGCAAAACACAGATAAGCCAAAGCAGTGGCCCTCCTCGTTCAGATCCCCTATTCTGACTGGCCCAGCTTACCTCTCAGTTGTGCTTTTGGAACTTGCAATACATCTGGGAAGTGAAGAAACACTGGGAAGCATTTCAGATCTTGAAGAAGTGGAACGCTTCAAACAGAATGGCTTCTTTCCAGAGAAAGCCATTCCAGCTTTCAGAGATGCTCCTCATAAAATTTGACGTAGCTGTTAGGGGTAGTAAGTAAGGGGAATGGGGAGGAGTGATATTAAACATGTAGAAAATAGCATTGGGTACCTTGAGCAGAAAAATTCTTTGATCTCATTGTAGTCTCTAATTTCCTGACTGTGGCTAAATGTATGGATGATGGGGTAAGTTTCCGTAGTCTCATTCAGGTGGTAAAGGAAGTTTTGGGGTTTTTTTTAGTTTTTGCTTAAAATGACACCTTGTTAGTCTGAATTCTGGTTGAAAATACAGGAGTGTTGCTCCTGTGTGTTGTACTTTATGAATGAGCTTGTTCTATAATCTCTGCTTGGCAGACTAGTGCATAAGTACAGCATGACAAACATGATGTACAACAAACATTTCATTAAGGAAGGACATTTGTTACTAGCTTTCAGTATGGGCCATTAACCTTCATAGACACCAGTTTCCCTGCAATGAAGTTACTATTTTAACACCATTCAAAGTTTTATGCAGTAAAATATAGGACTACATAAATTTTAATGCAGTCATGGTAAGTACTATAGGGACTTTGGAAGGGAGTGCATGGCTAAAAATGCTATGTTGATAACGATTTGTTCAGCACAGTAATAAGGTTTTGTTTATATTCATCATCACCACCCAGACATTATCTTCCTATTCAGGATTGTTTGCAGAAAATAATGTTGGGTAGATACTTGCACACAGAATCTCCATATCGTGATGTCTTCTGGCAGCGTGAAGATACTAGAGACAAGAAAAAGGGTGAAGTATTTGGTAAATCAGTTCTGGTGGACAGAAGAACCCTTAAGTACTGCAGAGAACTCTTGTTCCTGCCAAATAATCCAAAATCAGTTTCCCTGAACTCTTCCCCAACCAGCTCAGCTTTGAGAAGATACAAAACCTATTTCAGTGGTAGTGAATGGAGTTCAACCCAGTTGGCAGCTGGTCACAAGTGGTGTTCCCCAGGGCTCAGAACTGGGGTCTCTTCTCTTTATTATCTTTATCAATGATCTGGATGAGGGGATTGAGTAAATTTGCAGAAGACACCAAGTTAGGCGGGTATGTCAATCTGCTTGAAGGTTGAGAAGCTCTACAGAGGGATCTGGACAGGCTGGATCGATGGGCTGAGGCCAATGGTATAACGTTCAACAAGGCCAAATGCTGGGTCCTGCAGTTGGATCACAGCAACCCCCTGCAATGCTCAGGCTTGGGGAAGAGTGGCTGGAGAGCTGCACAGCAGAAAAGGACCTGGGGATGCTGGTTGACAACCGACTGAATATTAGCCAGCAGTGTGCCCAGGTGGCCAAGGCAGCCATCAGCATCCTGGCTTTTATCAGCAATAGTGTGGCCAGCAAGACCAGGACAGTGATTGTTTCCCTGTACTCAGCAGTGGTGAAGCCACACCTTGCATGCTGTGTCCAGTTTCAGGCCCCTCACTCCAAGAAGGACACTGAGGTGCTGGAGCGTGTCCAAAGATGGGCAATGAAGCTGGTGAAGGGTCTAGAGAACAAGTCTTATGAAGAGTGACTAAGGGAACTAGGGTTGTTTAGCGTGGAGAAAAGGAGGGTCAGGGGAGACCTTCTCTCTCTCTCCAGCTACCTGAAAGGAGGTCGTAGTGAAATGGTGAGGGTGTGTTCTCCCAAGTAACAAGTGATAGGACAAGAGGAAATGGCCTCGAGCTGCACCAGGGGAGATTTACATTGGACATTGGGAAAAATTTCTTCTCTGAAAGGGTTGTGAAGCATTGGAACAGGCTGCCCAGGGAAGTGGTGGAGTACCCATCCCTGGAGGTATTTTAAAAAAAAGATAGATGTGATACTTAGGGATATGGTTTATCCCAGTCCAGGGTGAACGGTTGGGCTCGATGATCTTAAAGGTCTCTTCCAACCAAAACAATTCTGTGATTCAAGATGCCCAGAATGGCTAAGAGAAGAGAATTCCCTTCATTTATCCAAACAGGCTGGCAGATATATTTTGGAAGCATTCACTCTTCTAGACATAATGACATAAACATAGTTTAAAGTAATTTACTTTGTATTTTGGTTGATGGTCTTAAGAAAACCCTACTGCTATAAATTAATACCAAGATACCTAGCAAATATATTTTATTGTTGTTGTATTTTTCCAGGGTATTTTCAAGTAAAGTTAATAGACACAAAAAGAAGTAGAAATAGTCCTGACATAGATGCCCTTTTTTCACCTGCATTTTGTACAGCAGCACAGATTTATACCTGTAATGAGGTGAGTTTGTTTTCATCACTTCAGTGATAGGATTCAACGTTCAGTGGGACTGCATGGGCCTGACACACTTCTACCCTCTTCCCAACCAATTCAGAGCTGCTCTTCAAAAGTTCTGCCAACAGCTGCAACAATCTGGTGCTGAGACATGTACAGAAAACACAAGCAATGCTGGAGCATTTTTACCATTATCCAGCTGTCAGCCTTTGAGGGAAATACTTCAAATGCTCTTATGGCTGTTGGGGCCAGGTGGCAGGTATCTTACATAGGTATGACTAGTAATTTAACAGACAAGCTAATTTTAATAGATACCTTTCCAGTAACTGAAAATGAATGAAGAAGATACTCAGATAATTACATTTCTCTACAAAATGCAAAAGTTACATGGTGTTTTTGACTTCTGGAGATGGTTGTGCTTCCTGTAGCAGTAACCTCTTCTAAGAAAGAGCTTTTCTTAAGGAAATCGTTAGCATACAGTTGGAGTTGGATGTGACTCACTCCTTGTTATGTCCCACTGGATGAGTAGGGTATATGTGTTGTCACGTCGTTGGATGTGTTTGCCGTGAATTCTGCACCATAAGCTCTAAAAGGCTGCAGCTCGGCTGTCTTTCTTAAATTGCCTTTATTTTTTTCTGAGCCACAGAAAAAATAGGGAATATACCACTGTTGTTTGAAGGCCTTTTTCCCTTCCTAATTAAAGCTCAAATGGTATTTTTAGCATTTGTGTTCAGTTTTGTCACACTTGCAAAGCATGCCAACTGCCCCAGTGAGCTGCACCCTCATGGCAGCTGAGGTGTCCATGTTTGGTCATGCACCCTAAAGTTTTTGGCAATAACAATTTTCACATCCTAAAGGAGGATATGCAGCTCTCATTTGTACCAGAGAGGGGCTCAACGTGCACTTGGTGATTAGAACTCTGGCGAAGGTTAATATATAATAAGATGTGCAGGGCCTCAGAGGCCAAAGCGAGGATGACTTCCCTGTCGTAATGAATGTGAGAAGGCATTCGACAGGTATTAATGAACCTCCTAACTGCACTAGGCTGTGACAAAGTACTTACTACTGAAAGAGAAAAGCACATGGAAAACAGATGACTGAACAAATCACCCTTCTTTGGTGTTGTATCTTAGATTGTGCAAACAAAATCCTATCAAGCCTGACCTACAGATTCTGGCTATATTCACTTCAATCCCTAACTACAGCCATGCTCCTTTCTTGAACTCTGGAGCCTCATAATGCTGCAGACTCAGAAGGTCAGTCCACTGCCCTGAAGGTTTCTGTGCCAACTCCAGATCTGGGAAGAAAGTGATGAGGTGAAGCAGGAGAAAGAGAAATCTGAATGTGCCTCTCCTCCTCCTTCTAATCCCAAATAAGTTGACAACTGAAAAGCTAAAAGCCCAGCGAGGTCTGCATGTCAAGAGTGTTCCGTTTAAGCCTGATTCAGCTGGAGTTTCATTTGGCCGGGAGGCTCTTCCTGGGCTGACCCCGGCAGGGATTTCCCCTTGGTGGAGGGTGTCTCCTCAGGCATGGTATGTCATGAGGAGGTTTCTGGCTCTGGAAAAGAAAGCACAGAAGTTAATGGTAACGCCAGCTAGGGAAGCAGCGTTCCTTACAAAACAGAAACCTTTTCTCTCTGTCTCCCAGGAGGTTGGGGGGTGTGTGTGGGGGGGTGTACAAGTGCTTAACCTTAGTCAGAAGAAGAGTCTTGTGGTGTCCTTATTGGGAGTGATTAGACCTTGAGCATTAGCAGGTAGATACGGGGATTTCAAAAGGCAAATTCAGGTTTTATGTCAGAGCATTCAGTTCCAGTTCCAGGGTGAAAGACTGATCGCTGGGCTGGTGTCTGCTGAGTCAGTCAAGTTGTTCTGAATTCTCCCTGCTGTCTGTGAGATCACAATTTCTTGTAAATGTTTTTACTAATTGGTCTGGCAAAATCCTAAGATTTCCTGTGTCTGTCTTCAGTGCTTGGAATACTCGGTTCATGACCTATTTGTTAAAAATAATGAAATTTGGTATTTCTCAGAAATAGATGTTTTGTTCAGTGAGTAAAAAACCCATAAGGATTTATATTTATCTGCTATGACCTTTTCCTGTGATATAGTGTTATGGCTGAACTCCAGAAATGAAATTTCTGAAGGGAGTTTCATGTTTAGGTTTCAGATTATTTTGATGCCTTTTTGCAGTTGCTCACCTGTACTGCTTCTGCCACTGAAACAAAAATTGCAGCGTAGCTTTCCTCATTTATTTATATAAGGCATGTAAGTCCATTCTTCATGGTTGAATTTAACACCAGAGAATTAACAGAAAATTAGCAATATGCAAAGCCTTAGCAACCCAGTGGTACACTGTCCCATTTTCCTTGATTTTAGAAACCTTTAATATTGTCGGATGTATTACAAATCTTCCTTAATATAGGCAAATTATTTTATATGGTTAATAGTGCACTAAAAAAAGTTTGTGTGAAATCAACAGGAAAATATCTGTGGGATGAGGATATCCCTCCCTATTTTTTTAATCTCTTGCCTTTTGTGTAGGGTATCTATCTGTTAGGCAAAGTTTTGACCATGGGCCACATCCACTGTTAATACTCCTGCAGGGGGAAGGCGGCCAGTGTCAGTCAGCTGAAGAGCGGCTGCAGTGTGTACCTGGTATAAACAAAGTTGGCAGGATGAAAACTTAAGCATGAGAAGCTTGTGATTCTGTTGACCCTTTCAAAAATGCAATATATAGCATCCCTTAGAAATCACGAGAAGTAGTCAGAGGAATGTGTTACAAATCTGGTATTTCAGTTCAGACCATCATTTGGCTGTGTGTTATGCTGGTTTAGATTGAAGACCCTGGTATTAACAGTGGACTGTGGTAAAACCTTGGGAGATTTTTCATGGACTTTTCAGGGAAATCCTGAAAATGTAAAATAAAATAGATGTAAATAATTAGAGTTAAAAATGTCAGACCTTTTAGCTGGATTGTGCTTGTGACACTACAGAAGAATGTTTTCATCCCTAGCTGCTATTTTCAATATATTTCCTCCCCAAATACACTTAAGAGTTGAAACTGAGCATACACATCTTCTGTTAAGAAGTAATTGTGTCTGGAGAAAATGTGTTCTGATATTGGTTTGCTTGATATTTTGAAATCACAAGAGCATATAAAGGGGGATATACTAGGATACTGGAGCATCTCTCTTAGAGGAAGGGCTGAGACCTGGGTCTGTTTAGCCTGGAGAAGAGGGAGAGGGGATCTTACCAAAATCTAAAGAGTGTCCAGAGGCTGGGGCAGACTCTTCTCAGTGGTGCCCAGTGACAGGACAAGGGGCAGTGGGCACAAACTGGAATACAGGAAGTTCCATCTGAACATGAGGAAAAAGTCCTTTACTTTGAGAGTGGCAGAGCACCGGAACAGGCTGCCCAGAGACTCTGTGGAGTCTTCTTCTCTGGAGATATTAAAAATCTGCCTGGAGGCCATCCTGTGCAACCTGCTCTAGGGGAACCTGCTTTAGCAGGGGGGTTGGACTAGATGATCCACTGAGGTTCCTTCCAACCCCTACCATTCTGTGATTCAGTGATATAAAGGCTGTTTTTAATCAGCTGAGACTTTGTGTGTAAAAATATTTCTGTGTGACTTAAGTATAAAATGGCCCCCTGAGGTAAGCTGCTGGAGAAACAGCTTATAGTGTCGTCTGGCTTAAGGACATGCACAGGACAGTGCATGTGGCAGTATTTGTGGGGTACCAACTTAAAATACACTTCACAGAAATGAACTTGTGAATTCAGGAGGAGGCATCTAAGGTAAGTGGGAGGAAAGGAGTGGGAGAAGAGCAAGGCTGGCTCCTGCTTCCCCAGAAGAACCAAAACCCCTGGGGCCTGCAATGCCTTTTTTCTTCAGGTGTCACAGATAGAAAGCACATCGCAAAGATGAGATTAGTGATGGATAACCATGAGGGACACAGGTTGAGATGCTTGAAATTTCTTGTGGATCATGACTGATTAGGGAGCCTGAATTCTAAACACAAGCACTGGCATCCCTGTTGGGCCAGGCAGGTGCTCTTTATGATGCCTAAATTCTGAGCTTCAGATGTCACCCCCAACTCTAGATGCATGAAGAATTTTAAGGGCCTGCATGGGTGCAGCCTGTGGTTAGGCAAGAGACTTACTATTCTAACAGACTATGCCATCGTTGTTCACAACAAATATTCTGCCCCTTTCTTTGATCTATTAATGCATAGGAGGCTGATGAACTGCGTGTTTAATTTATTGGTGCACTTGCCATATTTTTATGTTTCTGAGTTGTTTCCTCTCTCTTGCAGTTCCACAGGTTGTTCTTCCTGTGTCAGTGAGACAAAGCATTCAGGCTTTTATCAGCTTAACAGTCAAATGTTAACAGTAATTACAGCACTTGGAGTGTAAAGTATTACAATAATTCATTGTAATAACATGTTTATTAGGTCATTAACAACAACTATAAACATAAGTACCATTCAGCTCTTTGCAGATATATGAACTTACTAACATCGAGTCTTTACCAGAATCACGTATTCTTACAGGTGTCCCAGACACAACATTAACTTTATTAAGCAAAAGTTCATAAATAGTAAAAATGTCCTCTGTTTCACATTGCAGCGTTCCTCAAGCATGTATGTACAAGTCTGGAGAATCTTCTCCAAATCTATGTGTCATAAACTTCCTTTGCTGTTTTAACAACCATAGAGATGATTTTTTTTTGCCTGCAGCAAAGCCTTTTGTCCTTGAGCAATCTCCAATTAGTATTGCTCTCAGCAGACATGAAAGTTCATTTCTGAAATGAAAGTGGTGATGAAACACAATACAATATTATCTGCTCATAGTTTGCCTACACACTCTGCCCTCATTATAAATCTTTCAGTTGTAACAGTCTCCCAAGAACAATATATCTCCCTTATATCAGTTCTTTATCTGCACTACCTCTCTTTGAAGATCTTAAAATGGATGGCTTACAGCAACGGAGATATTATACTTAGGGTGGAGTGTGTTTACAGTCAGTTCTTTTCCTTTTTAATATTTACACAGTATTTTTTTAAGCTTGCTACAATTTATGAATCATGTACGTTGACATACATTTTCTGAAATGTTCACAGTGCAGTGTTTTGTGGCCTAACCAAACTCTGTAAATGTCATTAAAAATAAACTTTTTTTTTAATATAAAAATAGAATACTTTATGTGTTTACACGAACAAACCCAGTTCTATCCTATACTAAACAAGCTATACAGTAGTATGCACAGAATTCCACAGGAACAGAAATGACATGTGATGCTTGCCCTAAAGCTATAGAACTCTTCCCTAATGAATGAAAGTTTTATTTACCATCTCTTTTCAAAATTGTTTCTCTGGTCATAATTTAGAAATAAAAGTAGGTATAATAATTCACTGGGTTGTGTGATCCAAGAAGAGGCTGGGGGTGTGTGTGTGCCTAAAGCTTTTTCTTCTTTTGATCTGTCTTCTTGGCTCTTTAGGGCTGGCTCGAGGAAGTTATCAACATTCCTGCTATGGCAGTGTCTTTTTAGGTCGGAGCTGGCTGCAACGCCTCCACTCCTTACTCACCTTTAGCAGCAGCTACACCCAAGGGTAGGTGGCAGAGCTTCAGCTACTCACTGTGTGACTCACCAGACAGCAGCTCCCTAAGGTTGCCAGCCTGCCTGTCTCCTCTTCCTCTCTAGAATAATGCCACCCATATTACTACATCCCAGGGACTGGCCTGGTGCTTAACATGAATGCCTTCAAGTTTTTATTCTCAGAGAGTGGTTACTTCTTTATTGAAAGAAGGCTTTGCATTTTTCAGTGAGAGATCTGTCGATATAGACTGTTTGACTCAAAGAAGTGGTTGAATGTTGGAAAAAAGTTGACAGTAGGAATGCTTTAAGCTAGATGATTTTTCCCTTCACTTTATGTACCGTCTGACTACACCAGAGGACTGGCAAGGCTGACTTACTTATTTCTGCACACCATCTTTTGACATTGATTTCTGTTAAGACATTTACCACGAGGCTGGCTCTCTTGGCTTCCTAGGTTCTAAGAAACCTTGTTGATGTAGTGCAAAAATCCAAAGTTCGGACTGTGCGTGAGGAAAATACATTTTAAACTCTTGTAACTCTCATTGTTTGTCTTTTCCTTTTGTCTGAAAACCATTTCTGCACTGCTCATTATCCTAAAGTACATGCAACAGTAATAGTCCTTCCAGCCGTAGCCATACTGATTGATATTCTACTTTCTCCTTCATGGCATTAACGATGAATCTTTGTTCTGGGGTCTGAGCACACATTAATGAGAGCTAGTAGGAACTAGCTCTGGATGGTAGAACACAACGCTTCCATTTGGTAAATTGATGCAGTTGTCCAAATAGTTGGAAATTACCGTGATGGTTTATAGAATCCCAGAGCCTTAAATGATATGATATCATGTCCTTGTACTAGTGCAACTTGGGCAACAACATAAACATGTGCAACAGTGTTCTCACAAAAACCGGGCAGTAAAAACCAGTGGACAAAAAATTTTGCTTTTTGTTCATACAACTAAGAATGGATTTTCCTCTATATCAGACATACCAGTCATGTGTCAACATCCATGTCTGTGTTGTCTTGTGATGATAAAAGAGAAGGATAGGGAGCAATGCACTTCACGTTGACATAAGTAGCATTGACATGAACGTAGTGTTCCCCAATAAAAGTGGAGAAGATTGTTGATATTTTTGAAACAAGTTCAGAAAATGCTGGCCGCATCTCAGGTTTTGGATGCCAGCACTTCAGCATGACTTCATACCTGCCATTCATATAAAAGAAATGTTCAATTATGAAATCATGTAAAAAGGAAAAAAACCCACCTCTTTCCTCCCCCAGTTTCACTTACTATAATATCAGAACCAGCAGCATTTGCAGAAGGCTTTGCAAAGTATATACTTACAGTGGGTCAGGGCAGTATTCAGGTTGCAGCAGCCTTCTTCCTTGTAATAAGTAAACAGTTATATCAAAAGAATTTACATCAGGATAAGGAGGTGCCCCTCTTGTCATAAGTTCCCATAACAACACACCAAAGGACCACTAAGAAAACAAAGAAATAAATAATAAGTTATAGAGTTGGAGGGCTTTACATTCCAGTTTTAGAAGATAGTTTGACAGATCTAAGCATTCAAATGCATAGACTTTCCCTTTGAAAAGTTATTTTACTGCATTCAGCTTTCTTTTAAGTGGGCTAATAAGTGCTGTAGGGACTTGAGGAGCCACTTAAATTAGAGCCAGAGAAACTTAGCTAAGTAAATGAAAGAAAATAAAAGCCTATAGGCCTGCGACTTAGCTGGTGTAAATTGGCAGACCTCTTCTGAGGTTAATGGAGCTCTGCCAATTTACAAGACCAGATGATCTGCCTAACCCTGTGTAAATACACACTGAAGGGAATATATGTGGTGAAAATTCTATGCATCACAGGCTAATTTGAATCTGGATTGAAAGGAGAGCTAAAATATGAAATGATCCAGCCAACTAATGACTTCATCTTATAATTGATTTCTTCATAAACGGACAGGTAACACTTGAGATTGCTGTAGGCAGTCAGAAAGTATTTATAAAGCAAATAAATTTTACGAGTCTCACAGTTAACCTGTTTTGTCAAGCTTTCCAGAGCCCCTGCTACAGCAGAGCTCCAACCTGGCTTCTTGGAATGTCCTTACTTTCCCTTGGAGTGGGTTTAAACCCCTAATTCTTTTCTGAATAGTAACAGATAATCAGGTCAACACTTGTTGCTTTGCGATTGGGACAAATACCCTTTCTGGATGTAGAAACAGTCTTTTATTCTTATGTGAACTAAAGTTAGGCTTAAATATAAGTTTTGGTTTGGAGTTAGTCCATTCATTAAATACTAGAGAGATGCCTGAAGCAATGTAAGAGAAATTAAGAGGTGATACAAATATGTACATTACCACATCTGACTTTGTTGTGAACTTCTGAGTTTGTAAACTTTCTAAAGCCATCCATTTCACTGGCAGTTTAGCTCCTGTTTTATTGTGCACGCTGTAGTATTCTTTATCATAGACATCTCTAGCAAGACCAAAATCGGCAACCTTGACAGTGAATTTTTCATCCAACCTAGAGGAATGACAAAAAGTATTATCTGCAACTGAGCAGGCAAGATTTACAGTGATGGTGGATTGTAATGAGTGACTTGCATTTTTGAGACCGCGACTTTGGAAGGCAATACTTTAACTTGGATCTATTAACTAATGTAACAGTGAAACAAAAAGTGCAGCAAAGTATATTTGACACCCATTTAACACAGTGAATAAACTCAGGAAATCACTGATATTGTTTTGATAATATAATTTGAATTACAGTTCTTTTCAAACAATTGCTCTGTATAAAAAGATTTTTGCTAATAGCCTATGCATCCTGATTGAGTGCTACATCATGCCTTCCACAGCTGTTGCTTCTCCTGTATCCTTAGAAACCTCTCATTTTTATTTCCCAGTCAAGACATTGCCTTTCCTACTCACTCTCAATTTTGATAAGATCATTATCTCAGTGACTGCATGTATATAATAACGTAGTCCTGTAACTAAAGTTGCATTTGGTGTCTGTACTGGGAAAGAATCGTGGAAGAAGGAAAGTTCTGATGGGGTTACAGCTCTGCCATACCAGAAGATCTCCCTAGCTTTGCTCCTCCTAAGCTTCATGTTTGTCCCAGTAAGTGGTATCATTATCAGAAAACAGACAGAGTATGGGTGTTGGCCTATCTTTAATTATATGTGCAGACCTAGCCACAGCAAACACCTGCTTTTGGGCTTCTTTACAGAATCACACAATCACAGAATGGGTGAGATGATTGGAAGGGACCTCTGAAGATCATCTAGTTCACCACCACCTCCTCAGCTCAGAGCAGGGTCAGCTACTGCAGGTTGTCCAGAACCATGATCAGGTGGGTTTTGAATATCTGCAAGGATAGAGACTCCACAGTCTCTCTGGGCAACCTGTGGCAGTGTTCAATCATCCTTACAATAAAAGTGTTTCTTCCTATGTGTAAATGCAATTTTCTCTATTTCAATTTGTGCCTCTTGGCCTGTCCCTGGGCACCACTAAGAAGAATCTAGCCTCAACTTCTTTACTCCACCATATCATTTATACACAAGGATAAGATCTCCCTGAGTCTTCTCTAGGCTAAACAATCCTGTCTCTCTCAGCCTCTACACTTGGCATTTCCCAGTCTTGAATTCATAAGGTTTCTGTCTGGACAGCTCTCTGGTCTGTTGAAGTCCCTCTGAATGGTACACAACCATCTGCTGTATTTACTGATGTAATAACTAAATCAATACCAATGCAGGGAGTGTGAGGGAAATTTGATGGGTCATCAGGGGACAGTTTATGCCATAGCAGCTTCCTGAACCTCTTCCAGGATGGTGGAATAGAGTCAAGAGTCCACGGGGACTGTATATGCATTCTGACTTCCTTTCTGATGGACATTGCCATTGTGGCAGCGGTTGTACTTCTGAGTGCTGGATTGCACATGGCTACTGGGGAACGTGGGTCTTCAACCCTACATCTTCTTCTCATGTGGCAGCAGCTCTGCAGGCTCTGAAGTGCTGAGCCATACAGAAGTACAAAAGCAGCCACTCAGTTGGCAATTCAGAGACATCCTGATAGCTGTTTCCTCCTCACCCAAGGAAGAGACAGTAGGCCAGAGGGAATGTCCTGTTGCCACTATATGGACTTTGATTAGATGAACCAGGACTTTTATTCAGTACCCCAAGTCCTTTCTTCTTAGGAAACCTGAAATTCATTTTGCTTGTGGCTTTTTTACTCCCTTAAAAAAACAGCAGCTATAAGAAAATGTTCTTTTTCAGAGGCTGTTCAGCTACACGAGTGTGCAGTCTTTGAAAAAAGAAGTCTGATGTCACAGGTGAATAACCTTTTTGCAGCCAGAGTTCCAGATTATTACATACTAAAAAGAAACTCAAATGTTTAATCTTCATTAATTCACAACATAAGTGATGAATCAGCATAATACTATTGGCAACGCCTGTATCAGTTAGTCTTTGTGTGAACTGAACTGTCTGGCTACCCAGACACTACTAAGATTCTTTACATGCTCTGATTTTTTAATGTAAATTTGTGTGCACAACTGAGCCAAACGAACCTCATACTCCTGTAATGAAAGATTACTCTCAAGAGGTTGCACTGGTGTTTGTGTTCCTGCTTTTCTCCTGCTAGGTGTGGCAGCAGAGATGTGCTGCTTCTGAAGAAGTTGGGTGGAAGCACAGCAAGTTGAGACAATAGCAGTTTAACTCCCCTTAGGAGAAGCCTTTTAAACTCTAACCAATGATTTTGAGAGGCTACACTTTCACCTCAGCTTTTCTTATTTCCCACACTCAAAAAAAGCTATGTATAAGAAGTGAGCCCTTAGCAAGCTGAGTAGCTCATCAGTATGCAAGACAAACATCAGTATAATTATGAAACAATGAAAATACACCCTATTTTGACTGAAAAAGCAGCATCATGGAAACTTTCATTTATCTCATCTCACTGTCTTACACAGAAGAGTGTGATAACGTGGTTGGAATTAGATGTTTGTACTTACATACAGTTTCTTGCTGCCAAGTCTCTATGGACAAACTTTTTGCTTGCAAGATATTTCATCCCTTTTGCGACCTGAAGGCCAAATCCAATTAAATCTTTTACTGTTGGGTTCTGTAAAATACAAACATTTGTGATACAATGAATGCAGAAGCCCAAGGAGCAGACTGTTTTTTGCTGTGACTCAGTTTTTGACGCACCTATCTTGCCACCAGAATGATTAAAACAGGTTGGTGCTTGTAGTAAAACTGGCATAAGTTTGGTCGAGTTCTCACCTCCAGTGAGGTAATCAAAAAAGCTGACAGACTGCAGAAGAGTGGAGGTTGCAGCATAAGCCGCCTGACCTGAGCTGGGAAGTAGAACAGTGTGCTGAAACCTCAGCATCACAGCTGATAGATAAAGTTCATGTTTGTGAACTTGAAGAGTAATAGCATGCAACTCAGCAGAAGGTGCACACTATGAACTTGGAGCTCATCAGGAAGTGACCAAGAAAGGAAAGAGTCCTTTTTGGGGCAAAATAAGTGCAAGCTATCATCAGTATGATGCCATGGAAAAGGCAAATAAGACCTTAGCGGTTACCAGAGGAAGCTTTTCCGCTAAGACTGGTAACTCTTTCTGCTAGTCTACAAGGTGAGACCTTACTGAAAATGTCATATATCAAAAAAAGTATAAACATAAACCTGCAATTCTTTTATCCAACAGCATGAATTGTTAGGTAGTAGTAAGGTCCCACAGATTTTTGTGTTGTTGACATTGCTTTATATAATTTTCTTCTGTGGAACAATCTTGTTCAACTGTGGTCATCATTCTATTTATTTCAGGAAGGACCATGGCGCTATTCACAGACAATGGCCCTGGTGCCTGTAGAATGAAGGAAGCTTAAAAGGGAAGAGGTACCTACCTCAGGAAGCTTACCTCCCCCAACAATTTTTCAAGGTGCTTTTTTTTTTTTTTAAATTGTACTGGCTCTTGTTGATTGCCATTGAGGAGGGAACAAAATCCTATTGGCTCAGAAGTCACTCTATATTGTCCTAGCACTGTGAAATCGGTGAAATACTACAGTATAAAGTGGTCTTACACTACCTTAGGCAAGACCTGTGATCTCATACTTGACAGAAAGCAGTGAGGCACTTTTGAGAAATCTGGAGTCTTTCAATGTAAATGGGAAAAATCTCTGATAATAGAGTACTCATAGTTTGTATAACAATTGCTGGTTTGCTTTCTTAAGATCAGAAGAAAAAATATTGCTAATAATAGGACTGTGACACTAGCTGGACATGAAGATCCCTTACCTAGGAGCTGGAAAAGCAGATGGTGATGACTGTCACAGCTGTGCTGAAGTCAACAGAGATATGCCAGTTTAAACCAGCAGAAGGTTTGGCCCCTTGACTTAGAGCTCATAAACACAGTTGTTTATAAAGAGGCTTATGTATGGGAAATGAGAAATACTTATTGCTGATAATTTCTGGGAAACATTCTAGAGAGGAATTTGAGGGGGAAGGGAAGGAGTGGCAGCACTGTGGTTGGGCTCGGTGCCATGCTAAGCAAGTGCTAAAGGTTAAGGTGTAGTAAAAGCAGCAAGTTACAGATGTAATTTAATTATCAGAAATTATAACCTGTGGTGTTGGAGCAGGGTGTAGCTAGAGTTGCATCAGTGTTCGGTAGACCTCACCATGTACTTACATGAGTTTCATTCCTAATGAAGTTTCGAAGATCTCCGTGTTTCATGTATGGAAGAACGACTAAGGGGGATCCTTCACTGGGCAAACAGATTCCCAGGAGTGACAGAACATTGGGATGAGTGAAATCTTTCATGATTATTCCTTCTTTGAGAAACTGAGCTACTTCTTCCAGGTCTGTGATCCCTGAGAAATCCAGTAATAAGATGAGTTAATTAAAAGAAACCCATACAAACTACAGTTCATTTCTGTACAGCATGTCATTGCACAACCAAATGATAATAAGAAGCTACAAACATGTTCCCACCTCCCTCATTGCAACTAGGTTATGTGCACTGCTTGTCTTACAATAACCAAATACAGTTTGTTGGTGATTTTAATTCCGTTTCTCCTTTTCTCATTGCAAATTATTTAGAACTGAATAACAACACTTGAGTAAAGCCTTTAATAAATGTTGTTATAGTCTCTTCCTGTTTTTCCAGCAGCTTTACCAACTCTTTAGCAATGTAACTTCCAAAACCGAATCTTCAGTAGTCAATAGAATAAAAAAATGACACTGCCTTTCCCTCGTTTTCCTATGTTCTTTTCTTTGTAGAGGAAATAGACAAGCATTTCATTAGATGTATGAATGTATACCAATGCCTCATGGTAATCTGAAGTCATTGGAATTGCTCCAGAGATAAATCTGATCCAGCTGCAACTAAGAATCTTTATTTGGGAAAGGACACTTCACTGTAATTAAATACTTCACACTGGTTATCTCTGGAATTATGGTAATGTCTCACTATTAAACATGTAACTCACTATTCAGTGACTTCACAGCACAATGAATTTTCCTGCCATCATTATCCAGCAGTGTCCCATGGTACACACACCCAAAATGTCCTGTGTGAAAAAAATGCGCAAGATTAGCTTTAAGAAGTAAAATTAGCTTTCTGGTATTTTCCACTGGGTGGCAATTATGCTTTAAGAAAGCGATCACACTCCATTTCTGTTCAATTCCCAACACTTGTAATGTACACTTCATAACTGAGACATAAAATTACCATTACATAAAACCATCATTACATAAAACCATCATTACATAAAATGAAAACTCCATTTGCAGCATAATTGATATTTCTTGACCTAGATGGAGAGTATAAATAATGACAAGGCTGGCGTCACAACTGCTTCATATTTTTGTAATGACTATGCACACAAAAACCGTGTGAGCCCATTCACACCATACTCTCCTGTGAGATACATGTCAAGGGAAGGCACTGGAAGGCACAAGGGAGCAGTTAGGAGCTGGCATGACCAGTGGTTCCCCGTGGTCTGCAAGCCCTTGCTCAGTGGTCCACTGGATTGTATAGCCTTGATGCATCTGCAGTGGAAAGTTGCATCAGGAAGGTCACTGTGGGCTTACGGTGTCTCAGATCTTGCTATTCCATGGAAAACGTTGAGTGTTAAATGTGGTGTGTTGGCCATGGATGGTTTGGGAGTTGCTCTACTGATCAGAGTCTGACCACATCAGTAGGCAGCAGTCAGTGGTCTCTGCTACGGCCTAGTTTCGAGTGTAAAAAGTCACTAAAAGAGGATGAGCAAGATTTGCCTTCCTTCTCGTGGTCTAAGCAGTGAAATAAACTGCCAGGGACTCAGAAATCGTTCCTGACCCTGTGCTTTCCTGCCAAGCAAATGGGGTTGTCTACAGAAACCTACTACGGGGAAACGTACTACGAGAGCTCCAGGCACATGCATTAATTTATCCAAATGAATTGATGTACATGTAATGGTAGTTTTCCTTCACAAAGTACTATTTACTAGACACTTTAAAAATACTAATATTTGCGGTTAGAAAGCAAATTATTTTTTCGTCAAGTGTGAGTTCTGCAGAGAAGAAGACTATCTGACTAATTCTACCAGGTTCCAGTCATAAGTGCTGGTCAGAGCCCAGTTGGTTTTGCTTTTGGCTTGGGGTAAAATTAATAAAAAGTTTGTTTTATAAAAGCAACTAAAATCCCATGAGACTACAGGTTGTTTGGAGCCTGGGCACAAATCCTAAAGCTTGGATTGGGTGTGTCTAAAATATTTTTGGGTTTGGCCCATTTCTAGTAATGGAGGAGAAAATTAAAAATGGTTAATTATATCAATGTCATTCCTGATATTTTTCAACAGTTAAAAATTGGGAAATTACTTGGACATTTCTGAAACAAGAAAGAAAACAAAAAGGCCCACCCTTGCTTTGGGGATAAGTGTAGGACACGGAAGGAAAGCATGCTGCCTCTTTGATTTGTGGCTATTTTCCTGCCGAAGAGGCATAGGGAATATCATTTATAGCCAAACTTTTATCAGTATTCTGATACTCAACAAGAGACCTCTCATACATCATCTGCAGAAATACTGAAAATCCTGTTTCTGCTTGGCTTACTATTATGTACTCAATAGCATAGAGTTTAATAAATGCCCCTAACAGAAATACTGGCTTGGCCTATGAAAGAAGGAGGGAACCTGCTTAGGGAGATGTAAAAGAATTGGAGCGATGGGAGAAATTCAGGGGACTTGCTATATCAGGGACAAAAATAAGGGGAAGTGAATCAGGAGCTATGCATTCCTGCAGCCAGGATGAGAGAGGAATGAGGGGGAATGGAGAGCCTTTGGCAGAAGGAAACAGAGCTGCGGAAAACTTGCAGAGGGAAAAGGAGTGTGTGCATTTCCCCTGGCCCATGGGGACTTTTACTGAATGCACTAGTCACTGCAGGAGTTTTCTGTGTCATGTAGCCATTCACTAGCACTTAGACTCTGAGTTTAAGGTTGCTGGTGCCCTTGCCTCAGCATCCCCTGCTGTTCAGGCACATGCCTTAGGCTCGAGCAATATTCTGCAGCAGCCTCACTCCTGCACTTGCAGCCTCATGGATCAGAAGCCCTGGCTGAGCTTTCCTGTAGCCTGGAAAAGAGTGAGAATGAGGCAGCTGAGGGGTAACCAGCAAGTTTCTGAGTTCAAAGGAGCCCCATTAATTGGCAGGCTCCTTCTTCCCTCTGGTGTCTTCTCCAACTGATCAAATGCACAACCCTTCATCTGACTTCAGAGGGGAGGCCCTTAGTTTCCCCCTTCATTTGGTGCATGGGATGCAGTGCAGGGAAAAAGCTTGAAAAACCTCTCTGTAGACACCGAATGGTTTATAAAGAATGGGTGTGCAAGAAGAGTAGCAGTTTGAAGGTAGAAGTTGCAGTACCCACCTCTTCCTATTACTTCGGTGAAGTGCACAATCAGGCTGTCAGCACCAATAACCACATGCTGCACTTCTTTGACCAGGTCAGGATTTAAGGCACTGATGTCAATGTGGACATTAGTTTGGAGAAGGGGACTGGCTAAATCTGAGTCTCCGCTAGACAGAATTGGGGAGAGGTCAGAGTGAGGATACTGGGCAGGTCTGCACGATCCATTCTGAGACATGCTTGGAAACTGATCTGCAAGATGAACAGAAACTGTTATAATTCTTCCAGGCTTCTCCTTGGAAAATGAAGAGTTTTATTTCATTGGTAAACAAGGTTTGAATTTATCAGTTTGGAAGTGGCTTGGCTTTGCAGAAGTTTTGGTCACAAAGGGGAAATGAAAATATGCATTGCTCATCTGCCAGACTCCAGGAAAACCATGTTACTACAAACTTATGCTTGCCTCAGCTCTACTTTTCTGAAAGTAAATGGCAAAACTTCCACTTTTCTGAGGGGATGGAATGAAGCCTTGTCACTTCTTGCCAAGTGTAGGTTATAGCATTTCTAGTAACTGGGAGTAACAAGAGTAAAATGGCAAAATGACAGCAATATGGGAGGAGGAAGTAGTGAACAATTAAAAAACATGAAACCTTTTATTATTGTCATGTTCTAATTTGGTAGGGAACTCTACATTTCATGAAGGTTTCCAAACTGCTGCTGACTAACTATATTTATCCAATGGTAAATATTCAACCAGGGAAATGCCTAGAGGTGATTCATATCCTGCAACTGCTGAAGATAATACAGTTGGTGCTACTCATGAAAATAACATGAGCCAGCTGATTTAAAACAGCAGAAATTAAAATGTTGCAGTCAAGCAAGGACTCTTTATTTGAGAAAATAATTTTTGTCAACAGCATGTTGTTCAGATATTTTAAATTGCTTTTGTTTAAAGGATTTTGTTTCCTGTATTTTTTGTAACAGAATCAAAGAATTAAGCTTAATTTACACAAATTTAAGTCTGGAATGATTCCAGTGTAGTCAATGAGCACAATTTAGCCCAGGGCCAAAAAGAAAAAAAGGGAATAAATTTAACAACAGAAATTATCAGGTATTTTATCATAAAAAGATGTTGTACAGACATGCTTTGTATATTTATGTATAAAACTTGGGAAATTTTCATATAGTGCTGTTATCGCTCTCGGTGCTGAGAAAAACCCAGTGCTGCTCTACCCAGAAGCAAAAATCCAAACTCTTACATTTACAAAGCCACGTTTATGTCACCAAGGGCGAATATCTATTTAATAATCATGGTAAAATGCTCCAGCCATGGCTGCACAATAATTTTTACAGCTGCTACATGTAAATCTGCATGTTTTCTTATGTTCATGCAATTTCATTCTTTGACAGTAATTGATGTAAAGATTCCTACAGGAACATTAAGTGAATGCACCTCCTTCTTGGGTGCGCTGTCCACTGTGTTTTGCCAGTGCGCAGTGCACAGTCCCAGGACCACTGCATATTTACCTGCCACCAGGGATCTCTGCATAGTTTTGTCTTGTGTACCACCTTCCCTTCTAACCTGTGGCACAGGCTTTCCTTTCCCTTTGGGAATCTTTCAATCAATAAATTTCCTGTGCAAGCTGGCGGCAGCTATTAAAGAATAATAAAGGAAGCTGGGAATGGGCCTGGCTCTCAAACAGCTCCACGATTAGGGATTACAAAGGTGAAATAAGGATTTGGAGTGATTTATATTGAGCTGTACGTGGCAGCACCTGAAATAGTACAACACTATGTCTATACCAAGACTAACAAATATCTGTGGTGTCTCAAATATCATAATACGGTAACTACCAATAGTTAAAGGCTCTTTAACAGTAATCACAGAACATTGTCTCCACACCTCTTAAAGGACATGTTCAGCTTAAAGTGGTATGATAAATGCAGCAGAGTGCTCTTCTGGAGAATACCCACTCTAAAGTGGTGTTATAAGGCACAAGAACGTATTCAGCATAGGGTTACTCTTCCCTCATGCCCACAGACCTGAAAATGGACAGTGTGCTCTCTGAGATTAGCATCTCAGCATGCATCGACCTCCACTCAATTGGTCACAGTTTTCATGTCTCTTTAGCTTAATTTTTAAAATCAACATTTCTGCATCATACAAAGTGCCGTTTTATAGGAGGGGCATGAACAGACAAAAGAATGTCAGTTTACAAAATGCCATGTGAAGTCACCAAGACACACTAAACATACAGCCACTTGATGCTATCCTTAAAATCACTCTTTTCAGAGTGGATTTGTGCATGGTGTGAAGGACCTCACGATAACACAAAATCATTACACCCACTCGTTCCTAATAAATTGTGGAGCATACTTACAGAGAGTTTTTACAAATAGTATTTTATATATCCCTCCAACCTGAGTAAAAGTAAAAATCCTATGCACCTTAATCTTGGGAAGCACCTGAGAAGCTCAGTTCAAATAGCAAGCCTGTGAACATGTGAAAGTCCCAAACAACGCAGTCACAGAGAAACCAGGTGAGAAATTGAAATTAAGGTATTGATGAAAATAGTTATAATCTGAAGACGTAAGAAAAGCAAGATGTATAAAATATCATCTGTACAGATTCATAATAGAGGTATACCTTCTAGAAAAGTTGATCTGTAGTCTACAGATTCACTTGAAACCATTTCTGTCGTTGGACTTACACTCCTCGCGCTCACCAGCCTGTCTAGGTGAGGAGTGTGCACTCTGCCATCATAGCGCACTAGGTCGCTTCCCAGATCTGAAGCAGGAGGAGAAAGAAATATTAAGAAAACCCTCATGTTTACTGTATGCTAACATTCATTTAGGTATTCATTCAAGTTCAGATGTTCTGCTGTGCTAGGAAGATAGTTGGGTTGTTGCTAAGGCAGACGTGCAGGACCTGAACTTGAGCTATTTGTACAGCACAGGATTTGCTGTAACCGGTGCTAAAGCCCCACTCTTGGCCACACTGGGAGATCCAAGAGAGTTTTGAAGCCTCTGAGGCCAGCTTCATGATCTGACTGTGATACAGCATCAGAATAAGACCTGGTTATATACTTGTTCCCCGCCTCCTCCCACCTTGCGTGGTGTGGCAGTTCCCACTGGAAGAAAACCCAGACATGCAGGCCAGAGAGGAGACACACTCTGACTAAGTTCCTGATTTGGGCGAACAGGAGACCAAGACACTGCAGCGCTCTGTGTCTTGCATAATTTAGGCACAGCCTGGAGGACTACAAGGCAACTGGATGAAGCTGAAGCACTCAAGATTCTGCATGTCATTTACTCGTCCCCTTTTCCACGGCTGATTGGGGAAGAGAAGTTACTAAATTTTCCTAATAGCTCAGAAATCCTTCTCCTTTAGGCACAGCGTGGCCCTTTACCCAGCTCAGGCAAGTGCCAAGGGCTGTAATGCAACTGAACCCTGGACTTGATTGCGAAACCTTTACTGACAGGTTACAACAGGGCATTGCATGGCAGTTAAGCAAAGCATAAACTGATGTCAGTTTTTAAAATCTAAGATAAAATAATGGAATTATTTGATGGAATTGACTATGATGGACCTTTAATTTGTTTCTTCTTCCTTCTCCAGAGGAAAAACACCAAAAAGATAAAAATTAAAATTGATGTTGAAACGACTCCAGCAATTAGTCCTGTGAAATTCTGATCTTGTTGGATCAGCACTTTTCCAATAACTGTTGACAAAACTTCTTGCTTCCACTGAAACAAACCAAAGAAAAACAAAAGCGTGATGGTTTCAAAAGACAAGTAAGACGTAGCTTATTAGTACTGAAGTATGAGCATGTGTATTAAATCTTAATTTTGTGATGCTGTACTGCGATTAGAGATTGGGAGTGGAGAAATTGTAGTATTAGTGTACGTGAAAGCAGATCTACATTTTTATGATTCGTTACATGCCTTCGGGAGCTCTGGTATGACACAGCTATCTATGTGCCACACCACACACATGGCACGCGCTCACACACGCACTCTGGATAACAAGGTCCCACTGCTAATTCAAAATGCTAAATTCATACTTTTACTCAAATGGTGCACAGAAATGTATGGGCCTATGGATATATGGGCTGAGATGTGCATTAAAAAAATTAGCCCAAATGTCTTTAATATGTGTCCTTCTGGCATAAATATGCTGTAACATCAAGCTCTCTCTGTTGACAGCGTGCCTGCATTTTCGTTCCCAAGGTCACGTGAGCCTGTCTCTTGCCAGCTTCTATCTTGTTGACAGTTTTAAGAAACAAAACAAAACAAAAAAACAATCCCCAAAATCAACAACCAAACAAACACCAAGCAGCTAGCAGGGAAGAACTGTTTTAGGTCACACAGCACTAGCTCAGTCAGTTGGAATGCATTTGGCCATCTTTTCTCTTCCTCCTGTGGAATTCATTCCTCTGGGTACTGCAATGATGGATTTGCCCGTCAAAAGAGCAAATTTTCTTCTTCGCTGGGCAGACTGCAATTTCTGAGGCTCCTTGCCAGTAAACAAGCAGAAACCTTATTTAACCCCTTGATGCTGTGTTCTTTCCTATGTATGAAATACATGTCACACGTGTTTCTTAGAGTTTAAGGAAGTATCACACAGCGGAACTGATTGAATGTAGTGCCAGCCCCAGCTGCATATGTAAAAATAAGAACAGGTACAGATGCAACATGTGCACAAGTATCACATGAAACTAGGCATTTACAGGTCCGGGGAACACTGGATATACCAAAAGGAGAGCTGCATCTTATTTTATAGTTTGCCTGATACATCCAAGAAATTGAATGTGTACATTTAAAATTAAATTGATACTAAAATAAATTGAAATGTACTGTATTAATAAAGTAAATTAGTTACTACTATTTACTTAAATTGCAGTAGCACATAGGAATACCATTCATGGCCCAGGATTCTATTGAGATGAATGCCATAAAGACATATGAAAAATAGATCATCCCTGCTCCAAAGAGCTTACATAGACTTTGATCCTAATCACACTTACACGACTGGCAAAGTCTCCACTGTTTTCAGTGAATCAGAGTCCATCATCAGCCAATAAGATAATCCCATTCCACTGTGATTTTCCTTTTTTTACATTTAAGAAAAATACAGATACTGGAAAATTTGTGTCTTATTCTATGAATCAATCAGTAGGTCAAAACTGTCTACAGTTTGAATTTGCAGTAGCACTCTGAATGACTCTAGTGAGACCACCTTTAAAACAACAGTGGAACTCAAACATTTCTCCTAAGTGTCTGCATCTTACAACAAGAAGTAAAATGAAAATACAAAAAGCAGACCAAAAAAAAAATGTTTCAGAAGGGATCTGATCCTCTTGACTGTAGCAGAAATTTTTGCTGCAAAAAGGGCTCATGAGATCCAAAGTAAATCCACTCCATTAGAACTTCCCGTTCTTCCCCATACGTTTCCTCTTGCGTTTGGATTAATAACTATCATTTTATTTCTGTGCTTCATTTAGGTCCTATTTTGTGCCTAAGGCTCCAGAAAGTCTCTGTACAAACAGGTAATAACAACAATGATGATAATCCTTCTTTTAAAATAGTCAATATTATTTGACTTTCCATCCAAACAAACAGGGATAGAGCTATCTCTGTAAATACAGGCTTAGGCTTAAATTTGAAGTTTATAGGTTCAATAGTGACATTCGGAATGATAATAAAAATGGCATTAATATCTCATGTGTGGTTTAACTGCCTCACCTCTATATTTAGCTCACTGTTGGATTTCAGGAGATCACTGGGAACCGTACACAGAATTGATTCCGACTGCAGGAGGAGATTTTCGCAGCTTTTATTTCCAACTTTTAGCACCTCTCCTTTAACAGCTTCTGAATCAATGTAATTTCCCTTGGGAAAAAAAAAAACAAAACAATTCCGTTATTACATAACCATCTCATAAAAGTTAAGTCCTTTTATTACCTTAGAAAATGTTTTTAATGGAAAAACAATTGTGAAATAAAAGACTAATGCAAATCTACATTGCCATGTCAATATGCATGTATCGGGTTTTTTCATGTAAATGGGAGTTTGACAGACAGGCCAGAGGGGGATGATAAAGTTTTCGGGTAAAATCTCCTGTCACTAATACTCATACAGCCCACACAGACTTCTAAAAATGTAGATGTCCAAGGGATAAATCCTGTTGGTCCTGTTTAGATTTTTGCATAATCTGCACAAGAAAGGACGCATTATGTGACCCTGTTGTTTATACAAAACTGGCATTATATTATCCACAAACTAAAGGCATCTCAAACATTTTGTTTTGCAAGTGGTTATGGTAGCAGGAGTGAAGCTTTTGAAAAGAACTAATTAATTATAGTCATGAAAATGCACAAATCTGTTAAAATCACGTTCCACAGACCAAAAAGGAACAAATCCTGGTAAAGATGACAGTATGAAAAGTGTACTCCCTACTCAGAAAACCTGCATTCACATCCCAGACTTGGATGAAATATTATTCCTTCTGGTATTGTGATAGTGGTGTCCAAAGGCCAAGTTCAGGACCTTTTGTGCTCAGGAGTGCATCAGTATTTAAGCAGCTGCTCTACCCTGTGTACAGCCCAGTTCAAGATGAAAGAAAAGGCATATTAAGGGGGATTAAAAGAGGAGAAGGGAGTGTGAGGAATAACACTAATGCAGTCTATTTATGTGGGCTGGATCTGGGAGTTTTTTCACAGGAAGGGAGGAAGAAGTAATGGCTGACACTGCTATGAGGTCTTGTACACTGGGAAGACAAGAAGAATCCTATTCTGAGGGGCAAAAAAAATCTACTTCGGCGTGTGTTTTAGGTCTGCTGTAGGAGCAGATTGAGCCCTGGGAAAATTTTTAATAAACATATAGGAGAGCCAGTTTAATGTCCAATTTTGACTGGCAAAGCCACACCCCAGGTAAATGCTTTTTAATTGCTGGAAAAAAAAATCCATTTTGCACTCTATCTTCTGTCTACTTGGAGCCATTCTGTTTGGTGTTAATTAAGTTAATATTCAGTGGGACAGAGAGCATGTGATTGACTGCTTATTGCTTATTAGTATGGAGGCTTGCTGCAGATTATGAGCCATACATGTTCAAATCTTTCCTTTGAACGATGTACCTCAATGAACTCGAATTCGAGTTTTCCATCTTCAGGATAAATATATTATTCTTGAGAGTGTAGGTGAGTGGCTTCCTGTTCTTCTACACCGAATCTTAGATTTTTTTTACTCCACCAAAACTGGTACTTACTCAAAGGGGGGGGGGGGAAAAAATCAATGATGTCTCCTAAGGTGGTCCTTAGCTGGTTTTTATAATTGCTCTTCTCAGGGCCCCAGAACTTGCCTAAAATTTTAAGAAAAGGGGAAACTGGCTCCTGTGAGCCTATTTTAAAATGTGTATTACCCCCTTCTTGCTGAACAATGTCCTTGCATGCAAGCTGGAGCAGCTCATTACCAGACTGAGTAGCTGTTGCAAACCAGCCTGATAGATCAACTACTTCACAACTTTAGGGAGATGAGAATTTGGGTGAAAGTCTGGAAGCAGTAGAAGGACCACAAACCAGGCCGTGGAAGCTTTGACATTGGAGTCAGAAGAATTTTTGAGTTCCTAAGCAGAGTGGGTTGCCTTGGGAAGAATGAGGAGTTACTGCATCTGCAGAGCTTCCACTTCAGCTTGCTCAGAAATACTAGGGTGTCCATATTGCACTCTCTCAGACCAGACATTGAGAGAGACGTATCTTCTATACGATGTGGAAGAAGACTGAAAATAGAGTGACCTATAAATAGACAAGAAGAGGTCCTTAAGATTATCTCATAAAGAATGTATGGTACTGGCTTTGGAATAGACAATTTAGTAAGTCTTGTCCTACTCTGAGTTTTAGGACAGATGTGCCAGAGGACAGCCAAGATCTCGGACGTGCTGTGTACCATGAAATGACAATTGTGCTACTTATTTCTCTAGGGAAAAATTTATATTTATAAATACGCATTAGTTGCCTGGTGGCCCATTCCTAGGCCTCCTCTGGAAGTACACTCAGAGTCCTTGCGCCAGCTCGGTGCACAAGCACAACCCCAGACCAGGTCAGGCCCCCGGGCAGACTGAGGTAAGAAGCTGTTTCTTTCCTTATTCATTTATTTGTTGGGGTTTTTTCCATAGCTAGGACACACTGGGCTGTCAGCAGGCCAGCCTGCAGGACTGGGTCGGTGCCTCCTGCAGGAGGCAGCAAGTAGACTGTCCTTTTCAGCAGATTCAGATCTTCAGTCATCCCCAACAGCAAAACACCACAATTTCTCCTGCCCTGAGAGCTTCCCGTGCTGGCAGGAGATGGGAGCACTTCTGAAGTGGTGTCTTCACAGTGTCAAAGCAAGAGAAGTGCCTCAAGCTGCTCTGCCATGGCCCCTCTGACTGAGGCATGGTGGGCACTGAGAGACTTGAAAGAGCCAAACACTTGGCAGAGGAAAACAGTGATGATGTGGGACCTTGAGAGGCTCAGTAGTGTGGAAGACAAAGAACTGGCACTGAAGACAAGAAGGACTGGTATTCACGGCACACAGTGCCCTGACTGTGTTTTAGATAGAAGACTTAATGTTTTCTTGTGTGTAACATTTTCTTACAAAAACATCTTATGGTCATCAGGGGAAACCAAACAGAACCTTTCAATCGGTACCCACTGTCATTTGATGAAAGCCAAATATGTCACACTAGATTAGTTTGATTGAAAAACTTGTGATAAAAGCTCCCTCCACCCCTCTGAAACTAATTAAGAAAAAGATAAAAGAACTTTGGTTTGGTAGAACAGACTGTTCACTGAAGCAAGCTGCCATTTAATTTCATGCTGAGTTTGCTTAATTACTGCACAAAATATGACCATGAGGCATGTAAACTTGTGTGTGTGTATTTTTGTATGTGGGTACGGGGCGAGGGAGAAGTGTTGCCAATATAGCTTGTAATGATCTTTTGGCTCCTAACTATAATTTCTGAAAGTCGCCTCACTGTTTTGATAGAAGCATCCCACTATAACTAATTCTATTTAGACGAAGACGTTAAATTGGTGCTTGTTCATGCTTTGTTCTAGGAGACCAGCTTTCACTAATGCTATTCTCCAGTTGGTTGCCAGGAAATAATCAGGGCATTAGACTTAGGTAGACATCTGCCTGGGGTGCCATGACTACAGGTGACATCAATACTACAAAATTGTGACAGCAGTCAGTTGTCAGTGGGACAGTCCTCAGCCAGCTTTTCTTGTCTGAATGGCTTCTTCCCAGCAATAAATAGCAAGCACTAGGGATTTCTCCTTAAGGAAAAATAAAAGGTTCAAAAGTAGAAGAAAGAAGAGAGTTAAAAAATACCTAACCTCAGCCCCTGGGAATATTATGGAGCAAGTCCTCATGGAAGCTCTTCCAGGCAGAGGAAGGACAAAAACACATTTGGGAACAGCCAGCACATGTTCCTAAGGGTGGATTTTGGCTGAGCAACCTGATTGCCTTCTATGAGATGACTCACTCTATAGATGAAGGATGAGCACTGGACAGTATTTATGTTGATTTTAGCAAGGTTTGCGACACAGTCTCTCCGAGCACTGAAAACAAATTGGGATGATATGGACTGGACAGATGAACCGTAAGGAGGGTGAAAGACTGAATGGCCATCAGCTCAAAGATTAGGGGTCTAATAAGCAGCATTCCTCAATGTCTGACACTGGGACCAACATTGCTTAAAATCTTTATCAACAACCTGAACAAAAGGACAAGATGCACTGTCCTTGTGCTTTCAGATCACATAAAATTTAGGAAAATGGCTGAGATACTGGAGGGCAGGACCACTGCTCAGAGGGACTGTGGCAAGCTGGAGGAGTGGGCCAGCAGGAACTTCATAAATTTAACAAAGACAGATGTGAAGTCCTGCACCTGAGGTGGAATAACCCCACGCACCAGGACAGGCGAGGGACAGTGGGGTAGAAAGACACTCTTAAGAGAACAGGACTTGTGGTCCTCGTGGACCACAAGCATCAGTGTGCCATTGTAGTGATGAAGGCTCACCACATACTTCAGCAACAGCAAAGCCAATAGATTGAAGGTGATTGTTTTCCTCTGCTTAGCATTTGTGAGACCACACCTGGAAAATGGTGTCAAATTTGGAATGCCATAGAACAAGAGAGATACTGACAAACTGGATGATGGCCACTGACCTAGGAAGAGAGCTGAAGTGCAGGATGCACAATGCAAGGCTAGCGGAGCTGGCGTTCTTAAAGCTGTAAAATCTCCAATCTTGGAGATCTTCAAAACTCACCTAGACAAAGCTATAGGCAACTTGACCTAATTTTTAACTTAGCCCTGTTTTGAGCATGGAGGTTAGACTAGGAAGACCTCCAGAGGTTCCTTCCAATCTAAGTCATTCTATGATTGCTCTTAAATGAGACTTCTTTCCAACTGGTTGATACGCATGACCTGGAAAATACTGGAAAGCACTGCTGTCACTGCACAGAGGCACTGAGCCGTGCATCAGCTATATATTCCCAGCTCTCTGTTGACTTGCAAATCAGAACTCTTTCTAGCATTTCTCCATAACTGAACAGGAGAATTGCTCTGCATCGAGGAAGGGGTGATTGTATGGCCACAAGTTCCAAGTAGAAAAATGAAACAAAAAAATAAAAATCATACTGATTATTCTCTGGAATTTTCCCAAAACGCTTTGTGGAGACAGATCAATATCAATAAAGTTTGACTGGAACCCAGCATGGCTGACAGAGGCTCTTAGGTAATTCCCTCTTATTTCCTGCAGCTCAGGAGATGGCCCACTGGACCACCTTGGAGGCAAAGACGTCAGGGCTTCAATATTTCATGACTGTCATAGGGGAAAAGAGTTTTGTCTTACAGAGCTGTGGAGGAGCTATACAAAGAGATGACCCCAGCCTTAAGACTGATTCTCTTTCATAAAGTGTTTTTTATAGATTATATTCTATATAAATGATAGATATTCTCTATAAATTACATGTAAATAATAATAAATTTTCATAAACATTCACTGTAAATTAGAAATAGCTGTATTTATACTGTTTCTGTTTGATACTCTAATTCGGAAAAGCACTAGATTTCAAGAAATCTGGACTCTCACAAAATAGATTTAACTTTCTCTGCAGCGCTGTAGTAGAGAGTAGCCTGTGCCTGCGAGGGCTCCAGATTCCTAAGAGATGTTTCTCAGCACCATGTAGGCTTTTCTCAAAGCTCTTTCAAGAGGCACTCAGCATCAACTTTGCATTTTTCACGGATCTGTAAATATTTACACTGCATTGATGACTGATCCTCATGAGCACTTTTGTGTACAGGGCAGTTTCCCTCAGCTCCAGAGAGCCAAAGCCACTAGGCCAGTTTCTAAAGGCAACTCCATGTCTTTTGTGAGGAAGGACACAAAACCACGTGACAGTAAGAGCTGGGACTTGTGCACAGACTATACGTTTCACGTTCTGGACTGCTGGCCATGTTTAATCCTGAACTGGTGATGCAGCTCATCACAGTCAGAAGCTGACACAGTGTGGTCCTCCCACAATGACGAGGAAAGCCCCTCTCCCATCCCACCTGATGCCAACAGCTACCCTGGTATATATTTTTGTTTTCAACTCTGTATCTTTTAAGTCGTGACAGCTGGGGGCTCGGTGAATGCAGTACCGGACACACTGTTCTCTCTGACCTTGCTTATTTAGGGTTTCCTTTATTTAATCAAAATATCTGTTCCATGCGACACCGCTGATGTGTGCTTCTGAGTAACTGAAAAATTTATTTCAACATTTCTTACCTTAATTTCCAGAATGTTTTGGTTGCCTCTTGAGATGAACACTGGCTTTTCAAATTGCTTAAACACAGGATTATTTACGTAATCAAAATCAAAGTACAAAGAGCTGACACCATCAAAAATAAAGAACACTTTGGTTACAAAGGGTGGTTGGACATTGAAGTCTTTCAGTGAAGGAGTTGTACAGCAGATTATCTCTGAGCTAGAGCGGTGGCTACAAGCCTATAAGAAAGAAAGAGGTAATTGCGGTAAGTATGTGCATAGGAAGTCACTGATGAAGGTTAACTGTTCTTTAACAATATACATACATTGGAAAAATAAACACCAGGGGTCTTGTTCTTCTTTAACCAAAGCAAAATCCTGATCAGTGTTATACAGCATTTATTTAGAGCTGGGAGAAAAGTATAAAAACTTCATGTCAATGGTGTTTGCACTCTTGTTGAGGAAATGTTCAAGTAAACAAGCTTCCTGGCCTGATTGTTCACAGCACTTTTAAAGTAAATATTTTGCAGATAATTAATGGAAAATTATTTCCAAAGCCAAGGACCATCAGGAGGCTAGCCTGATGTACCGAGCAGCCATAACTCAGTTCATGCAGCCTGTCAGAGTGACTGCCACGTGGATTTGTCTTCCTTTTTTCCTAACAAAGCAATAGCAAGGGACCAGGGGAGAAGGTAAAAACAGGGCCAATGAATCTGACTGAAATAGCATAAAACAGAAGTAAAGCACTGTTTACCTATGGCATAGCTAAGTCGCTATGTTTCCAGACAGGCACCACGGACTCTGAGAAAGTGCTTTAAAGCCAAAGCCACCGTGGGCCACAAAAGCTCAGCACAGTGTATCTTCTTTCTAAAAATGTATGTGTAAGGCTCCAGACGTGCGGCATTTGGTGCTTAGGTACACAAGTGTCATGCAAGTCCCTTCTGGGAGTGTTGATTGCAGGACATACTTCACACTGTATCTTGGACCCTTCCCACAGTGCAGGTAGAAGGTGCCTGACAACTGGCATGAAGCCATGCTTGCCCTTTACTCTGCCATTATTCCTTGTGAGGACCTGCTCTGGAGGTGCTTCTGGTGGGAAAGCTGCTGGTGCACACCACACTTCAGAAGACCTGCCAGAGCATGCTTTGTGCTGTGGGGGTGTGATCCAGAGTGAAATTTCTGGCCAGGGTGCTTCGCTTTATCCCACACCACCTTGACATAGGACTTGTGAGACAGACAAGACAGACCCAGTTCTTCCTAAAAGCATTGCTATGTTGCACGCAAGGACAGAAGGGATGGGCAGGCAGCCTGATCTGAAGCTGAGTTTAGGCAGTTTGCAGGGATTATACGAATCCTTGCAGATGGGATTCATCCAGCCTGAATCCACATACCTGCACTGGAATTAGTGTCTAAACTGACTTTACAGTCAACAGAGGGAAATGGGCTCACCTAGAGTGCGATTCATCTGATCCATTTTAGACAACAGCTTTAATTAGATTAACAGTTCTCTAGAAGGGTCAACTTCTCTCTTCTGACTGTGAAGGTTTCTATGCAATTAATTTGATTATAATGTCAAGAGCACATCTATAAACATCAGTGGGAGGCACGGTGGGTGCTGGGCAGCATCATGCAAACTGTAGAGTGCCTTGTTTGTGATGGTATCGTATACTCGCTTTCCTGTGCCTCCCATCCATGCTGCCTACCGTGGATATGGTTGAAGGACTTCTGGCAAAAAAACAGATTTGCTGCAGCTCCACAGAGATATTTCTCCTCCAACTGTACAAACCTTCTGCAAGTAGTTCACGTACACTGTGCCCTGACAGCAGAGATTACTTTTTTTCTTTTTTTAATATAAATCGAGTTGCTGACATGGGCCCTGTTAAGAGTGGAGCTTAGCTCCTAGTAATCATAAATCTTATGTTTGTTCTACAAGAAATTTCCATGGAAAACCACCAGTGCGTTGACAAACTTTGTGCACCTGAAGAAGGCCAAATATATATTTTTTTTCTGTTTGTTTTTCAAATTAAATAAGTTCTCATTACAAAACGGTGCCTGAAGGAGCTGTGAAATTAGCTTACGTTTGTCTCTAATATGCTAAATAAATGCAACATGATTTTGCTGCTGTTTTAAACCAGTGACATAACCATTCAAGCTATATCAGTTATATATTGACATCAGCTTGAAAAGTGGTGTTAAATTAGCTATCTACAAATCAGCACTTTTTCTTATCATCACACCAGTTCACGTTTCTGTGCATAATATTGTGAAATCTTGAATATGCCAAGCGAAACATTTTCAAGGCTCTGAAACGGTGCACTAGAGTTTTAGAGCTCTTCTACACGGCTTACGTGTCTGTTGAGCTGTGAGTTCGGCACTCAGTTAAACAGCTTGGTGGAGCTCTTAGGAATGCTAATGGGCCTTGCAGTCACGCAACTAAAAACCCATTTAGATTCCTAGCACAAATTCAGAAATATTTGTGCAACCCCCACGACAACAAGATAATCTATGGGACACAAGATTACACAAGACAAGGCAGAATTTTGCTCCATTTGCTTATAGTATTAGACTGTTCTTCCTCTTTTGAATACCCTGTTATACACCACTGACTATATCTCAGGCTTTGTTATATCACACTGATCTAGAAATTCATTTGAATCAGTATGGTAATAATAAGATGCATCGTCAGTATAACGAATGATCAAGCCACATTTTCCATGATATATGAATATTCCTAAATATATCTATCATATTGTGTCGATTCTAAAAAGGGATTACTAAAATACAGATAATTATAAAACCAAATATGTTCTAGGTAATCATTATATCTTTGATTAATGTTAATTCATTAGACTTTTTATCTACTGTAGAGTAGTGATGTGCCCTAAATGAATAGCAGTGGTATTTGTAACTTTGTTTGTGGCTATCTATTAGAATCAGATACTTTACTTTATCAGGCTGGTCTCTGAAGAGGAAGCTTTCAGAAAATGATAAAAATCTAATAATACTCTTTGGAAGGGATGCAATGTGACTGATTGGTAAGGTCAAGAAAAATCTTATTTGCAATGCCCTTATTGGTACATGATTTGACATGACATTTTTACCTTGAAATTGGTTTTAGCAATTGAACAATACGACGGTTTAGTTTTCAAGAAATATTGGATTGAGGATCTATAAGAAAAAACCCTAATTCAATCTATTGCCTTCTCAGTTAAGATACTGCCTATCACCCAGCACCTTTAACTTTTATTTAATTAGGCTTTGAAGTACATTCACTTTAAAAGCTAAGCCTGCATTCCTCTTGTGACTATAGTCTACATCTGAAGACAATAAGGAAGAAAAGATGTAAAAATTATGGAGCATTTCACAAGCATAAGTAAATACTGTACCCCAGAGGGAATAATAATCCATTGCACAATGCATATGACTCATCACTTAAAGGTATGTATTCTTGTTTCGTTTGTAAAATATGACCCTTGAAGCAATTAATTCAAACCTGACCTACAGAATCTGAACTTTGGTGCCCAATTCAATTTTTTTCATCTGACAGAACAACAGGAAAAGTATGAGGGAGGATCTCTGAGCCCCAGAGGTCTCCTAGCACCTGACCCAGATAAGAAAGGGGCAATTGGATGTGTATTACAGGATCCGTAGCAGTCAGAAGGGAGAAAATGGCCAATTTGTCCTTTTATAGAAAGTAAAGTTTTGGAGTTCCAGTGAGGAATGAAAGATGAATGAGGTTAAAGACTAACTGGGAGACTCTCCAACTGTCTTTGCCAAAGGATGATTTCTCAATAGAAAGAGATGAGAATTCAGGTCCAACCTGAGGAAAGCCCATTCAGAAAGATTTTCTGTGTAGGTGAGAAACTGAGCAGTGACACTCAAGCAGGGTTTCTTGAAAATCTTTCAGAGCACTCATTGGCTTTCACTGCCATTTCAGGTAGTGCAATAAATGGCCCTAATGGATCGTTAGCATTTTATTCTAGTTGTCTTCTTAAATGAAGGCATGGGATATGATACTTCCAGTCTATCAGATCATTGGACCAGAAGATAGAGTAAAACCTCTCTTGCTCCTGGGACTGAGAGCCAGCCCTTTGCACAACCTGACCAATACTGACTGCGAGTCCAAATTCCTCCCTGGGCTTGGGATGGTCAATGCACCTGCTAGCACCACATCCTTGGCATCTCAGTGATTTAATAGCGTGGGCTTTTGCCTGACAACCCGTGATGTACTGTCTCTGTGGCAGGTGATGCACGAGATGCACATTTGGCACAGAAAGAAAGGCCAGTGGTTTCCCTTTGTGAGGGAAACTCTTTGCTGGGCGTCTGTGGCAGCTTTATGCCACAGAGTCAACGCAGATAAAGGATCCAACCCTGAGTGTCTTCAGATAGGTATTCAGGAATATCTTCAGTAATTACACACTCACTATCCACAGTTTTCAGGGAATTTCTTGTATCATTAGTTAATAAATCTAAGATAGACATTCACAGGTGAATTCTAGGCATTTTGATGAGTATTATGAGAATGGATTGTTCATGGATTTGTATACACTGAAGGAACTTTAGGGTATTTTAAAATTCTCCTGTAATACAGCAGGAAATGGTATCTAGCAGGGAGCAATTAAGGAATTAGCAAGATCATTCAAGAGATTACTTACTGAAGAAATAATTAAAAGTTTGTGGAAGGAGATGATCCTGCACAGCTACAGGGTCAGTTGTTGAAGGTCAGGCATTAAAAGGTGCTTCTCTGTAATTCTGCAACCTTGCCTAACTTGGGACATTCATGGTTAAAAGAGATTATGCAGTGGAAATATATATCCAAGTTAGTTAACAATGAAATATAAAAATGTAAAGGATCTCCAAATGACCACTTGTTCACTCTTGGGGAATCAATGCAAAGCACAGGCTTTGAAAGAGAAAATACTGGCCTTGAGTGCTGCAGAAGCAGAAGAACCATCTAGCACAACTTACAGCAGAGGTTAGAAGACACTTATTTTGTAAACAAGCTCCTGATCAAACAGCATTCCAAACTGAGCAAAGGTTTTTTACAGGCACAATGCAAAGTGAAAGGAAGGAATGAACTGCTTCCCTTCTTGTGCACCTCACACAGGAACTGGACATGTGAGCAGAAGTGAGAGGGTTTGTGTATCCTTACACATTATCTAGAGCTGTTGGGAACTTAGGCAGCACTGCCTAAATTAATATTTTTTGTTCCTAGTCAGAACAAATGGTGGAAAGAACTCATGATATAGAAATTAAACAGAAACACATTGCAAGTATCGAAACATATGGTTCAATAGATCTAGAACATTTTTTTCACTTGTTGAAATACCAAATTCAAAGGCAAAATGTCTTATTTTGATAGTATTAACATAGAATGTAATATAAACACAGCTAGTGTGAACACAGTATTGAATAATTTTAAGGATATTTAAATAAGTATGAATGAAAATCAAGTTGAAGCAAGGCATTTTTGCCCTATAAAAGAAAAAGTTTCAGAAATACTGAACTTCAAACATGAAAGCTGAAAAGCTAAACTTAAAATGTTTCTTCTATAGGGGGCTCTCATATTGCCCCAAAACTTTTCAGTCTCAGTGATGCTCCATTTCCTATGGGGAGTTGTTTCAGAAAAACTCTTTTTACCAGTTTTACCACTCATGTCTTCCACTGGTATGGAAAGAAACAGGCAGAGAAGAGCAAATGCCCCAGGGTGCATCAGCTGGCTCTGCTCCCTGAGGCTTTGGAATGCAGAGCATCCCCAATGGCTCCTGCTGCTTACAAAAGCGACCTTCCACTCACACTTAGACTCCATCAGGGATCTAGGCCACAATTAAGTCTGAAGGAGTCAATTAAGGGTCTGGGGACAGATAGTTGACAGAAAAAGACGAGACCTCTTAAACTGGGCACCATCAGTTTTAGGCAGATGAATGAGCACAGCTCTAGGAAACAAGACTTATCAGATGAATTTGGAGCAGTTTGGTTTGTTTTAACTGGAAAAGTGAAAGACTGAATCATAATGTAGTGCTTATATGTAAAATTAGCAGGAGACTGTTAATCTGTTGTTTGTGTTCACTGAAGATTAAACAAGAAGATAGCTAATTAGCAGCTAGGATTTGGGTTAATTATTAGAAAGTTCCAAACCACTAGGTAAGCAGGTAGAGCAGCTCTCTCCAAAGCTTGTTTAATCAAGATTGTGAAATTTCTTTCACAAGGAGTTTTAATAACAGCCTAGACAAATATCCATCAGGCAGTGGTCTGGGTACATTTGCTCCTGCCACAGGGAAGCAGGCCAGGCTAGGTCTTTGTGGTCCCTCCCAGCAGTACTTTCCTTTGATGCTTTGGGATGTGTTTCAGTGCTGGGTTTGGTTTTCCCAAGAGCCAGAGTTTCTGAATGCTGACAAAAGCAGCTTCCGGGAGGAGGCTGGTGAGAGAAAACTGAAAAGACAAAAGGCTTCAATAACAATTAAAAAAAATGAGTCAGTTAGCTCTCCTCTCCCAAACAAAGGAAACAAAAAGATATATAACCTCAGCTACATGACTTCTTGATCATTTTGGTTTGTATTGTACTATTTGTCTTGTTAGGTCTGTTCAACCTGTTTTCTCCTTTATAAATGGGATAGTTGGTCATTGCAGTGCTCTGGATCCCTGCTGGAAACAGTTCCTCGTCATAGTTTATTTTTGTAATGAGTGGATGAAAGTTTGGGTTTTTTGGCATATCTCTTATACACAGGGCCCAGAATCTCCAGTGCAGGATGGGGCAGGCTGCAGCCATAGGCATCCTCTGCCAGCAATTTCCTCAGTTATACAGTGCAATCTTGTTTTTGCCACTTATAAATCTTCCCCTTCTCCCTAGGAACTAATATCCTTCCTTGAGAAATAAGCTCGAGGTAAAGATTAGTGGCAGAACAAATGGCAAGCAGAGCTGGGCTGCCACAGAGGCAGGGAAAGCCACTGAGTGCCAGAAGCCTTTAATTTCAATAGAGCAAAATATATGGGCAGCATCAACATGTAAACCACTCAGCACTGAGGTTATATTCCACGCTTTGTGCAGCGAGAATAAACTTGTGCACAACTGCTTTTACACTGGGGCAGATTCTTAAGAGACCAGCAGTGGAAGGGGACAGATCTCCTTGTGGAAAAGGAGGGTCAGGTCTGCCTCTTCTTGCATGTTGGCAAATATCGCGCACACTGCAATGTATGAAAAGAAAAATAGTAAGGGAGATAATTCTAACTGTCTGTGTCCGTGTCTTTTTTCAACAGCATGTTAAAAGGTGGGATGGCAGCAAACCACTGCCCAAAGGAAAGGTTGCTACCCAGTATTTATTTGAGAGAGAGAGTAAACTCTACAGTGTTCACTGCCTGGAGTTGCCAGTCACCAGCGGATTTAGTTCTTTGAAACTTCAGATCTTTTCAAATCTATTCAAATTCTAAGGAAGTCCCAAATATTTGACAAGCAAAGTATGCAGAATCAGGGCCTGAAGAGAAGCAATACTGCATATTCTCACAGGAGTGGAGAAGGCAAATGAATGATCTTTACTTCAAAAGAAAGACTGCTCAAATCCACGTGAAGCAAAATCTGAAGAGCTGATTTCAACAATGATGTTTTATTTGGAAATCTTTGGTACTTTAGAAATAATCATGCCCACATCACTCAAAACCTAATAAATTTTGAGTTTGGTTGATTTCACTGAAATGTTTTGGTTTCGGACTCATAGGTAAAGTTTTTTTTTATAACACTGAACATCGTGTTCCATTGCAGGGGTACTGATTTTCAGATTAAAATCTGAACCCATTAAATCACAAGACACGATTACCTCCAGCTGAATTCAGGTCCTGACACTCATAATATTATACAAATTAGGATCATGAAGAATATTATGACCTTGACGCTATAAAAGACTGCAAATTTGCAGACATACCATTTAAAATGCTTTGAGCAAGCCTAGGTCTAATACTTAAAATTCAATACAGGTAATAGTGTATGATGATCATTAGAAATAAGCTGAGAATATGAGCAGCAATGTAGCATGTCATAAAGAGGGTAGGTCAATTTAGCTTCAGTCAGGCTAAACAGACTTTACAGGACAAGAAAATGTTGGAGGTGCAAGACAAATATGTAGGCAAAAGCTTACAGGAAACAGTGCCAGTACAACCAGCCAATGTCGTCTTTGCCTCATAAAAATTGAAGTAGATCGCACGACCATATATGAACACCTTATTTAGATTTAGACACTGTGTATTATCAACTCAGGTAACAAAAGAAGGCCCAGATCCTTGACTGACCCTCTGTTCATGCAGAGATAACCCAACTGCAAAAGCTCAAACCTCTTTTAAAACTTAGTTGCTGCACTCTGCTAAGTTAGGAAAGATTTGCCCCAATAGGTAATTTGGCAACCAGAAACTCTTCGAAATGATACTTATTTTTGATTTTACATCTTTACTTTTCCTCCTTCTTTGACATTTGTTCCATTTTCCTTTTATATCCACAGTCACTTTTTAAATATATTTCCTACCTATCACAGCAGCACTTGAACTTGCCAAGTAATCTGACATACCTGTCTTACACTGTTCTGTGTTTAGCCACTAAATTTGCATTGTTAAATTGCAATATAAAGATCTTGTTATCATACTGTAAAAGCCTTATTTCTTTGGAAGAGGTTCCTTGGAAACTGTTGTTCTACCCCCAGCCTAATTTCAAATTTGTTGTTGAGTCTTGCCTATGCAGTGGAAGCAATTTGTGCAAAAAACACCAAAATGACAGTGGAAGCCCCGAAGTTTCAAGGCAAAATTCAAAGTATTTTAACTGAAAATCCTGTTCCATTCACCACATGAGGATGTCAAGATAACAGATTGTCTTCTCCAAGACTGACTCACCACAGAGAAGTTCCTTCCCAGTTTAGGTACAGTAATAACCATCTGAGGAAAGCACACTGAGTTCAAGTTGATTCCCTGAGCTGTGATTGTACTTCCACCACTAGCAAAAATTAAAAAGAAAGAGAAAAAAAAAAAAAAGATGAGTAGGATAATGATACATCTGCTATGATAATCTTAATTATAAATTCTATTTTAGAGTAAAAGACAACGTAAAACCAGAATTAGGGACATATGGGATGAATGCAAATACACAGCTCTGAGCAGTGAGATTATTTTTCTGGGAAACAAATTTTACACTTGCTACAACAACTAATCAAATACAAGAAAAATAATTTTTAATACTGTGGTATGCCAGGACATAAAACAAATGTATACAATTTAAAGGAAGGTATCTACGAGTACTTAGCGTTTGCTAACTTATTGCTTTCAGTGGTGCTGAAAAAGGTGTCTTTTTTACTGCTGACATTTTTTTGGCAAAGGCAGATGGCTTGGATTAGAGCTACTGAGACCATAAATATGTCACTTAAAAACACACATATACTACCATACATATATATTCATAATATTTATGTAGCGCTGGATTTAGACTATTTTAAAATCCATTTGCTCTCCTGAGTACCACTGACGTGTCACATTAAATGATTTTCCTCACTAATCAGTGTAATGTCCAGACACAGTATGAGAGACACACTTAGCTGCACAGTAGGTATCTCAGCAGGACATCACAGGTACACTCAGCAGCAGCTAGGAGTTAAATCACATAAAGAAGCGCCCTTCCCCCTTCTCCTTCACCTCTGAAAGGAAATGATCTGCCCTCTGCAACTGCACCATAATAGAAGCAATTGGCATGGCAGATAGAGATAAAAATGCAATTTCTTTTGATAGATTGCTGCGCAGCATAGCATTCTTCTTGCATTCATTACTTTTCTTATTTCTATAAGAAACTTTTACTCACCTAAGAAAAGATTTGGCAGGATAGATTTTTAAAACAACGGGGTCTTCCCTGTATGTGAAGTGACTGCTCGCGTCTCGAACAGCTTTGTCTATTTCCACCCTCACACGATATTCCTGGGGTATTTGCTGGGCCGGAGTGTAGCACTCCACAGTGCTCACCGTTATGCTGGAAGGGCAGAAAAAGGCTTGTCAGCATTATAAAACATGTACTTGGTTTAAAACACCATCCTTTAGTGAGCCCCAAACCCAACTAAGGATCTGCTTGTAAAAAAATGTTATTGATTCCCACACATGGAAGCATGGTGCAAGACAGAAACAGCAACACCACTGTTTAGGCTCAAGATTCACCTTAATTTGGTTGACTTGCACCTGACCTGCTGGAAGGAGTTTCCCCAGTGCTGCTGACAGCCACGTCAGCTCCTGCACCGTGCAAAGGCAGCTTCCAGCCTGGAAAACAACAGCACACTCCAGGTTTAAGGAGAATGACTTGTTCTGCTGTAACCAGGGAAAACATCTTTGTCTTTCCAATCCACAGGATTTACCCTGTGTTAAAAAACTCAAGCAAAGGTGCTGATGGGTGATGTACCAGCATGACAGAGATGTCCTGCCCTGGGGGCACCTGCTGAATCCAGGCGCTGCGGAGGAGCAGGCAGAGGCAAGGAGAAGGGAAGAGAAGGTGACAATTAGGGAAGAGCTGGCTGAATTCAGCCCAGCAGCAGAATCTCTGGGATATTCTCCCTTCCCTTGCTCTCTCATGCTTGGCCTTGGAAGTCCTTCTCCCACACTGAGCTTAGTGGGTGAGCAGGCCAACAGAGGGGTGAAGGACCCTGAACCCTGAAGCACGTAAGTGTGTCTGCAGGGAGCAGGGCACATCAGAGGCAAGGGTAACAACTGATTGGAGAAGCGAAAGTAACTCTGCTAGCCAGTTTCAGCGATCTGGGCCCAAACACATCCAGGAGCGCTCCAAATAAGGCAATTCTCAAAGGATGTGAGAGAGAGATTGTCTCCAGATTAGACAAAAGGGGCATTTGCCAACACTTCCAAAGCTTTCCAGAAAGGTGGGGTTCACTGTAAGGAAAAAATTCTTCACTTTGAGGGTGGCAGAGCACTGGAACAGTCTGCCCAAACAAGTAGTGGAGTCTTCTCTGGAGACTTTCAAAACCTGCCTGGATGCGGTCCTGTGCAAACTGATCTAGGTGAACCTGCTTCAGCATTGGAGTTGGACTAGATGATCCCCAGAGGTCCCTTCCAACCCCCACCTTTCTGTGATTCTGTGATTTTGTGTGCTGTAGGGGTTAGTGATTTGTTCGTATGTATCTGGAAGCTTTTCACCGTCTTTTAAAGGAAAAAAAGAACCCTTGATCTAGCTGTCCTCAGAACTGGGAAAGCTGCCAATTTAGGTAGAGAAATACCTGCCCTAAGAAACTAGCTAGGACCTGTGTGGAAGTCTCCAGACAGCCTGGCTGGTGAGAAAGATGGGTGCTGGGGATGCTGACTGGATAAGCCCCAACTATGATTCGATACCTAGAGGTCCACCTGACCAAAGCAGATGTCTGCCTCTGAGCTGGCTGTCATCTCACCTCCACAGTAGCTGTCTCAAATGATCAGATGAATCATCAGATGAGTCCATTAGTTGACCAGCTGAGAAGATGACATCAATAAATGCCACTCTAAACTATTAAGTAGCCACTGAACAGAAGTTCTGAAGATCTTGGTAGTGATTAAATATCAGACTTGCATACTAAATCCCTTTCTTGATTTAGTCAGACTTAGCTGATTTGGTCAAGAGCATACAATAATAATAATAAATGATTTAGCAGCAAAGAATAAAATGTAGCTCTCCTGACTTTGAGTCTGACATTAACTAATAGGCTATTGCTTCCCCACGTTCTCTGCAAGTGTGATGTTTCACCCCTATGACTTTCCATAATCCATAAAAGATTCAAAATTTAGAGGGACTGCTGGGCATCCTGTTCCTGGAACACAGTGGGCCAGATTCTGCTCTTGGCCTCAGAGGTGACAGCTCTGGAGCTATCTTGCTGTACCTGGAAACAGGACCAAAGAGGATTTGCACCATGGCAGAATGGCTACCAAATTCAGAACTCTTGTTTGCCCATAGCAGAGACTCTGTGCTTGGTATTTAACATTCATATTCAGCTGGAACTAAAGGCATTTCCACACAGAGCATGTCAAAGATTCTTGACTGAGCTCCTACTGGATCCACTATAGAGCCACAAGAAATACTGGATTAATCCTCAAAACAATTTTATATATACCAGGAAAAGTCTCAAACGGATGCTGCCTCTGTTTTGGAGGCTGTTCGCTGATAGTAGCACAGAAATAGCTGCTCCTCTGCACAGGATACATATTCCCACACTGGTCACCTGCACCCACTGGCCGCTCACTGGGAGCTGCTGGATGAACAGCAGCTCTTGCTAATACAAGGGAGAGGCCTGAGCATGTGGGAGTCGGGGTGACAAAAATGATGGGAAATGGACAGTTTGTAGTCCATTAGAAGCTGATTTGCTACTTCTCTATGCAACCTTTTAATGAGGTTAATGAAGGCATTACAGAATAAACGAGTCTTCTAAGGAACCGTAGTCTCTCCTAGAAACCTTTCAGACATCCTTAACTCAGGCTGTAACCCAGAACTCAATGCTTATTGCAGTATCAATTCTCTGGTATGTTATACAAGGAGAGAAGAACAATGCATGTATGTGATTTTTTTCTACTCCAAGACGTTTTAATCAAGCTATTTCAATATATTAAAGGCATCACGTTTTAGTAAGTACATTACCTTTTCAAGGTGCATGGTTTCTCACCAATAAAAATCCTTCTGGATTTTCCACTGTTTAGGTATTTTCCAGCTACGGTTAGCAATGTTCCTCCAGATTTGGGACCATAGGTGGGAGAAATACTTATTATTACAGGATTCTGAGGTGGAGGGTAAAAATAAGAATAATAGATTGTTAAATTAATTTCAAAATGTGAAGATGAAGACTCTTAAAACATTTACTAGCTTTTCCATGAAGTAATAATAACGCAAACAGGAATACAGGCTTACCATACTGGATTGGACTCATAAGGAGTCTCCTTCCAATTAATATAGAAGCTAATTTTGACAATAAAGTTTTAATCATAGTGCTTACCACATACGAGAATGTATTGAATAGTGTTTTGCCATGTCCAACAGAAACACTACTGGATATATTAAAACTTGGATTCTCTGCAGCAGGAACTGTGCATTCCAGCCTTTGGAAAACAAGGAAAAAGATGGGATTACATTTTTTTTTTTCTGGCTTGATTTTTTGTATTAAAATAGAACCGCGTCAAACTCGTAATAATGGAGGATCCATACTAAATAAATCATCGATATCATCGACCTATGGGCATCAGGGACATTTCAGAAAAAACAGCTAAAAGAGCTGTGGTCATCTTTAATAATAAATACAAACACTGTGGTGTTTATACTTGGCCAGAGAAAAGCATTTTAGTATATCAAATACATTTCAGAAAAAAAGAAGCATGCTAGAGAAAACAAATACCTCCCATTCAATGGCTGAGTTCATTTTTGGAATTTTCTTTTACTGCCAAATTTTGGCAGACTCAGTACTTCTGGAGGGTGATCTTTTTGCTGCTATTTATATGAATAGGGAAGCTGTACCATGATTTGCACATTGCTTTGGTAGTAGATAGTCATATGTTTTGAACTGAGAGAGAATATTCATTGAACTTCCCATTTCTTCCAAGCTAACCACCGGAATAACCTCTGTCTTATCGCCCTCTCTCAAACACTTATTTCAGAGGAGGAGGAGGAGGGGTGCAGCTGAGGGTCATAAACCTCTGGATGACAAAATACCTGTATCTTCTCATATTTCTTTCCAGCAGCTTCACAGATCAGGAAGACGGAGGTGACATAACTGAGCCCAGCAGGATCCTGCCCAAAGGAACCTGCCCCCTTTTCAAACCGTTGAATAGTTTCATTCTTGCCGGCTCCCACAGATGTTGAACAGCATTTTGCAGACAAACCAAAAAAAGCTCCTGCATGAGCTATAGGCATTAACTAGATTTATTTGATCTCCATTTCAAGCACTATTTTCCTGCGGATCTTATCAAACCAAGGGATTGTTTCCTGTTTGAAATTTCTGAATTGGAGACAAGACTTATAGACTGAATGTTTATATTGTAAAAAAATCCACTGAACTTCGGTATAAAAGAAAATTAATATTTTAGGTTTCTTACTTGTTTTTGTTGCTCAATTTTTCTTCCAGACCACAAATTTGTCCTCCGATATGGACTACAGTATTTTTTAATTCAAATCTGTTATTTTTGTTGAATCCAAAGTCCCATCCACACAGTGTGAGTTTTGTCCCACCTTCTAAGGGAGAGCTGCTCGGGAGAATCTGTTAAAAAAATATTGTGTTAGTTACATCAGGTTTTCTTGAACTTCAAATGGAGTTAAAGAATGTGCAAAGGAATAATTTTAGAAAACCATTTCTTCTGGTAGACTATGTGCTACCATTCATCTTAATTGTTCTTCACTTTTCATTTGTCACATTATGAGCTTTCTCTGACAGCAGCAATAAATAACAAAACCTACACTAGAAAGCTTTGAAGGATAGTGTTTAGGGGCACTGAACAAGCTGTGCATTGTAACAGTCTTTTAAATCCTACTGGTCTTGTCGTTCACATCTTATTTCTGGCATGTTAAACATACAATGTACTTATTTTGTTAGAAGTTGAATGCTGAACACAAAAGAGCCCCAAAATGACCACTTTTTGTCAACTTGATGAAAGTCTGGTTCAGAGTGAAGTAGCTTCAAAGGCACCATAATCCAATATCGCGTTGGCTGTGATAAAGTTAACGTGACTTCTGCTATTCTTTCCTTAAATCTTTTACATTTGGTCACCTCTAATTCCGAGTTAAAAATAAACTACCCCTCAGAAACACAGAGACAATCTACAAAGGAAATGCTTTTTTTTCTGTATATTGTAAATTGTCCTGTAAAATATAACAATGGTGGGAAAAATGTAGGAACACTATAGGAGTCTTATAAAACTCAGTAAAAGTACTGGTCAATATTACCAGCAGAAAACATAAATCAGAAAGACATTGGTTCAGGGTTTATGGGGACTTTTAACAACACTGCATAATTTTGCAAACATACCAGTACTACCAGACAAACAACAGAGAATGAAAGACTGAATTTCTGCTTGTGGTCATAGGGCCTAAATGTCTTAGACTTAATGCTTTAGTGATAGTAATTTTGCCCCTAAAATGCAATACAGCTGTGCCTTTCAAAGGACCCGGCTTTATTTTCAAGCTGAAAGGAAAGTTTTTGAGAGATACTTGGCTATTATTTCATCTGCAAATCCAGTAAGACAGCACATTTCTTTTCAACCCTCTTGTCGCTATACTTCAAGACTCTCAAAAATGAACTATTGTAGGTAGAAAGCCAGCTGAAGAATACTTCAAAAGCATTATGCCATATATTCTATATGGGAAAATTTACTGCCCTCATTAGAAACCAGACAAAGAGTCTGATCTAAAATGCACTGAAGCCAGCAGGAATATTTCCTATTTTAATGAGCTTTCAATCAGCTCTCAAAGAGCAAAGAGGAGGGAACCTATGCAGGAGCAGTACTTTTGCACAAATTCCATAAAAAAGGAGTGACGCTTGCACAGCCCCCTGACACACGACACTGCAGCTAAGAGTGTGGAGCAGTAGTGTACCCCGTGGAGTCTGTGCTATTCCCAAGTTTAACTTTCCCTTATTTCTTTGGTTTTTTTTTTTCCCTTCGAAATCTAGATTGACTTCACATCCTAGTGTTCCACTCTACTTAATATCTCAGCACAGTATCTATTTTTGGAGTAACAAAACCCTCGCAGAAACTGCAATTGCTCTGTCGGGGTATAGGATGTCTTGATGTTTTATACAATAACACATTGACATGTGGCATTTGAAGAGTTTAAAATGCAATCCATAAGTTAGCAAAATAAGGGTGTTAAAATCAGGCTTCACGAAGCCATACAGTATAAAACCCAAAGGTACTTAACCGGTTTTGAGTGACCTTATCTTCCAAAAGAGACTTGCCATAGCAGGCTGAGTGCCTTAATTGAGGGACAGTAAAAGTATTTACTACATTCTGCGAGCAAATTTAGGAGGCAAGACCTCTAAGCACAGCAAAAAATAAACCAAATCTTAAATTTCCATATTTAAGTTCTGCAGAAATTCCCCCAGACTGTTTTTATTCATGTCTTCTTTTGTTATTGTTCCATTTGTTACGTATGATGAAACCTCTGAAAGTCAAATGTGGTTTCCCAGACTTGGTCTTGGAAGAGTCAACAGGAATGAACAGTGAACCTCCTGGACTTTGAACTGAGGTACATGTAGGCATCACCTGTGCGCTTACATTGCGCAGGTAGTACAGAAAGTAAGCACAACCCAAATCAGTTATAAATGCTGAGAAATTCAGGACTCAGAAGTTCTCTATAGCAAGGCAAATCCACTGGTAACACGGAGCAAGTCCTGCTGCAAGCCCTGCGTTCTGCTTGTCCCTGCTGCTCTCTAGGCTTTGGGTTATGGGAGATAAAGTTAACCTTTCTTTTTCTTTTTGGAAAAATTTAAAGTGTCCAGTTTTTCTTTTGTTTATGTTGACAGCCATTATGCTAATATCCACTCAAATACTTTATAAATTGTTGGAAGAAAGTTCCTGTTTATTAAGGCTTCAACAGCCCATTCGTTTTAATTAAAAAGCAAGAACACGCACAGGCCATGTGTGAAACCTCCAGCAAAACCTCCAACCTAAACAGGCAGCAGAAGGCCTGATGTTCTTGATATGCCTGAGACAAAAGCCAGCTAAAATGTCTCACTTTAAAAACAAAGCCAAACCATGTCAGGATTTTAACCACAACAAAGAGTCCAACTGAGACCAGTTTATTTCTTCTTTTACGCTGTTTACCTTTCAGCAGGACCTGAACGCCCCATGCCCCATGCAGATGCCTGCAATTTGTTCCAGCATCAACTGATCTCGGAAGAGACTCCCTCACGTCTCCCAGCTTTCCTCTAGCATTGCCTGTCCAGGCTGTCAAAATACGCCTCACTGCTGGCAGAGGTGGTGGATGACAGTGGGGTACAGTGTCCCGCTGCCACCGCTGCTGCACTGCTTGAGGCAGGTGGGATGCCTGGGCAGGGTTGGGGTGCGGGGATGCTCCCCGCCACCCATGGCTCCAAGGAAAAGTGCTTAAAGCAGGGCAGAGAGACATAGGATCTGCAGAACTCCATGGGAAAACGTTGGGTTTCTTATCTGCTGTCCCTCATCAGGGGAAAATATCTTTTTTTTTTTTCCTTTCCCCCGCATTGTGCACCACTCTGTGCAATAACCTGGGAAAACTCTGTGGAAGACTTGGCTAACACCCACTGGACCAGACCCTGGGAGAAGCTCTGTGTTCCCCTCAGGTTAAAGCGATCACATGACATATCTCAAGCAATCCATCCTTCTGAAAGCTGCAAAATATTAGGGGGGTGTCGGACTGAATTTCACATACTATGCAAAGCAGGTCATCCTCTGTTTGGCAGTAACAAAACAAGCTTGTTTCTCATATTTTATGCATATGGGTTTAAAGGCAGATCAGAAGACGATGAATAATCTGTTTTATATTTTTTTCAGTAATAATGTTAAATGTCATGGTCCAGTAGAGCATGAAATCTGTCTTAACAGCTAGCAGTCCAAAGGGATTTAAGTACTTGGCTGCATTTTTTTCCTTACAAGCCTTCTAGAAACAACTTCTACCAATGTGGGCACGCTGTAATTCGAGTTTCACTTTAAGATCCGTCAGTGCCACAGATCCATATTCATTACTGGGGTAGACTGGGCTTGTGCTCAGCAGGCAGGACTAGGCCACATGGGGAGAGGGACCACTCGGCCAGCCCCACACCTGATCCCACCACCCCACATCCAAGGCGTGCCCCCTGGACGAGTCCTCCCAGTGACTTCATAGGGACTGCAGAGGTGGCCTTGGGGACACACCTCTCAGTCTAAGCATCTCTTCATGGGCTCCAGGTGCTTGGTTCTTAAAAATGCTGAGTGCACACACTCATAATTGAAATTAAAGAGGGCTATACGAGCTCAGCAACTCTGAAAATCAGAAACTAATTGGTTCAGAGCCGTAAAAATCTTTCTGGAAGCATGGCAACATACAGCCACTGCTGGAAAGTTTTGCCAAGTAAAGAACAGTAAGGGATGCTACTTGTGCTCGAGCTGTAGGAACGACGAAACAAGCTGTGCAGGACAGGTGAGTAGCTTGGGCCTGCAGAGGTATACAAAAATATCTCAGGACTAATTGTCAGTGCATCCCTTTGAATTGGTGAGTCACAGTCTCATACAAACTAAGGCCAGAAAGGACTATTTGATCATCTACTACAGCCTTTTTGAAATAAATGAGTTCTTGTATAAAGGGAAAGTAAACTACTCACATTCTGCGTTAGCAATTTTTTTACAACTCCTTTGCGCAAAAGTAAATGGCAATAGAAGTTGAGGCAAACACACATCACCCCTCCCTTTCCATCCATTTTGGGTTTGAGTCCTGTAACACTTCATTGTTTCTTCATTAAATTTTGCCTGTGTCAGTACTAAATTTTGTATATGCAAGGTGAACATGGAAAAAACAAAATAATGTGTTTCTAGATTATTAGCAACTTTGCCTGTCTACTCTTTAAAAAGTTGTTGTACATGCAATCATCTGCCTGGCTGAAAAAAATATGTAATTTATTTAAAAAACCCTTTTGTCCCCCTTTCTCTCTGAGAGTTTAGCATGTCAAATTTTAATCGCTCTTTATAAGCTATATGTCCATGAAGAAAAATGTATTTTTAACTACTTAGTGTAGTTTAACTACTTGGTGTAGCTAACAAAAGTAAATGGGTATAAGTGCTGCCAGAATGTTTTATGCTTGTCCTTCCGTCAGTCTGTTAACTGCCCTATAAGCCTCTGCCTTCACAGCTATGTCACACTTCACACGGGATGATTCGGTTACACGTACAGCCAGCCAGTACAATCCTCTGTTAACCATAGCTAAATTAAAGCAGGAATGTGCCAGTGTGGCTCTCTGCTCATCCGTGCAGTTTCGTTCTCGCACACCCTGGACGGGCTTTGTCTGGCTGGCAGCAGCCTCCAGTTGCCCCCTGTCCCAGGGAGGTGTGCAGCTACAGGCTCACACCCCTTGGTGGTGAGTGGACACATGGGAACAAGGAGCCAGGGAGGGATTTTAGGAAAAAACATTTCCCCTGGGGTGGTGTTTTGGTTGATGGCTCTGTTGAAGAGCTTAGGTAAGGGAAAAGGACTTTTCCCCATAGGGAAACACCACCCTTTCCTTCAGTGCTGGAGCAGCATGGGGACGGATGAGGACCAAGGGCCAGAGACCTCCTGCATTGGGTCAGGCTGTGGCAGCTGTGGGCGGGAAGTGCTTTTCCTCCACCTCCTCCCTTTCAGAGGGGTCTAAGAGGAAGGGTGCTCCTTTCTGTGACTGTCCTTTCCCATCAGACCCCTGCCGGGCTGTCTCGGATCCACGTTGTCTCCCCACCACAAGTGCTTTGCAGGACTGAGGCTCTTCTGTGGCAAGCCAAGATGATCAAACAGACCTGTCCACCGTGAGTGCCTGAGCCTGCAGCATCCAGGGAGAGTACGTGAATGCAGCCAGAGGCCTTATGGACACTGGGGCCAAGGGGAAGTCGAGGAGAGCAGACACTTAATTTACCATAATTGCATAAAAATAAACAGAAAATGTCTGCAGAGCACAGACCACGTTCTTCCCTCAGAGATAAATAAGAGAAATCCAACATTTTACCTCGTAAACCCTGGGCAAGCAGGTCTCCTGGGTCCAGGTGCCACTGGGGCACTCAGGAGACCTGAGGCACTGCTGGCTGCACCAGCCACACTGCATGAAGGGAGGTGCCAGCAGGCACTGGCTGCAGGACCTGAAGTGATGGCAGCCCGGCCCCTTCAGCGGAATCCTCGTTATCTGTCAAGGGAAATACAAGATGCACAGACCCTTTTAATACATACACTAGGTGGCAAGGACAGTCTCTGTTTATGCAATGCACTGTGGTGCTACTCAGATTTCAGATGTGCAAGCCGCAGTTCAACTTCTCTTCAGCTCAGTAATTATAGGATCTTATAAGTAATTTAACTGACATGATTTTAAATTCACTTGGGAGAAACCCTAAAGGCATCTTAATCTTCTATACAGTTACTATCAGCATCTGGTGTTTACAGCAAGATAGCATTTTTTACTGACGGAAAAAGAAAACAGCAGTGTGCTCCTCCCAATTCTGCACTAGTTCTTGGAAAAATAAGTGTATCCCACTGTGTCTTAGTTCATATGTTTGTAAAAATAGGCACGATGGCTATTTCAACTTTGGTGAGGCTGTATTAATATCTGTGACACACTTAACAGCGTGTAACTGCCCAAGTACTTGGTTTTTAATACCTACCATAAAAAATGCTATACCATAGCTAAAATATGAATTAAAATTTCTATTATTTAAAATATCAGGATAGTTATGATCCTAGTCACTCAAAAAACTGTAAAACTATTTTTAGACAAAATATTAAAATTAGTACATAATTACATTACTATATAAGTACATCATACTTCTTTACACTTCAGTACACTCCTTAAACTTATTTTGGACATTTTCTTGAGGATTACTCTTATAAATATTTCATACATTTCTAGTAAATGATTAATAGCCATCTTTAAAATGGCTGAGGTATTTCTGTAAATTCTTACAGAACTCAAGGGGTCAAATTATTGCTTACGATTATGGTTTAGGATTATCTGTAATATTATCTGCTGATGTTTTAAACCTATTCTACAGTGCATATCTACTTACGACAATAGCATATTTATGACAGCTCTTCATCTTTTATTAACCCTTTGTAGACTATATGCTAAAGTAATTTTCAAACCTTCCTATGAACATTGACTCCCAATTTTAAACACACCCACGTAACTCTTGCACACTCACCCCTCCTTAAAAAGTTATAATGTTATGACAAAAAACCAACAAAAGCCAGGAAACTGTGAGCACCATTCTTTTCTTAAGCCATTGTGTGTTTTTATTTTGCAAGCACTTGAATTAAGGACAGGGTTTCAGCCTTAAATTTGCATTTCCTGGCTTTTGTTGGGTTTATATCACAGCTCTTACATTATTTAAACATTTCTCAATATTAGTCTGACAGTTTGTTTAGTAAGGGGAAAAAAAAAAATCTTGGAGGAAACTTGCCCCTCCAATGTTCCCAAGGGAATGGCAAGGCTGGGAGGATGCAGAGCAGAAAGCAGCAGTGTGAATGGTTGCTCTTACTGAAGGCTGCTGCTCTAAAGGTAGGTTTACACATTGCACAGAAGGATTAGAATATGAACCACTCACCTTTTTCCCGGTCACTACCAGGGTATAGCCATCATCTACTAATGACTGCTCGACAACAACTTGGGGAGAGACAGGGTGGGAGTCTAGCTGAAAGCTGACATGAGGAGCCGTGGGTTCTGAACGGGAAACCACTATCTAAGAAAGAAAGAAATTGGGAAAATCAGCAGGCAGTATGTGACACAAATGTATGCTGCTCAGCAGTCTCACGTTCCTACCGCTCCTCTGCTTGCATTAATTACTTCGCATTACATTGCATAATAGTTTGCATAATGTTCCATCATGATCTGATTACAGCGCTATAAAATCTACTTTATTTAACACAGCAAAATCATGGCTGTCGGAGGATCCTCAAAAGACATCATATTTATTAAAATATGAAGGGGGCATTGCATGTTTTCTAGTCCTTTTCAGTTATCTATAAATCAAGCGTAAAAAATGAAGATGGGTCATTATGTCAGCCCTGTTCATTTAAGAAAGAAGAATTTTATCTACAATGTCTTTTGAAAGAAGCTTAAAACTCCAGGCCCTCCAAAGTCAAAGGTATTCCCATTTATTTTTTACCTTGGTCCTTCAGTTTGAAAAGTAAACTTTACCCTGTGTTAACAGTATCTGGTCTTGATGCACCTGAGGTCATTAGAGTGCCAAGCTATGGCAGGGGCAGGTTGCTGCAATAAGCAGTGCCACAGAGCCACAAGTACAAGGAGCTTGATTTGCAGAGCTGGCAAGGTGGCTATAGCTGCAGACAAGCTCTTTGCAAGAAGCGTCTGGGCACCCTGAGGTCTGGCTCGTGCTGATTTCTGCAGGAGCTGGGTGTCCAGGACACAGCACTCAAAGCACCTCTTAAATGATACGGCGACCTGGAGGCTTCTTTGGAAGATGCTCCAAAACAGGAGCTTAATTTAGTTGTCCTGAAGCCCCTTTGCAAAAGCCCTCTCTTTCTCTCTCTCCTCTCTCTTTCTCTCTCTTTCGGGAGATCTTTGGGAGATTAGTCACACCAGTACAAAATTCCCCCACTAGTCATCTCTCTGCATCTTGAGTTACCTAAATACTTCTAAGAATTTGGTCCTATTCCTGCAAACGCATGCTTAACTTTACTACTGTAACTTCGTTGACTTTAACAGGATGAGTCACGGCTGTTAAGCAGAGGCATAAAGCATCTGCAGATTGGGGTGGATATTCGATAGCGAGATTTTATAGGTTTGGGCCTGCAAGCCAAAAGGATGTGCGCCCAAATGTGATAGCATCAGGCAACAAAGGCCGAGGATTGTTTACATGAGGGAAGATCATGTTAATGTTTCAAAAGCTGCATCACGTGTAGTTTACTTAAGGAATTTAGATAATGAGCATTTGCTGAGAAGTTGAGATTCAATGGGGTTCATTATTTAAAAAGATTGAAGCCATTCTGGAAATAACTTGTATGTCAAATGTTTAATTTTTCACTATAATGAAGCTTTTCTTCTGACTCCAAAGGCAGCATCAGAACAGCTAGGACATTGACTTACACGATTTCACTGGCTTTTCCCACTGCCAAGGTCTTTCAGCAAGATGGCTGACTCCAGCACTAGAGAGATGCTGTAATTACAGCTGATGTTTTGTTGTAATTCAAGACTTAAATAAAATACATGAGCAGTTTAATCATGACAATAAGTGCTTCACATCCCAGAGGTATTTACAGTTTGGGGTTACAAGAGGCTTTTTTTTTCTTTAAAATGAAACTGGCTTTGTTAAAGACTTTGCTATGGGTTTGTCTCACAACACAGAAAGTGTGGCTTTTAGAAATCAATAAGGTCTGATCATTTTTGGTGACACAGAAGTATGGCCTCTGACTCAGTGTATTAGGGCATGAGCTCTGTTTTTATATTCAGGACAATGGAAAATAGAATGGACTGCAAAGCTGCATGAAAAAGCTTGATTAATGTTGGCATTACGGGGAGAGGTAGCACCACAGCTGCAAATACCTTTTTAGTTGATCATTAGCCATGTCTCATCTCGAATACCCACCGCTATAAAATGCTAAGAATTCTTTTCTATCATTAATCCAGGCTTCCTCTTATTGCCAAGCATTCTTTCTGATTGAGCCACAGTGTTAACCCTTTAAGCACATCTGCATTGCAACCTCAGAGCACTACATGAAAATTTGGACCCCTTTCCCCCATTCTTAGAAAAATTATTTGGTACTTTAAACACTGACTGAGCTTTATGTTACTGAGGCTGATAGTCAAATCACCTGCTAAAAGCCCAAGTGAACAGACTTTGACCTCGTGACATTCAGGGAGCTCAGATTACATTTCCTAACTCATCTGGGACTATGGAAAAAAAAATCTGAAGTTTGCTTAGAACTAATCTACCAGCCTACAGTGCTGCCGTAACAGATACTAGATGCAAAAATGCTCTTTTCGGTCTATATAACCGTGCGGCTTCTGCACGCATCAGCCCAGTCCTTGAAATTCTATCTTATCCCACATAATCCTGAAGAAAAAGACAATCTGAAGACAGTTTCTACAGCAGGAAGAGGAGGCTACTGAGGACTTCAGTGTTGTTCTCAGAATCCTCTGAGTTTTACTGCTTGGGACTGGGCTGGTATGCGTACAGTGCAGCTTTAATCTACCGTGGACACACCACCATACGCGGGCTATGGATATTGCTCAGTACTACAGAAGGATTTCTCTTTACAAAGACTACAAAGTGCTGGTTTGGTTTTTGGTTTATTTTTCTTTTTTTTTATTTTTGGGGGCGGGAGGGAGTTGGTATTGTTGGGGTTTTTTTAACGTTTTAATAATTAATTTAATAACCAAGCATTTCTCCAGAGCATAAGAGAAATGAAAGTATATCTATGTGAATGCACTCAAGCAGTTAGGAGAGAGGGAAGGTTGTGCATAGATAAATAATTGACTAAAAGAGAACAAACAGACATTAGCTGTAAATGGTCAGTCCCTGCAGTAGTGAGAAGTCACCAGAGGTGTTCTGCAAGGTGTCTGTGCTGGGATCCACACTGTTTAACTGTATCCATAAATGAGTTGGAAAAGTGCTTTAGCTGTTCAATGCCAAAGTTTTCTGACTATCTGAAGGTATTCAAGGTGATATGGATGAGGACAGATTATGAAGGATGGCAGAAGGACTTTCCAAGACAGCATGTCAAGGCAATAACATGGCAGGTGAAATACAACAAAGAAGATGAATTTGAAACAATATATGATAGATAGTTCCATGAAAATATCATCTCACTGCTCAGCAACAGTCAAAAAACAAAAACCAAACACCGAGAAAAACCTTAGGGATTATTAGAAAAAGGTTAGAGAACAAATCAGAAAACATCCTGATGTCCTACAAATTTATGGCTTGCCTGACCCTTGAATTCTCGTTGCAGTTCTGGTTGTCTCATGACAAAAAGAGTATGTTAAAATGGGAAAAGGTTCAGAGAAGTGTAACAAAGATGATGAAAAGGATGTAATAAATAATTACTGAGTAGGGTAGGTGTGGAAATGCTAGGAAAAAGGCATGAGTGCGTAGAGACTGACCATCTACTCTCTTCTAATAAAAGTAGTAAACACCATCATCAAAAGACAACAAGAGTCAGGTTCAAAGCAAACAAATGAGTAAGACTTCCTAGCAATGTGTGATGACCTATGGGACTCCTTGCCAAAGGATATGAATGCAAGAGGAATACACATTTGAAGAGAAACTCCACATGTACATGGAAAGAGCTAAACAGACAAAACCCAATAGCTCAGGAAATCCCTAGAACGGAAAATAGTTGGAGGCTTGAAGCAGAAGGTATTATGTACGTTCCCTGTGTCCCTAGGCATCCACTTGAGACCACTGCTGGAGATCTGAACTAGATGAACCCTACATTTAAACCTATGTGACTCTTCTGACATTTTTACAAGGAGCCCTTCCAAGAATCACATTCATTGTCAGTAACTACAACACCAGACATCCTTCTCAAAGCAAATACAATATTTAAGAAGAAAGTATTTAAGAAAGAAAGTATGCGGTCTTTCAGCATAGCTCAAAGTACCTTAGCATGAAGATTACAGCCGACAGTTAATTAATTAATTACTATATTAATTAATATATCCTTCATACTGGAAGTCAGTGATCACTTAGGTCCATGAACATTAAAATAATTCATTTAAATATTTTTTCATTGCCATCAGCTAGTGTTAATGTTTAGTAAGAAGACTTGACTCCAGGTTCATTTATGCACAATATGGCAAATTAAGATTGTAATAACTTGTGTTGAAAACCAGCACGCAACAGCTTCTTTTAAAAATCATCCTGATGCTCAGTTCTGCTAGTCAGCAGGATTGAATTACAAATGTTAGTGTCTACATCTTGAAATATCTTCTGCAAAAATGAGAGGCCTTCTAAAAGCGATCCCATCTAAGTATCATATTGTTATTTTTTCCCTAGATGTCTGGCAGGTGTAGGCCATTATCCAGCAGAGATAGGCTCAGGGTTAACTTTATTGTGTAACGCCTCAAATGCCCTGGGATATTCAGCGTAGCCTTGCAAAGGGCACACATGTAGCTCTCTAAATGCTGTATATCATTCTAATCCATAGAGAGTATAATGGATCTCCTCTGGAGAGTGTAAGCTTTTCTACTCAAACTGAGTATTAAAACATGTGTGCTCTCGAAACAGTTATTTGGCACCAGGTGTTAATTTTAATTTGACTATATGGATTTTGCATTATGTAATATTTGGTATGTATTTCTTGACCTGCTCACACTTGCTTCCAATACGCCTTGCCACTTGTACTGGTGAGTTTTGTAATGACTACATTTGTCTAGTGGGACAGGAACTAGATCAAAAGAAATTTGATCAATGCAAAGGTGGAAATGGCTTCCAGGATACTATGGTATACAGTGGATTTGAATGACCATGCTGAAAGATGCAAAGCTCTGCAGTTCTTTGCTCTGCGTCAACTCATTTTGCTCATAGGCACCACGGCTTTGAGCCTCGATTCCTGGAGTGGTGAGGGCTTGCCACTTTGCTGTTTGCAACAGGAAAGCCATGCTGAAGTCTTGGCTCTCTTCTTGCTGAATGCTGGGACAAATTTTTCTAAGCCTTGCCTGCAGCTACGAATAAAAAGCAGATGTGATTATTTTTGTCTATACTTTCTGTCTATAATTTCTGTAGCATGCATTATGTTTCCTGGCATATAGTCTATGAAAGCAGTTATGACACATGCTAATCTCTCTCTTTTCAGGGAAATGAGATGGGTGTTAAAGTTTTGTGGTGGTGGTGGTGGTGTTTGTTTTTAATCGTAAGTATTCCCGGGAAATGAGTGTGATTATCAGGTGTTTTGTCTACTTGGATGTGAAAGCCAATGGGCTCACGCTCAGCGAGTGACAATTTCCCAAACCATTGATCTGTGACAGTCTTGTCCCTATTCCTCATCAGACAGAATCAGGGGCACCAAATGAAACGAAAGGCAGCAGGTTAAGGAAACCCCAAAGGAAGCTCTTCATCATTCAAAGCAGAATGAAATTATGGAAGTCATTATCACAAAGTACCATGGAGGACGAAACAAATAATTTTAAAAAGAAATAAGCAAAACTGATGGAGAAGCAGCCCATAAACAACTATTAAATACCAGATATGGGTGCAATTTCCAGCTCATGGAAACTCTGGGCCACTGACTGCCAGAAGCAGGAGGGTACTGGGAGAGGTATCACTGTGTGCTTTTACTTGCCTCATACCTCTCCCTTATCGATCTTAGCCCCTGCCAGAGGTGGGAAACTCTGCTCCTTGTACCTTTATTCTAACCCCACACATCCTTTCATAGCTAAAAATATGGTGAAAAATCCTGGGATATAATGGGCCCGTAGAATAAGGCTTATTATTCTGTATTGTTTCATGTCTAACAAGTGCAGAGAGGCCCTGAGGAGAGTGAGTAGCCTGTTGCGTGACGTGTTCTACTCCAACAAGGTCTATCTGTGCCATCATGCTTTGGTTCTTGCGCCCTAAGCCATTTTCAGCCCAGAATCTGTTCAGACACGACAGTGCATGACCATGTTTCGCTAACACTTGGCCTCTCAGCTAGAGCTGGCTAATGTCCAGCTACATTGGACAGGACTGCAGCCAGTATGTGGCTGACTGCATCTAAGGGTGTATGCATACCCATGGGAAGACCCTTTCCTTACCTCCAGAAGCAACAGGACGTATTTCCCACTGCACTATCAAGATGAGAGGGTGTATGGGGGAGCTCCACACACAGCCCAGTGCTGCCCCACTGAGCATTGAATTTCACTGGTATAGTCAGAAGGATGAGATGGCCCTGCTGCCAAAATTGCATCTGAAGAGAGTTGTTGCCCATAGTAGTTGAAAAATGTAGAGTGAAAACTTTTCTGTCCCTCTCTTCCTCAAGAAGGTCACCAACAAGCATTTGCTTGGGCTCTACCTCAGTGAGGACAGCTTCAAGTGTAGGGAGCATATACAGTATTCTGTTTTCAAACATAGTGTCTTATGCTGAAAACCAGCCTCTGCATATGCCAAGGGCATTGGTCTCTCGTTCTCTTGCTCATAGTTAAGGACAGACCAAATGTGAACTTTTCAGAAGAAATCTTGTAAAACTTTCCCATATCCCACTCTCCCCAGAGCCATCAGAAAGATTTCCCCTTCCTGAAGAGCTTTGCTCTTTTCTTCATTACTCAAAATAATACCAAGCTCCAGGCAGAAAAAAAAATAAATTCACCTTGGAACTGAGCAAAAATAGAAGATATTTTATCTCCATATATCACGGGATTCATTTTTTTGGACAAACTATAATTTCCCAAAATACTGCCTGGTAAGGAAAGTGTCTTTTCTAGTTGTAATTGTCAGCATAGCTGCTTTGTCTTAAGCAGAGTAAGGCTGCTTTACACCAGCTGAAAATCTGATTCCTCAACTATAGCAGTGTGACTGGGTGCTGTTTTCTAATCAAATAACCACTGTGAAATACCTGATTCACTTTGCACCCAACAGCTGTACTTTCAAGCCTGTGTTCCCAGTCACACTCTGAAAACAAGCACAATAAGAAAGGGCGAAACAGCTGCAACTTCTCAACAGAAAAAAAAAAGAAGGGGGAAAAAAAAGGTTGTTGTCAGGCTCCAGCTTAGGAAGGAAGTAAAACCATTTTTCTTTTCCGTCTCATGCATGTCAGCTGTCTTAGAAAAATTATTACTGCTCTGTTTTGTAACAGAAACGCCATAGTATTTGGTAAACTACAAACTCCAATCTATTCATGGCCAAAAACAGATTTAACATTTATGATATAGCCAAAACATGCTCAGTATGTCAATGGGATGCAATTACTCTCCAGGAACGCTTTGGAATTCACCTTCTGGCCTCAATTAGCCTCCTTAAAAGAACTCATGAATCTTCTGTATTTGGACCATCCAGATCGATTTTATTTTAGTTTTAGATTTTTGCTGAAAATATTGAATGTTTAGTGAAGGAGGCTGTATTTTCTTTCCAGTATTAGCTCTTTCCAGAGCTGTTTAAGTCATTAATTCTATGTAATCAAACTGAAAGCACAAGCAGAAAACAAGTGACTATTCCTTGGTTGGGTCATTAGCACAGTTTTGATGAGTAGTGCCATAAGCTTCAGTGGAATCACTTGTAAAGATATGAACTATTCATTGTGATACATCTCTAAATATATCAAAAGCCCAGCATCAAGTAGCCATCATCTACAGAAGAAAAAACTTTATTCTCAGAAACTACGTGCCAAACCTTCTGCTGACTTTCGCAACAATGCTGTGCTACAGTCGTGTGGTAAAGACAGAAAAACAGATGGACATGGAAATAGAGTCAGAGATGAGGAGGCGATAGGCAGAAAGTGATGAGTGGAAGAAATGCAAAAGGAGATGGAATGGAAAGATGGCAAGAAAAAGGAAAGAAAGAAAAGAAGGATAATGAAGTGGTTGGCTGCTGATCAAGTAAAAGCAAGTATAATGGGGAGAATATGAGAAACATTTTCAAATCAGTTTCTCTCAGGTTGAGTTTCAGCAGCTTTCTGCTGCACCTACTGGCTTCCACAGCACAGGCTTGGAGCTATGATTCAATCTAGGTGACATGATCGCTATGTTTTACACATCATTTTTTTCCCCACAAAATGTTTCATAACAATTAAAGGAAACTCTAAATTAATAGAGCAAAAAATGTGAAATAAATGTTCATTACTTTCACCAAGCTGTTTCATATTTGGGCACTTCAAGGTCCGATTGTCAGACAGAGGTACTATAATACTATTTCTTTTAATCTCATGGATGACTGGTAGTGCTGAAATTTATGTCACAAACTAGATTGTCTAAATATGGTAAGGTTTGGTATTTCAAAGAGAATACAAGATGACCTGGATTCACTGGAAGGGCTGAGCTGATTTTTTAATTTTAAAAATGTATATGTGATATCTTTTGCTTTTAAATAGTTGACAAGAAAATATGTTTGCAAGATATTAATACAATATAACCAGTTTTAAAACAAGTTCCCTGACAGGTAGAAGCATACATATCTCTGGAAGCATACATATTTCTGAAGGGATATAGTCAACTCTGAATAGCATCAAGTTACAAGGGGGTTGCACAGGAAAATTCAATATTTGCATGTACAAAGAGCTAAAAATATGAGTGCAAATAACTGTGCAAAAGTGAAGTGTATTCTAAATGAAAAACCGAGGATTCTTTGCAATATGTTCCAGTAGATTTGTGAATGAAACAAATAAGGACATCATCACATGTCTCTGCTAAAAAATGTAGGAAAGTGTTCGGAGATATCTTTTTGATAAATCAAGTAATTAGATTATCCTGATTTTTTTCAACCCATTTTACTTCCGTAATGGTCATTTAATAGCTCAATTTTTAATGATCTCCATCTCATTGCAGTTAATAGCTATATTTCCACAGAAACAGTGCAAATCTCCTTTAGTTGGGCATTTGCTAATGAACATTTTTGAAAGCACTTCCTAGATAACTATTAGTGAAAAAAAAATAAAGAAGATTCAATGGAAGTGAACATTAAATTCTGCAAAAAGTTGTGTCTGCTGTATCCTATGGACCTAGTACTTCTTCCAAGATCCTTCCAAGACAAAACAAATATGAACCTTTTTATTTGGAGCAAGCGTCATCAAAGGTAGTCACTATGCTTATTCTCCTGCTGGTTGCACCAAACCCTCAAAGAGCAAGCTCCTACTTACTACAATATGAGCCAAATGCCGACCTCCCCCTGTAGCTCAAGCCGATCTACTTCAGTGATGAGAATATTTCTGCTGATGGCAATGTGGAGTTTACACAATAGCCTTTCTTTTAATCTGTAACTGAACCTGGAATGGAAAATGTATTCTGGAAACATTTTTATTGTTTCTTGAGTTGGGCAAACATCTGAATGAAGTGTGTGGTGCAGGACTTGAATGAATAATTTAAAGACTGTAGCAAATAAAAATAATGCTGCCTTGCGCTTTCCACCAAACCTCCCTAAAAGCTTTGTGACAGCTGAGAAGAAATGCTGCAAGGAAGACAGTAGTTGTTATTAACTGTATTCTGTAGATAAGGAAATGGCTTCAGAAAGGTTAAACAAATTGCTCCCGTTCACTGTGTGAACCAGTTTCTACATTTAAAAATGGAGCGTGTCTTGTTCCTGTGCCCAGTGTGCAGTTCTTAGCAATCTGCCTTTCCTGTGCTGAAGACAAACTGCAGCTTAAAGTTACCAAGGTCATCAGGGGAAGTTGAGGTAAAACTGGCAGGGTTGACATTGAACTTTTCGTTAAATTCCTGTCTTTTAAGGAGAATGAGAAACCTGATTTTCTCCAGTTTTTCACCATACTTTGTGGTAAATCACTTTGACCTCCTTCTCTGTAGGAGCATTACAGATTTTGCATTACAGGTCAGGTCCTGTGTCCAGACTGTGCAGAAGGCAGAAGTGGAGGTATTATAAGATTCCTTCTGTCCAGAAAGGGATATGCATATACTGGGGACAATATGTAACCCTACCTACCACAAGAAAGGGAAGGCTTGCTTTTACATAAAGTTACATGTATCCCAGTATTTTCTAATGGAAGGTTATGGGAAATGGGAAAACTGGAAGGGCACAGCAACTGGTGGCCTTCTGATCAGGTTTCAGTTGCTGCTGGTTGGGGGACAACACTACTAACTTTGATGACTCTCTGAAGCCTACAGAGCAAGAATGCCCCAAAACTGCCAGTATTTCAGGAAGCCCACTAGAAGACAAATAATACTGGCAGAGTAAAAGGACACAGGTCCTTGGGTGCAAGAGGGATCCAGGCTGAGATGCACATCCAGGTTGGACTCTGTGGCAGCTGGAGAAGCCAAGCTCTCCAAGGTGGTCATTCCAGCATGACAGTGGTTGAAATAAGATGAGTGACTAGAAGGAGTCCTTGATGCTTTCAAAGTATTTTGTCTTCTGGTGTTTGATTTTGACTGCCAAGTTTTTAAAGGACTTTTGGCTCTACGGGTTAGATTTATTTCACTAGTCACCCACAAAGAAGTAGTGTAGGGTATTCTACCTGTCTAGATTATTTTTGTATTCAGCGGAGGGAGACAGACTTCTCAGGAAGGTGATTCACCACTTATTATGGAAACCTGTTTTAGGACAGGAAGAATTGCTGTCCAAAAAAACAGAGTGAGACAGGAATGAGCAAGAGCCTGAAAATCTAAGATGCTCTCAGAAAAACTGGAAAGTAGGTGGAGAAGGAGCTAATCTCAATTCTACAGCTGCGAGTCATAGGCTATGGGTACTTCAACAAATAATTTGGTGCCAGAGAAGTGGATCAGTATATAGAAACAATGAATGCTGAAGCTCCTGCTTCTACATTATAAGGTCTCTTGGCATTTTACACTGAACTAGGTTTAATCTGATCCTCTAGACCAAATGACAATATGAAGCGTATATTTGAAGCTATTTGAAGAATCAGGCACTGTCTTGGATTTTTCTGCCCCAGCATGTTTGAAGTGTATCCAAGACAGAGCTTTCAGTTTAGTTTCTTCTGAAAGAAATCTAGTTTGTATTGACCAAAACGGCTCTGTGAACTGAGCCAGCTGGACTAAGTGGAGATCATGGTAGAATTTGCTTCAAAACCATTGCTCCAAACCACAAAGCCCACGTAAACACTCAAAATGCTGAATGCTCTATTAGACACTTTGTCTACATTCCAGAAGCTCTCTTTTACTCAGCAATTTCAATTTTCAATGCCCTGTTAAACTGGGGTAGTACTGCTCCTCACTTTCCATCATCCTGCTAAACTCCAGTATGTTTTTTTCATTGTGAAGGTGATACTTACCTGCATGAAGCGGCCCTCTGAAGTTCCCAGATTCGCAACGGTAAGGTTCCCTTTGGTGAAGACAGATATCGAAGTTAACAGGACATTGTTGAACTGGCCCATGAACAAGTCAACCCTCTGCAAAGGAGTCGTAACCTCTACACGATACTCATCATCTTGTGCTCTGCAGTATGAAGCGTTTCTTGAAAAAGCCTGTTTGAAAATGAAGTACAGATGAGTACTGTCTTTACGAGTAGGAACAGAACTTCATCAGAGTGAAATCACTTAGTACAAATGCATTTGACCAAAAGTATTTTAAAATGTTTCAAACTTAATTGCTTCATCAATTATGGTGTTCCATGAGGAAGGCAATGACTTCTCAGTGTTATGGGAATGATTCTTTTAACTTTTTTTATCCTGTCTGTTGCAAATAAGACATAGGGTCTTTATTTAACCAGATGGTATGTGTATAAGCATGTATATCAAGGTTTCCTTTCTCTTAGTGACTTCGGTAATGCTGCTTCTCCAAGGGTCTCAGAATTCTATGACTGCAGAGGCTGCCCAGTCACACCTGTTTCTAAAACAGTGATTCCTAGAAAATGATTCCCTAAAAACTGCAGTTTTTTAAAACTTTTTTTTTTTGCCTTAAAATAACAATTTCCAGTATTCTTCTCCTTCTGTTATCATCTTATCACCTTTTTCAGTGATAAGACAGAAAAGATGGAGAAAGAGAAAAGGGAGATAAGCCAGGAAAAATATGTTTCTGATTGTATAGTTAAATGAAACTATGGGGAACCATCTTTTTACAATTACTTAAGCTACTGTATTGATCATCTAGGGCTCATGCACTATTTTGTCCAATCTCTGTATGACTTAAGTGTACTGTAATAGTTGCTGGATTTGCAAGATTTTCTTTTTCACTTTGGGAATAGAGATTACATGTTTTCAATTTTCATTGGAAAAATTATTGAACAGTACGTTTTAAGTTGTCTCTCTGGAAGAATATAACCTGCTGCCCTGACAATTCAATAGTAATCTATTAACTGATAATTCCATTAATATTGATAGTACATCATCTGCTTTGATGAGATCGTACAGAAAATAACTGGGAACCCCCTAAAGGATCTCTAACCAGTTTAAATTTGGAAGTCATCAAGCATGTTCCCACTGTGACATAATTTATGAATAAACATGTAGGGAGATTATAAAGGATCTTATGGTGGTTCCCTCTGTTGAAATCAATAGAGAGCTTAACTTTTCCTAATTTTTTTACTGATTTGTTGTTGTTACAAACATGGTTTAAAAAGAAATCTTTTTAAAAGCTCAAAATATACCTTTGAAAGACAGTCAGAGTCTTTCCACTGAATTCAATGTATCTGGTTCATATCCTTAAAGAACATGTAGGAGTAAAATTTTATTTTCTTGTTTTCTAGATTGAACTGTGTTTCCCTCAAAGTACTATGAGAAAGCAAACAATGAACGAAGAATTTCTTGCTGCTTTAACCCTGGTGAACTCTGGGAAAAATAAAAAAGGCATTGAAAATGCTATTAACAAAACGTTCAACCTGATAGCTCAGTCCTTTGCTGTTGTATTGTAATGTTTCAGAAGTGTGACAGGAACAGCACTGGCAGGTGAAGTGTTCTATGATCCCTAGGAGTCGCAGTCAGCGCTGGTACCACCTTTTCTCCAGGTACCCTGTCAATTTACTGTATCATTTAGGTAAAAACCTGCATAAGACTAAACAAGAGCAACAAAAGTCTGGCAGCACCTTAATGATACAGAAAGAGGGCTTCTAGATTAGATCTGATCTGATTTGGTTATCCAAAAGCTAAAGGGTTTGCTGTATTAGTTTTGGTATTAACTGTTAATGTATGGTGTGTTTTGCTCAGCAGGAACTGAACTAATACTTTGCACTAGAAACATTGAATACTCTAAATATTTTTCAAACTGGTATTTGACTGGGTTAAATCATCAGCAGACAAATTTAGCTCTTCATTGTTTTGGCCACCAAACAAGCTAAAAGCTTTCTTCTTTTGCACTCATATCCTACCCAGTCTAAAAGTACTTCTGAAACATCTGTGCAAAGATTACTCATACAATGAGTATGAATAGTTCAAGTGCAGAAAGATGTACAGTTTTCATGTTTTTTGAAATAAGGCAGATTTCTGAATTTACCTTCCCCCAACTTGGGATCTGTGCTCTTTGCCGTAACTCCTTTTTTTTCCATAAGCAAATTACTTTGGGGAGAGATGTTTCTGTGCTAACCTTAAAAAAGTACTTCCTCCTCTGCAGTCATCTCCACACAATTTGAACATTCTGACATGTTGCATGAAACCCTGTTCAAGCTCTTTTTAACAAATGGCTAGATTTTCCTGCTTTGTCCCAACACCTTTCCTAGCTTCCCCAAAGTCAGTTCAGCCACAAAGTCAGCTCAGCCTTCCTCTGAGATGTCGTAATTTTGGGTATCTGCCCAGGAACCTGCAGATTGTTCCACATATGGCTCTCTTACAAAACCTGGGGCTTCATGGATTAAACATAATGTAAGGTTAGCTGTTTAAGAAATAGGAAGGCTTTGATCTTTGAGTAGAAATGCAGAGATTAAAAGGCTACTTAGAAAACCAAAGGAAGATTGATAACACAGAAAACTTCAGCAAAGAAGCTGCTTTAAATTAACTCTTTGAAGCCTGAATCTCTCCTTCCCTTCCTCTCTCTTAGTATACACATAAGTATCCATTTGGCTGTCAATGTGGAAAAATAACTGATGTCAGATGATGCACTCTGGATATTATGCCAAGTTCCAGTGACAAATCACACAACTATTGAAACAGAGCATGGCTAAGTGCTTGGGTCAGGCTATATCGCTTCTCTTGTAGGACGAGGTGCCAATTGCGCATGATTCACAGAGAGGGGCTTCCTGAAGCTGGTGTAGGTGTGCCACTGGAATGCAATGAGGTGTGGACAAGCCCTGTCTTTCAGCTATGTTCGGAAGGGTAGGAGATAACCAACACTATCTTATTTGTTCATAGGAGAAGTTGTGTTGTTTTGGAATTTACCCTGGATTCAATCCACAGAAGACAAACCGAAAAAGACTCTAGACATTGTTGAGCTGGGCTATCAGGAGCTGTCACTGTTTGGCAGTTGGCTGATGATTTATAAATCATATTCAGTGAGCACAAAAATAGTATTTCAGACAGAGGTGCACATTTGAAGATGAAAGTGCAAAGTGGGGAGGAAATCTCAAAAAAATTAGGTCAGTGTCAGAACCGATCATAGAGTCTAGTCTCTAGTCTGATTACTAGACTCAGGGAAAAAGAAAAATCAGAATTTTACTCAAAGACTTTTTGTAAGCTTTTCTGTTATTTGCAGCGATGGCAATTTGGAGAAACACTCCTCCAGGCTTGTCCTTCTAGAGCTGGCCAAAACCTATTCTTCTTAGTTAAGTGCAGTGCTCAATTACAAAATGATAAGTATAATGTCTTGATGGTATGTTTAATGTCTTGAATAAACCAGAAATTAATGACTTAATCACTGCAGAACATTCATACTGTATTGTAAACGATTTGGAGGACATAATTAAAATTAAAATTTAATTTGACAAATTGGGGAAATGGTCTGAAAGTAACTAGGTAAAATTTCCTAGTGTCAATTGTAAAATACCAGAGTTATGAAGAACTCAAGTAAAACTAGGAAGAGTCAGGAGTGTTATTTCCTGCTGGTTTGTTTATATGACTATTAACTTGTTGGCTGTCAAGAAGCATCCTAAGTATCAACTTTTGTTTTCTGCTATGGACCCTGGAAGTCTTCCTCAAGAGAAACGGGCAGCCACAAGTGCCAACAACGTTTCTGCTTTGAGCATTTCTACGGCATAACACGGAGCTGTGGGAAATGAGTTACTGCTAAATGAGCTGGATTCTGATAATTGCAAATGGCAAAAATCCTGTTTCAAAGAAACTCTTGTAGAGTGAATGAATAGATGATTCGACATAACAAACTGATCCCCAAGTCAACTAAAACCAGAGAGGGTGTATGAGATGCTTATCTCCCCCATTGCGGAAGTCAGCGAATTAAGCTGAATAATAAAACTACAGTTTTCAGGAGTGTGTCCTATTAGAATCAAGCACATAATGGTGAAAATTTCTATGTACAGTAGACTCTGAACAGGAACAGTAACTGTGAGGAACACAGAAGAACCTTATCAGATTTCCCTCTCTAAATTTTCTTGTGTATTTTTAGGCAACACGGTTTTGCTGTACTGTAATACGTTTGAATTTTCTAAGTAGCCTGTGGTATTTCTCTTCAGGTGAGAAGTGCGTTTGATCACTGTTTCTCTCCATGTGAAATATAAGAAGTGAAATTCTGGTCCAAATAACTCAGTGAAGCCAGGGTGTTGCCTGAAAAGGATGAGTGACTTCATCATCATCATCATGTTGGAGGTCTTTTAGAGGGCTGGAGTTAGAACCTGTATTGTCCATTTCCCAGCCCAATGCAAATAAAAGTGAGGGACACTATAAATTTGGCCTATCATTGTTATCTTTGAAAGGAATTACTCCTTAAATTTCATAAACCTTATAAATATTTCCAGCTGACACATACCAGTCTTTTTAATTTTGGACTCAGTTAGAGATGACTACCAAGATCCTTGTACTGATAGATCTTTGACAGAACAGGGAGAGGGGAAAAACAACCACGACACTTTTTGGCTTCTGGCACATTTACAGACTCTGTTCCCTTCATGCCTTCTTCTGTCAGTTCCCTTGGCAAAGGGTCTATCTCCCTTCTCCTTTCCCATGTGGTTTCATACCATAGCTGGTCAGCGTGAATAAAGTGTAATGGAGGAGAAATATATAAATATCTTTCTACCATACTATCATAAAGGAATTTTTTTTCCTCTGCAATTTGCAAGACAGAAAGTTTGTGAAATGGACAATATTTTACTGCTAGTAACTCTAAAAAGTCGTAGTCACATTTATTGTTCTCACTATATGCAACTGTCATGGGGTGACTGAGTTCTTTATGGTTACGAGCACATTCAATGTTGAAACATGGAAAAAGCACTGACACAATTACTTTTTTGGAAGTAATTGACCAGAAAATAATCTCTTGTCAATGAACTCCAGCACTGCGCAACAGGGCAGAAGAGAAGCCAGCCACAACTGAGGAACATGAGAAACAGAAATTCTCCGGATGTAGCATATTGGCTTTCACCAACGTGATCAACTGCAAGTCCTCAACGAGACTTCCCACCAAGTCAGTGTAACTGCAGTGTGAGTTCCCCCACGTAGCTGCTGCACTTCCAAGAGAAGCAACTATGGGTAACTGAAAGGTTTGGCCATACATCAGTGCTAGTCATATGCACTGCTCAATGGCAGGCCAAAAGCACATGAATAGTGCTCCTCTTGGCACCAAGATTACATTACAGTCATATTCTCCCTTTTTACTTCCTTTATCAAACATTATCAGTTAAGAGATTGGGGCTTTCGTATTGAACTATTGCACACATTCATATTGATAGGGTCAGTAAGTCCTCAGAAAAAAGGTATCCCAAACAGACGAGTCAGCTATTATTTGCAGTAGGGACAGCAGGGAAGGCAGACTAGAGCAGTCTGCTGGGGATATGCAGTGCATACTTCATCTGCTGCTCTCACAGCACGGAAAGATCATTAAGTTCCACATTAATGTGGCCATGATAGGTACTATCTAGGTATGTTGAATTTCTCCTTCTTCTTCAAGCCCTATCTTGTCAAACAACTAACTTCCTCTTCCCAAGAGCTCCAAATGGAGCAGAAATCACTCAGAAGTCACATCACAAAAGTATTTGAAAACACAGTATTCAAAACGCTATGTGCTTTGTAAAACTTATTTCTGCACTGTACCAGTAGTCATAATTACCAAGCACTTCTTGTAATCCGAAGGAAGAGAAAAATGAATAATAAATGGAACAGCTCAATTTTGCCAGTGGACTCAACTTTATGTGCTAAACAATTCCCATAGCAGCTGATCCACCGTGCTGCTGGTTTCTTCTTGTCTAATGAAAGACAATGGGAGAGTGTAGGTGCTGTGAACTCAAGTCCAGCATTCATGGAGAACTGAACACTCCTGGAGCAGGGCACTGGGTTCTCCTGTTTCTAAGAATTTCTGCTGAGGCACTGAAGCTTTACTCTAAAAGGTAAAAGAGTTTTTTCCTTTTTCTGTTTTAAACGAAGAACTGTTTCCGTCTTCTTCCTTTCTCCTCCTCCCAATATTCCTCACGTATTTGAAGGCAATTTAAAGATCTGGGTTTTTTTGTAAAATACAGAAGAAATATATTCCCATTCTGAGAATAAACTTCTCGATTCTCAACTACAAAGTAGAAGACTTGAAGAGAAGGCAAGAAGCAGGAACCACTCCTTTAAGATGGAAACAATCAAGCAATTCTAACTATGCAGTGGCCACTACTATATGTTGCTACTGCCTGGAGATGGTCCAAGTTACAGGAAACCAACCCTTCAAAATACTACCTGTTGCAAACTAAGGAACAATTTAGAGGGAATTACTGAAGGATTAATTACCTTTAAGCTACACTTTCAACTTCAAGAACTTGATCTAGAACTTACCGAAGCTAATGGGAAGATTACACAAATTTTTGTGACCCCTAGAGAATTTTTTTAAAGAACTCCATCAATGTCAAATTTTAGATAGTACCATCTCACTAACTCTTAATATTTGTTGCTTTGATCTACTTCACTGCTAAAATGAGAGGGGGGAAGGAAGTTACTGTACTGATGCTCCACTTGAGGTAATAGATAAAAAGACATCCATGTTAAATGTAATTAGTTAATACAAATTAAGATGATTACACGTTCTATTGTCAAGATCATTCAAAGAGTTATTTGCTTTTGTCATTGAACAGTGCTGCATTAGTTCTCATAATCTGGTTAGTGCATTAGCACTAAGTAAATCCTATTGATTCAGCAGATAAAATCGACCTAAGTAATCTTTGTATTTTGCTGATTTCCCTTACATTAATTTAACATATAACTCAGTATACAGATTATCAAAGGACAAGTGTTGACTAATTACACATTTTTAAGAAATAAAATAATGCATTGGAGATGTGTTGATAAAGTTGATACAGTTTTGCTGCACATTTGTAGTGTACATCAGGTACATTTTTCATCAAGTCCTTACTTACATGGAAGCTGGGAAAAAACAGCTGTGAATACCAAGTAGACCAGTTATCCTAAGATAATGCTGAATGTGGAAACTCTTATTCCAAGATAATATTGCACAACAACTGCATGCCTAGCCAGAACAGTGGTGCAAGAGATGTGTGGGATGGAAAGGAGTCCAGAAAGTAGAAGAAAATCATACTATTTGCCCTGATTTCCACAGACCGTGTATAACAGCAGGGTAACATCTGCCTTAAGAAAATGAAGCTCTCATTATCACTTCCCCAAGATCATTCCTCCTCTAACATTTCACTATTTTCACCCACTCCATAGACAGCTCAAGTAATATTTCTTTGTGACCTCCACTTGCTTTCTGAACCATTTATGCCATGGATCTTCTTCCTCAGCAGTGTATTTTTTTTAATTTCCTGTGGGATTCGACGCTGGTTTTACTTGTATGTTTGGAAATAAGGAGTAATTCCGCTCTGATGCAAAAGCTGTCTGAGATCAGAAACCTACATGCCACCTAAAAAGCTCAAGTAACACCACACTCTCCCAGATAATAATTACCTACTGTTGCTTTTGTGAGCAATAATGACAGCAATATGTGGTCCTGAGTCAGAACAAGTAGAGTAAGCAGAGAAACTGCTGAGGTAAGGTTGGTGCTGAGTGAGCTGAAAGGCAGATGCCTGCTTTGTCAGGATTTATGTGTCTCTCCATCGTCTGGCAGGAGAACCTGAGGAAAATTCATTGCTTACTGAGATGTCTCAACTACCTACCAAAGCCAGGTGGGAAGAATCCAGGACTTAGATCTGCACGCAGTGCACTGCAGAATCAGCTTCTCTTCCTCTGGAACATGAAATTGTTCATGAAAAAATCCAAGAAGGTCATTCAGGAGGGGCTGACACAGTCCCATTGCACAATAGCCATCAGCAGACCAGACAGGAACTGCATCCAGGGCAAATGAGTCTTAGAATTTGATCTGAATCCATAGAAAAAGAGGCTTAGATCTGAATACTGTACATCTCTAGTGTCCTTAACATTACATACCTGCTAGTCTACATTTTAGACATCTCTTCTTGTGGGACTGCAAAGGTTTTCAAATTTGCAAGGTCACATAAGGTAAGAAAACTATTCTTTGTCCAGTTCTAGTCTTTAGAGTTATTTAAGAGCCTTTAGAAACAGAGACATAAAAAACATGACCAGATATCCTCGTTAAAAAAATAAAATGCCTGACATGATTTCTGTGCAATTCCGGAGAAAAGCAGCAGAGTCACTCGTCCACACTAATAAGCAATCGGGAACCCTGCCTTCAGTGGAAGAATTTGATTAAAAAGTCTGGAAATGGAACATTATTAGTAACTCTGGCTGATAAAGCAGTGCCCTTTGCAGAAAATGGTAGTTTAACGGATACCACTTTTTCACAGAGAAATCCAGCTTTCATCAAGCAGATGATAAAACACCAAGCAGCAGCACTGGGAGGCAAACAGACACAAGCCCCTAACAGGACACCAGGAGAATGAAAATTGTAGTTTTTTCAGCACTCGGGGACAGTATGGCCCCAAACTCGATAGCTCCTGGAGTTCAAGGACTTGTAAGAGTCTGCAGGTATCTACCACTCAGGGTGGTGCTGTACTTTCCACAGAAAATCCCTGACCTGCCTTTTTCTTTGCCTCGCCTTTGTCTTGGGAACTCCCTTGTGACAGTGTCCACGTGGCTGGTCCCAGGGACAGAAAAGCCCTGACCTCTATAGTCACGTGTCTCATACCCATACCTATGCTCATACCGTACCCCCTACATGCTCATGTCTCTAGTTGAACTCATGCTTCCCTCATATGCAGCTCAACTGGAGTTTAGCCTCCTCCTGCAATCCCTTATACCATGCTATTTGCCCCAGTCAGGTCTTGCATGGTCAGGTCAGTAGGTGACCACACATCTAATGGTGGAGGGGAGCTGGGTGCTGAGCACACCCCGCCTTGCACTCCACCATATAGGGCACAATGGGGACCCTCAGGGTACCACCTGGGCTTTCAGCAGACAGGCAGTGAGAACAGAGCAGGAACGTGGATGCAGCCTGCCACCTTACTACTGTGGTTTATGCCTGTTCTAAAGGGTGCCATTGCACATTGCCCATCACCCAATCCCTCTAATCTACTCTTCTGAGACATCAGAACTCCATAGAGAAGCTTGCATAAAATCTGTATGGATGGGAGCAGGCCTTGTGTCCAGGCAAAGTGCTGTATGCCATTTGATACAGCATTCTCTGAGGAACCAATCCAATGGATTCTGCTGCCTGACTTTTAGGGAAAATATTCAGGCACATTCTACTCACAATATAAAAAACATTTCCTCCACACTGTGAGATTATCTAAATAAGCTACATCAACCCTTCCTAATCAGAGAGATGTGGTGTTATTTTTAAACCTGCCAAAAAAAAATTAAGCTAAATGGTGTGCGATATTACGGTTACAGGGCCTCAAAAGAGTTATTTGTCTCTGTTTATTTGATTAAATATTCCTAGACATACCCTTAGGATGACAGATCAATAAGTGTCTTTGTGGTTTCCTGATAGAAAGCAGCAATTATTTTCTTCCATTACAATATAAGCATAACCCAATTTTACTCATCTATCATGTGTGTGATGGTAATAAAGAAGCATCACCATGTGTTTATTTTACTGTCACTTCATCTTTTGTTTTGGTGATCTTCTGTTTTCTTTTCATGTTCTTCAAACTGTCGGTGCCTTTTGTTTGACAGGAGTTGTGACCAGTTTCTTTTGCTTTCGGTCACTTGTCAGTAATATGGTGGCAAAGCCTGTGTGTGGTTTCTCTTTCCCTGTAGGATGCACAGAGTACTTTAGGCTTTCACCTGAACTTACATGTAGAAGAAACAAAGCCACAGGATCTTTACAGAGCTGAATTTGGATTCCATTTTCAGAGGTGCTTTTCCATGGAAGTCGATAGTGATTGAAGTTAGGTATCAGAGGACAATCGGGTGCACAATTGTTTAGCACGTAAGAGATGCAGAAAGGCTAAACACAGCCCGTAAGAACACGATCTAACTAACGGCAACTGAAATGCGTAACTGAGATTGTTAAGGCTAAACTCAACCCATCTTCCTCACTTGGAGAATCATGATAGAGATGCATACTAGTGGACTATGTCTGCAAATGAAGTAAGCAGCATTTGCCTCCTATCTAAGTACTCCTCTGCTTTGAGGAGTACCACACCAGGGCTGACAGTGACTAACTGACCAAATAAACTCTGCTAAAAGCCTACATCCAGTTTTCTCTTTGCTGTGGGTGAGGAGATTCCTGAACAGTGATTCAAAACCCTCCACAGCAGCTACCTCTCAGATATGTTTGTCCTGACTTGGGCAATAAAACCCCTTTACTATGACTCCAATTCTTTCTTTTAATTCAAAGCCAGTTCTGTTTCCTCCTTACTGTCATTGAAGTGTCAGCCAGCTCTTGACTGAAGGAAATTATTAGGAAGTGCTAACTGGTCACAGCTCCACTGAGGTACACTTGATATCAATCAATCAGATGCACCACTGGATTCACTTTTCCTAGCTCTGACTTCAGTGAGCCCAGGATTTGGTTTAATACACATTTCACTGAAAAACAACTGGTAGTGTTTTATTTTGATTTTATAAAGTTTTCCTCTTTCACGGGCACCCCCTTGCCATGGGGAAAGAGCTTGCGTGCCCTTGCGAAGTTGAGAGCTATGCTGGTGGTGGCATATGCCTCCGGTAGGGTCTCCCAAGCCTGACAGGTCTCAACTGAAGGGTCAGACAAAGTGTGTCCAGGGGCAGGATGGGCTCACTAGCCTTCGGGCAACCATCCTAGGAGAAGGACAACTCTAACTCCAAACCCGGGCAGATGGAGCTCGATTAGCCCTGTAAGGCCATCCATCTAAGAGAAGGATACTCTAACCAAACCTACGACCTGAGGACTTCGCTGTCACCGTCCAAGCTCGCTAGGCCCTGGCAGATGAACCTCGGGTGTAAAGGCTGGGGCCAGTCTCGCGCACGCTGCGCCTCACCTAAAAAAAATCCACCGCGCAGGCTTGAAGGGTGTACTCACGTTTGCAAAGCCCTGTAGCGACAGGCAAGGGACGAAACGGCAGGTGGAAAGATGTCACTGGAAGCCGAAGACCCAACCCTGCATGCAGGCGGTTCAGGACTATACCACCCAAGGAGACCCTCCGGTGTGCTCTTTGCAACCGGTCTTGCCTACCCCGCATTGGCCTTTTCAGCCATCAACGCGCTTGCAATAAGCGTGGGCAAAGCCCTTCCCAAATCTTCGTCCGCGAAGCCAAGCCATGAGTGAATGATAAAAGTTTTCCATGAGCACTGGAATAAGTGAAGTACAGTTGTGTCTGGGTTTATATCTTGTGGTTGGTTGACTTTGCTGCCCAACTAAGCTCTGACGGAGATGTTTCCCATGGGTGAGCAATACCTGCTTCGGTCCTTTCTGATGTTTATAAAGGGGCTCCTTAAACTTCATCAGTTTCCATAGCCTGAGCATATATTGGATCTGTCTTTGGATTCACACCTGGATTCACACTTTAGGATTTCTTATTGTTGGGGTTGCCAGGACAACTAACAGCATGACAGGCATGATCTACAATAGCATGACCACATAAACTTCATTCCTTTAGGAAACAAGGCCAAAAAATAACAAATTTTGTCAACTGCATCAAGATGAGTTGAAGGGGGTTTTTTAATGCTTAAAATCTGAGAAGAATGAGCTGAGGAAGTCTTTTGCATGTTTTATTCTGGTTTATTTTGGTTTAATTCTACCTTTAGCAGCCTCAGACTAAACAGTCCCGAGGGACAGTCACTTAAAAAGATGGACTGCCCGAAGTCCAACAGAATTATGTACAATTGTCTTGAGGGACTTTTTTGGATAACATGAAATGGCCTTCATCAATCAGACTCTAACTGTAAATTATCAGATAGCACTCCCTTGCAAACATTGCTAAAGGCTCATTTTTCTTTTTAATGTTGACGTTAGTGGTATACCATATTCACTGCTGTACTGTTTTCACTGTCCTGTGACTTAATCTCACAGTGGTCAGTGCCTTTCACTTGCATCAGTGGTCTGTGGTTTCATTCTCTCAACATCAAAGAGAAAGATCATCTTGGCTACATTACAAAAAGCAGGTTTTTAATTTTGCCAAAATAAACTGTGACAAACTCTCACAGTTTATAAAAGCTTTCTTTTAAGCTGAAGGTGACTTACAAAAGGGGAAAAATGGGTTATGCCCTCATGTACGTTTTTATAACATACAAAAAAGGGCCTAAGAAGAGTTGAGGGGTTTGGGACTCTTTTTTTAATTATTATTTTATCTCCAGCTAAACCAAGGAAGACCAGACTTGACATTCCTGACACAAGCATAAGAAATAATGTGCCCTCCTTCTTCTGCTTACTCTTTTTCTTCTTTCACCTTCCAACCTTGCAGGTCTATTTTACACACCTGAGAAAAACAGGTGTATAAAGGATGCCTGGAAAATTCTTGCCAATCTTTTTGGCCAACTGAAACTTGAAAAACCTCATAGGACACTTTTTATTGGAGCCTTAATGAGTCCTCTGGAATAAAGCAAAGGAAATGGAATGGCAAAGCTTGACAGTCTTGGTATTTCAGTGTTAAGCAAACAATCATGACAAAAAATTCTGACTGTCTTTATGCCATTTAAAGGAACCACAAGAAATCACAGTTACATTTTTCCCTTTATCAATTTAATGTGGCAGAAATCAGAATTCTGATGACATTTCTTGAAAATAGACCGTCTGCAGTATAAGACATTCAGTTCTGATATGCAAAGCAGCAGCAGACTCTGGAAAAGCTTTTGAAACAGGAATGTACTTCCCAGCATGTGAAAAGTGGCAAATTATTCTGTCAATATTTTAATGGTACACTTTGCTATGAAAAGATCACCTTATGAAACAGGTGTACAGGCAAGTACAGAATGCGATAAGTTAAAGGCCACGAGCTTTAAAGACAATCACTCACAAATAGGATACCCCAGGAATAAGGGAAAAAAGTACTTTCAGAGAACAATGTTCATTGTTAAAAATGAACTGAAAAATGAAAAAAAAAAAAGGATATTAAGACCTGAAGTGAAAAATTAGGACGGCAATAGCACAATGAAGAAAGAGAAGAAGTTACTGTGCTGAATGTTTGCTAACTTGATTTTAGTTCCTGAAAATTGCCCTTCCCTCACAAAAAAGGGGTATAAAATGATATGTCTGTTGTGGTTGCTGTATCAGCATCCAGTGGCAATGCCTACCTCTGTGCTGAACACCTGGGGCCTGTGATAGGCAGTCATCCCCGAAATGTCGAGGCTGTTATGATGATGCTCAGACTGGGTCAGACCCCACCTCTGAGCGCATTCCTGCTGCTGGGGAGAAGCCACAGCAGCTCTGTAAGGGATGCTTCTCCCCACACCACTCCTGGCAGTGACAAGCAGCCCTTCTCTCTCACGTAAGAGGCTCCTACCTCCAGCTGGGGCAGCACGTGCCAGCACCCCATTCTGATGCCCTGTGCTGGGCAGCTGTGCTGAGGAGGACTCTGGTGGAATTGGGGTGACGAACGCCTGCAGTTCGCACCCTCAGCCCAAGCCATCCTAACAATGGGACGCTATATATCCCACACACCCCCAAACGCAGGCTGAGCGGCTGCTCCGTGCTGACACAGACCTTGTCTTGTCTTAGGAGGCTGAGCAGAGCCCCATGGCAACGGCTCTGGCCCTGCCCTCTGGTAGAGGACAGCATGCCGCCTCTGAGCTCCAATTTTCCTGTATTTGAGAACAGAAATCGACCCAGAGAGGATTGCTGCATAAGCAGGTACAATTCAGAGCTCTAACATTTCAAGTTTCAAAATAAATGTCAGAAGTACCTGAATTCCAGACTCTGTACTTCCTTTACAAGAGCTGGCACTGGCACAGACATTGGCCAGAAGGGAAGAAATAACTTCTGTGCTTCTTTCACTCACAGTATTTCAGATGACTGGACAGCAGCAATCACCTGAACATGCGGTGCACAGAAAGGCAACCCCCCATTTGAGACTACCAGTATCCTCATTCAGATAGAGCTTTCATAGACACTTCTTTCATTAAGAAAAGTGATTTCAGCGGGACTGTTTCTGTATCCAGCATGAGTAAGTGTATTACAATCTGGCTCTTCATGGCATGTTCCAAATGAGCTCTTTTATTTTTTTCTAATAAGGGCAATGATTCAGCATTAAGAGTTCAAAATATGAGTGATATTTCCAGGGACGACTCAGTGCACATGGATACAAACGTTAATGAATACTTTTTTTAAATATTAAAAGAAATAACTGCCTAAATATTCCATTTATTTGCATCACAGTCTTTTAAGAAAAATAATTGCTTACAAATTAAAAAAAAAAAAGGATTTTTTTTTTTCTCAGTTCCACTAATAATTTTTTAGCACCATAAGGACCTCAGTGATTTTCATACTCAATTTACAGGAACTAATCCTTAGAGAGACGAATCATCAGCAATGCTAAGTAATCTGAAATGATCAGGGACTTACATTTTGTAAAGGAAACTAAGGGGATGGCTACCGAGCAATGGAGTAGGCAAAGAGCGAACGAAGGTCCCAAAATGTAGCAAATTAATTGTTGCTTACCCTGTTCAAGCAGTATCTGCTCTCTTTCCCATAGAAGTGCTGGAGACATTTCATGTTCTGTTTGTCGACGATCTTGTTGAAGAACTCGTTGATGGTTCGCACAGAGACTGCGCAGACAGCGGATCTGTTGGTTGGTTCGGAAGAGTCTGGTTTGCTTTGTGCAAAAACACCATAGAGAATATCGTCATTCAACCCAAGGCCCATTTCGTGGGCTAGGGCTGCACCTGGTTTGCTTACGTAGGCAGCCTGCAAAATGTTGAATACTTCCTTTCGGATGGACCTCTTCCTCCGCTTTTCAGTAAAGATACACTCAAGAGGCATTTCCATGTAAGAACGCATCTCGGAGTCTAAAGTGCAGAAGCGGATAATTCTAGTGTGAAAAGCTTGGGAGTCAAGAGATTCTCTCTGGACAGCCAGAAAATAGATAAAGTGATCATTTTCAAAGGCATGGACATACCTAATTGGGTAAGAATCTCGGAACTGAGGGAGGATATCTATATAAGACTGATCTGTGAGAAATTCAAAACCATCCTGTGTTTCTTTTAACCTTCTAACTGATATTGAATGCAGCACATGGGGAGGTTGAAATGTAGATGTCACAGTATTTCCAACAAAGAAGTTGACAAACCTGTCCTTTTCGGTCACCAGAACTTTGGTTCCTAAAGTGCTCACAACACAGTCAGGACAATTATCTGCTTCTCCGTCCACCCGGGGTGAATACATGCAGTGCACCTCGCTTTCAATGTCAGCAGGGTTGTCAGGGTGAATGATGTGACGGTGGCAGATGCCTCCGGACACACTACCGCAGCTGATAAGCTGATCATCATAATAAGTTTCTAAGAGCAGCGCCATGTTGATGTTATCCTTCCATACACTGTTAGATAAATTGGCTTTATCTTTGCAGTCTTCACATGGCGCACAGTCAGGGTTGTCCAAAATGGGCCCGGTCTTGTACACAGAAATGTTCTGGAGAGTCTCATTTAGTACATAAATCTTGTTGACTGCTCCAATATAAACATGATGCCTGTATAAAACTACATTCTGAATCGGTGTTTCTGCGATGAAGTTAGGAAGATCATATCTTACACTCAAATTCATCTCTGATTTTTTAGCTGCTTCTTTGCATTGTCCATGGCTCCTCTGCAGCAAGGCAAACAGGAATACAATAAACCCAGAAGGATATGCAGTAAAAGGCTTCATTGTCAGAGATTTAATCTGTCAAAATATATTTAAAGGAAAGAGTGGTTATATTTCATATACTAAAACATCATCAGTCAACAGAAATCCGTTTCTAGGCAGCACATATTAGCTGAACTATTTCAGTTTAAGAAGTATTGGAATCTTGCTCAGTGTCACTAATAGTCTTGTGCTAGAAACTGCTATGATCACTGTTCTTTGCAGGTACCCATTTCACTGCTTTCAGAACAATTCACAGAAGGATTTTCTTCTGATGAATTTTGCAAGATCCATTGGCACGTTGCACAGCAGCAGAAGAGATACGACTACTTCCACATTGTCATTAAAACAGCTAGCTGATACAGTTCAGAACAAGATGGTGCACAGGTAGCTCAGAGCAAACCTGCTCAAGACACTCAGAACACAACCGCACACAGAGCAGTGTAGCACTTCAGAGCGTGGATATATCTGGCAATTTCCTCAAGTGGCTAAGCTGGTTCTTAGTATAGCTGCTAAAAATGAGAAATAGGGAAGACATGAAATAATGAGAAGATCTCAGCAGAAAGTGGGTTTCTCTTTGTTGACATTTTTGATTAACCAAGAGAGAGACTTTTCTCCACCAGACCAAAGGAGGATATCTCTCTCTCCCTCTTCAGCTCCCCAAATCACTGTCTTCCATAAGGGCCCAGTTTGGAAAAAAACAATGGTTTATTTCAGCCAGCTCTACTTCTTGGAATAGTAATTTTCCCTAGTGTTGACAAGGTTTTGAAATATATTGTTAGAATATTTTATGCATCATGTGGTGCCTGGCATGTGCAAGTTTTATTTTAGGCCTTGTACCACAGCAGTAAGTCACTCTGGTGAGCCTTCACAAGATATAGGCGTATCACTGTACCGTAAACAAAGAGGGTATCAAGTGTCCTACAGCCATTAACTGAAGAAATCAAACAACCTAGCACTTTTCTTTTTTTTTTTTACTTCTCCACACAATTGTTTGATGTGGCTTGAAAAACCAAAGGCAGATGACTAGTGTGATATTTCACCCTCTTGGAAGATCAATTACATGAACTGTGGTTATGAGCGTTTCGCTGCAGTGTCCACACCATGCTCTGTCACAACAGACATTTTCGGTTAATGTCATGACACAGTTGTCAAGCCAAATTTAGCTTTTCCATGGAGAAAACAATTATGCATTCGAACAGCAATATGATCACGTACTTTGGGAAAATACTTATAATTTGGCTCTAATTAAGCAAGTGTTGCTAATCAAGAAATGCTTGTGACCACTGAAAGGATTTAAAATAAACACCCTTGAAAATTAAAAACTAATAATAGGAATCTGTACTGACTTTTATTTCCTTAAGACTTTAAGCAAAATGAAAAGATTATTATAGACCAGAGTTGTTTCAGCTGTGTGTAAATTCAGTGTTTTCACTAGACTGGATAACACAACCCATCAATAATTCTCCTGCATTCTTCGTGACATTTTATTTCAGCATCCACTGAACTCTTTCTGTGGCTTACCTCATTAATTACACAAAATAATAGGTTTTGGACAAAGAATTGTACCTCCTCCCTGTTATCTGATATGGATAATAATCGAGAGCTGGGGATAAAAATCAGAAACACAGGCTATTTGCAAGTATTGGCTGGCAAGAACAAGTCACACTTCTGGTATTGAGAAATTAAGATCTTCCTTCAAATAAACAACATTTTCTGATATTAATTAGTGATAACAGAATCCTGGAAGCAAATCAAACATGGATTTAAGTTTAAAAGAAAAGGGAAATAGAAAAGAGTGGGGATGTTGCTATAATTAGAAAACAGCCCCAGTACACAGAGTGCTGACTTCTAAATTGTACAGGGCACGAAACAGCCTTCTCATCCTCTGAAACTTCTTGCTATTACAGAATTTTTCCTGCTCTGTGCTGGGATGAAACCAAGAGCTTTCAGAGTTTCTGTGAAACACCCAGAAGTCACACCCGATCCAAGAACAACTGTGTTCACATCCCTGCCTCGCCAGCACTGAGCGAAGGTGCCCGCAATGGGAGGAGCGGGATCCTGGTCTGACTGTCTGTCTCCTTTCAGCCAGCACTGCCACACGAGCAAGGGCTAAAACTGAACACATTCCTGCACATTCACTTCTGACGAGTCAACATGTTCTGACAAATACTACATTAAGCAGAAAATTCCAAAAGTGCTCTATTTCTGACACAATGCAGAGGCAGGTATATTGTTTACTGCAATGAGTTTAAATCCACATACCAGAGGTGGCACAGCAGTGGAGAACAAAAACAATAGGTGGGACAACGGTTAGATGAGGATGAGGCTGACTGACCACCAACACAGGAAAAAAGATGCAAAGTTACTTGACAAGCGCCTACTTTCTTGCAGTATATTCTGTGCTATGCTCTTGTTTTAGTATGTTCCCAAATGGATTTCCCACCCAGTATGCCATGCCCCTCAGTGTTCAGCTTACAATCCTCCCCATTCTTCCAATGTCTGAAAAAAGAGGATCTCTAGCTGTCCAACAGTAAGTACCAGTGTGCACTGCAGAGGGATTTAAAGCCATAAATACTATCTGACTTATTCTTTCCCTCAAACCGCATCTTGGGATGTGAGGGCAGTATCCTCGGATAGGCTACTCTGCCTATACTCGGTGAAACAGCACTGGTTTGAATCTGTGCTCTGGAGGCAGAAGTTCCTTCTTGAACTCCTTTAGCAAGTGCGATTGGAACTGAAAAGCTTAACAGCAAGCGCAAGGGTAGGATTCAGTATAATGCAAAGGATGCCAGGAATAATAGGTACTGTGTTTCACCACTGCAGGAAGGAAAATATGAGCAATAAATGAAAACCAAGTAATCTTTGCTCTCATATTTGAACTTCATCATTGTATCTTCCTATGTGTATGCTTTTGAGGTGTTTCGAGCACCCTCCCAGAAAGAAATCTGCTGATTCCCACCTCTGGGAAGCTGAGGCTCAGATTTATGGGCAGCTCTAGGGAAGATGGTTCCTCACAATGCATGTCTCCAGCACACTGTGAATCTTTACTCAAGGTGCCTAAAATCAGAAGGCACGTGCTCTACTGTGAGACATTTATAGCTTTGGGCGGACATAGGAGTTACATGAAGAGTGCACTGTGCAACACGTTCTTTTAGGTATTTGTCTTTTCACAGTCCTCACATCATATAAACTCTGCTGTTTCCCCGTGAGACTCCAGTGACATTCAGTGCCTCTTTCCACCTGCATTTGACCCAGGGACCTTCTCTATTCCACTGCTGCAACCTGCAGCACAGAGCTGCTTTTCTGTAACCTCCAGACCGGGTCATTGCAAACATGCGTTACTTGCATATTTCCGAAGAATCAGGGGAACTTTGGAGAATTAAAAATTCAGTCCCACCTCTCTTCAAAGGTCCAGTACTCTCAGTTCTCCTTAGCACATAATCAAATGTAATTTCAGTTGGACTTAGGCACTTAAAAGAGTTTTGCTGAATTAGAATCAAAATACTTAGGCTATAGATACACTTTTTGAGTGCAGGTCAAAGAACTAGCTGCTGTCTATCATTTGCAGAAGAAAAACAAGTAATCCCTTTGTTTCTCTGCTTGGTTTGAATGATGGATGCTGTTCATTCTTCTGTGACCTTCCCGTGACTTGTGTGTCAGTGTGTCTTTCATGTGTCTACAGAAGACTTGTAAGCTTTGGCCTGCGATAACTATCAGCAAGCAATAGCTGCGGATGGATTATTCCTTTTGTAAGAGATATTTTCAAAGCCTGTGTCATGATGTGCTCATTTTTCCACCCCTCAGCAGACAGTAGCTTGTATAACTGATGAGAAAATGGATTTTGGTCAACTGTTGCAAGTGGCTAGTAATGATGTGTCATCTTAGTGAGCTTGGCAATCTCAAGTGCTATGGTTGATGCTTCCCACCAGGCTTGGTCTTGAGTGTTTCTGTACCAATGGCAATCCTTCTCCTACAAGTTTCATTCTCCCTAATTACGGCTTGAGTGATAATTTGCAAATATGGAACATCATGTCTCTCCTTCCCACTGTTTGCCACTATTGACAAGTCAGGCCTGGCCTTATTGTGGAATAACGTTCAAGCTGTCACACGCAAGGAAGCCAGAAAACACAGCCATGCTTGTTTTCCTAGCCCTCACTTCAGCTGCTCAGGTCCCACTTTGCTCTGATCACAAAGCACTCCACGGATCTGCATGAGCTAAGACAACACGCTGACACAAAAGCATTCTGTAGGGTATTTGGTCCATCTCATTTTTCCTTGCTTTATTACAGAAAAGGAAATGACAGGGCCCTACGTACCCCACGTAGAGCGTGTTTGTACTGAACACGTTTAGTTCTCAGGTCACTTCAGGTCAGGTAACAGCAGAGCACGTTAATCCATTTTCAAAACCTCTTTCTTCAGCAAATGGAAGCCTTTCCCCCTCTTTAAGGGAACATTTGATAGTACAGGTTTGCATTTTTTTCCAGTGGGACAGTACATCTTGTAACTTTGGACTCTGACAGACTTATGGTGGCAAATATATAGGATAACCCTCCTGAGAGTTCAGCTTGCTTTGCTGTCCTGGACCAAAATCTGTGCCAGTTCAGGACCTGATTCCCAGTGGATCAGAGGCCCTGCCATGGAGACAGCAGCATCATTTAACAGGTCAGGGCAGATGAGAGCGGGAGATGATAATAGCTCCATCCATCCAGCTTTAATCTGTTGTTGCAAATCTGTCACAGCACTGGCATCAGCTTCAACAGACGAAGCCCACAGTGAACGTGTCTTCATCAGACTTTTCAATTAACCAATTGCATCTGTAGACAAGATTGGTTTTATGTGAAACGCTTATTGAGATTACCTTATTTTTCTATGTCCACAGATTTAAAAACTTCGTAAGGCAGAATTGCTAAGCTGAATTATCTACCTTGAGTTAAAGTAACAGAGAGAACAAGGAAATTTGAGAGCGCCATCAACAAAAATACAAATAACCCCCGAGCTGCATTCAAACGGCTAATCTGAGTTAAAATCCATGTTCCCTCGTCTTCAGCACTATTTCATCTCTAGGATACTTGTCCTGACTAGGATGGCAGCGTAATTTTCCTACAGCATGGTATGTACGCTAACATGATGCATTTTCCCAGTGCACAGAGCCACAGGACTTAGTAGCGGTGATTCAGGTCACAAATTCATTCATAACAGAGCTGGAAGGTTTCTATGGCATCCAAGGGGCGTGTGTGCATGCAGATGGCTGATGGTGAAGAACTGGTGGGCAGGGTACAGCCTAGGCAATTGCTGGAGGATACACTATTAACTAAATCCTCTACATATCCAGTGCAGTCGTGTGTGTCAGAAGAAATTGCTTTCATTAACATGTTCAACTGATCTGTAAGCCTTTTCTTACAATATTCAAACATAAAAAAAGAATCTAAATTCTTCCCGCATAAAATATACTCTTTAATATACATGGTCCATTACTGGGTCCAATTCACCATTGTAATTCATAGAAGTTATCAGTATCATTTTTGTTGTCTGCCAGGTTTACTTTTAATAGGCATTAGAACACAAGAACACTGATCTATCCCTTGCAGTGGAGAAAATGTTATTCTTATACTCATTTAGCATTATTTTTTATAAACGTCCTGCAGTGCAATAAACTGTAGAGTGTTTTCTTTGAAACTTGCTTCAGAACTTAACATCCTAAAGCCAACTCGTGTCATGGGTCCAATAGCACAACTGGATTCATTTAATCATTTTTTGTTGTGATGGGCTGTAATGGCACTACAGGTTCCTCCGTAACAAACCTCAGCAAACGCTCACAGATATATTAGGAATGACTGGAGCAGAACAAGAGCTATGCATTGCTCAAAAAGACTAATTTAAAACGTAGTATATAGCATTGGTTGGGACTCAGGGAAATTTCTTATGTGAGGAAGTGGTACTCATTCTAAGGGCTGAGGAACCGATTTCACAAAGAACAGGAACTAGAAAAGAAGTTCAAAATATACAAAGAATAACTGAAAAATAGGGAGGAAATATGCACAATAAGGTAGGTCCTTTGTTGTTTGTTCATGCTTATATTTCCAGGTGGATTTGGATCTTTGAATACAGGAGGACGGCTTTCTATGTACGTACATGGATCCATAATGATGGGAGGATTTTTAAAAAATTATTATATTGTTTAGTGATAGCAAATTTCAAATAACATGACGCTACTGATTCACTCCATTCATTTGAAATGCAAGTCAGCAGTTGTGGAGGTCCAGTACGAAAATACCTGTGATGCTATTGTGCCTCTTTACTACTACACTGGTAATAAAATAAACCCAATTATAGCACAGACCTAAGCTTGGTATCTGCAACAAATAATTCAGCCTGACAACGGACATATGAACATCTTATTCCATCCAAGTGTTGAGTTCAAATAGAAAAGGATCTCTTGTGTGGGGTAGAATAATATCTTATGCTTGTTATTGTACATGTCATGACCAATAACACAGGGTAAGGTTGGTCTTCTGTTTCAGGTGAGTGAATATAGAGATATTTGGGGTTCGTTCCCTTTTTTCACATGTTCGGACAAATTAGTTCATCTCTTAACGTACTTTCACCGCATATGCAAAGAAAATACTTTTTTCTGACTCAAGCTGGTTGAGATAAACGCAGACATGTGCCCTGGTTCACCAAAGAAGTTACACAAGCTCAGGTAAAGATGCAAGCCTTTTTGGTGTCATAAAAACACCTTACAGTAGGAGAAAGCAGTATTCCCATATTTCTGAGTGGATCCTGTTGATCAACTTTTTGCATGAGTCTGAGCATTTTGTGGTTGCCTGTACATAATGGGGACAGTGTAATTTCCTTGGAATGTAGTTCCTCCTTTCGTAAGGAGCCAAGCTGGCAAACCTGGCTGCAAGCACAGTTTTAGCTCAACTCCCCTTTACTCTCAGTACTTACTTAGATTTTCTACTTTATGCTTTATGGCTATAAAATCTATCTGCCTGAATTCTTGTCTTGAAATGCAGAGAAGATTTTGGAAGCCCTTCCTGTCTTGTAAAGTTAACAGCCTTCCATACTGTGATAATTAAAGGAATGGCATGGGTCATAAAATGAAAAAGATTAAAAGGCAGATAGCCATGAGTAACCAAGACAGCATACAGATTTGATCTAAATGTTCTAACAGCAATTATGAATGATCTTGATGCAGGGCATTTCCTGCAGTTTAATTGCCATTTGGTGCTAATGGTTCTTAGGAGTCCCTGAGACAATAACCGTTCATAGCCAAACATTAATCTCATTAAAAAAAAAAAAATTCTGTACATCAATAGATAGTGATGATAAAATATGAGAACTGTACCAAGGATATATATGCACACCAAGTTTCCGAGTCTCCTTTCGATGTCATAGTAAATGTAATAAGTATAATAATAACAGCAACTAAAACCCAACAAGTTCCTGAATTCCCCCAAGGTGTGGTACAAATACCTAGGATACCAAGCAAAAGACATTGTGCTGGCTCTGTTCTTTTCTCTGAAAGAGCTGGCAGGATGGTGTCAGCCAGTGGCTTTTCTGCTCCGTGGGTGCACATAAAGCATGCCACTGGGTGCCCCGACTTCACTCTTCTCAGTCAATGTGTCTCCAAGAGCCACAACACAAATTAGTGACGAAACCTAGGGTCAAGGATTTCCGATAGGTTGCTTGATACATAGCTCGGCAAACTGAGATGTCATGGTCAAACTTTGTGCAGAGTCCCAGCAAGGTCAGCACATCTGTAAGAGTGAGCTGCCCCCCAGATTCAGAAAGCTTGCCCAAGGGCTGGGTTGAGATCATCAGCTCTCCTTTACTCAATGGGCTGGGGGTTGCTCATCCAGGTAAAGGAGAAACCAGAAAAAAACTCTGCTTGTGGACCTGTGCTGGCACTGCACAGAGGCTTTTACGTTGCCTCCAAGTCTCCTCCTTGCATCTAGGAGCTTTTGTGAGGCTGCTAAACCAGTCTGGCCTAGTGCTGCTCACTGGGCTGATCCTGTGATTTGTCCACGTGTATCACATTCAGTGCTGGAAAGTAGACTGCCCTCCTTCCATGCCCAAGCTGGCTCCACAAGCAGTATAACCATGATCTTGTAACGCTGTGTTTGAGATAACTAGCCCTGCCAAACACAAACTGGCTCTATGCAACCCTAACTTGGTGGTCCTTGCCCCAAGTAAAAACCTGGTGCAAACCCTCAGAACAGCTACAAATACAACTGAACTGGCTGTGCTTGTAAACTGACTAGTGAAAGTAATGGAGTCTGTATTTATGCCTTAGCTTAGCAGAACACATCCTTTATCTGATACCAAAGTTAATAACCTGATGGTCTACTTAGCTTCATAGCAGCTTTTTGATAATCAAACAGGAGCAGTGTCAAGGATAGTGTTCATTTCCCATCTGTGTTTGGTTAGGAGGTTATGACCTTTTCTTTTTAATGCTGACCTCGCTTTTGTCACTGCAAGTTTATGTTATTGCAATGCACTTTAACTGATGCCCTACTTTCACTCAGTTTAGAAACTGAGTTAATGATGGCTCATTGGCATGACTGCTGCCTTGCTGTGAACCTGTGATTCATGATCTGCTTCCAAGGACTTTACGATATTGGTGTTCATAAATCCCGAAATGGCCTGGGACCAGCCTATCTGACATCCTGGCTCTCACCAGAGGCAACAGTGTCACAGCTGCAATCAGCAGAGTGGCTGATCTGGAGCAGCCTCAGCTCCTGTTTTTTGGCAGATGTCCCTCAGTGAGAGTCCGTCAGCTGCAGCTTTTATTCTGAAATACTGTGCTGACCTTCAGAAGATGCTGAAAAGCTCAACAGTTTGAAGAAGGTGTTCAGGGATGGCTGAGCAATCTGAGTTTTTTCATGCTAATGGGAGTCTTTTTTTTTTTCAGCTGCTTCATTTACTTCCTTTCAGCTTGTCCCTTCCTCTCATTTTGGGGAGAGCTGGGGATATTAAATGTGCAACCGCTGCTTTCAGGATTTTTCATTTATACAGGGCCTGGTACCAAGTTTTGGACTTGTCCAGACTCTGGAGTGTCTCCTTTGAAAATCTGGAGCCAGATTCAAAGCATTTCTGAGATAAGCAAAGAGGCTGTTACCAAACTTCAGAGAGTATTTACCTTTCTCACAGGGGTGAGATGAGGATAAATTAGCTCATTCTTACAAAATACCTCCAAAATCTAAAGGGCTTAGTGCCGTTGTTTACCACAGGCACAGCACAGCAAGGCTGAGCCGTTCGACAGTGCCTGCCAGAAAGGGGCTGATCTAAAACCATTGCCTTCATCCCTGCATGAACAGGTTGGCCAAAGGTCTAAATCTGGGACTAGGGCTTGGCTTTGCCCCTCTCTGCCACCTGTCCTCCGCTGGGTGCAGGCAGCCCCTGCCTGCGCTCTCCTCCCCTTCTGCCATTAGAGATCCAGCATCCCACCCTGACTGCCTTTCTTCGCTCTCCTCCTCCTGTCCTGGTGGGGAGATGCAGACAGTGGAAGGTGTGGAGGTGAATCTTCAGGCAAAGTGGTCTTCACGCTTCGAAGCGGAGCAGGATGGGACTGGAGGCTGCCTGTCAGCAACAGGACCCGTCTGCAATGCCTGGCTCCATCCTGTCTGGGGACTGCAAACAAGCTTAGTTGGGAGCTGTAACCCAGCCAGGACCGAGGGCCTCTTACTGCTCCATGTGATTTCTTTCCTGTGGAGCTAAAGCTCAGGTGAGATCCAGGGAATATTCAGCACAAAGTGCAGACACCGGTTAATCTAAGCACCTGAGAGCTTTGTGGCCAGCAAGTGTAAGCTTTCTGGATCTCTTTCTTGGAGTTATGCCCTGAACTCACTCTAAACCCCATTTTAGATGCCAAAGTAGCCTCTCTGGATCTTATCCATAATTTCAAGCTTGGTCTCCTTATCCAAAAGGAAAATAAAATGGCAGTGATAAAATTGGAAATGTCAGTTAATGTATGGTTTTAATTTAGGACTTCATATTACAACAATTGCTCCTGAGTATGAGGTTTTGTTAAGTAGTAAATACCACTGAATTCAATACTTTGGGCACTGAACAAAGGTCGCTGTCATTTAACAAGAACATTTTCTTTTACATCCCTGCTCCAACTTAAAATATTCAAATTATATTGTATTGCTTATTAGCACCATGTATATTGTGTTCAGACAAAATAATGGACTACTTGTGTGATTAATAATTACTCACTTCAACAATTTAAATTTGAACAAAATACAGCTGTTGAGGGTGATGATGGGACAGATCTAAACTTTTACGCATCTATACTTTCACACGAAAGCCTGGTTTTGGACCTAAGATTTGTCAGGATAAGTTCATTCCTTTACTGTGAAGCCACTACCTTTCCAAGACTTGGCTCCACAGTCTTTACATAAGCAATATTCTCATTGATTCCTGTGATAGTTGAGCTGACTAAGGACCAGAAAACGGGTGCTTAAAAGAGCCTTAAAGGCAGAAGATCTGTTGACATGACAGAATCTCAAGATTACCTCATTTAAAATGAGCAGTAGAAGATACAGGGTAAATACTGAGATAGAGAAGGCATAACTTAACAGGGATGATAGGTGCAGAAGAGTAAATCTTTAAAAATCTTATATATTGTTAATGAAGATAATCATTACTCCGTAAAGAAAGACTGATTTAACTTACGTTGCATTTCCAAGTAACTAGCTAATGGACACGGGCATTATCTTTTCATAAGTCTCTGAAATCCTCCATAAACCATGACTAGTCAAATATCTGACTGATGGGCTTTTACCCCTATTAACAGCATGTGATGAAGGTCTCAGTAAATAACCTGTCTTCAGATTTGCCTTTTCCAGAAGGGAAAGGGGTACTTTCTTATTCTTTAGCCATCTCTTATTGCTCCTTGCTGCTTCCTGAAAGGCTTTTTGTACTGTGAAAACAATTCACTGGTTCTTACCTTACTTTTGTGCCCTAAAGGGATTTTGGGCACGTACTTTCCTCGGATAAGCAGGAAGCCCTCCCGCTGCAGTGAGAGGAACTTTGGAAGCTGTGCGTGCTTATCTGCAGGCAGAGGTTGGCCCAGCTTGTGTTTAGTTTACAAGAGAAGTGTGGTATTATTTGCATAAAAGGAGTTCTTTCAAAGCTTGTTAGATGAAAACCTCTCAATCTGAAAACAAACAAAAAAACCCAGCAGCAATTTTCAGGAAGCGGCAAAGATGTCTCTGAGCTCTCTCCCAGCTGATTTTATCATGGCAGCTTACATCTGAAGAAGAACAAACACATACTTATTTTTGTAAATGTGTTTTCAGAAGGGAAGAAAACTCCAGAGAACTGGCAAATAGTCCTTCTGACTGATAATGACCATGCATGGTGTTTTCCCTTTTTAGCCCTGCAGGAAAAACACAGGATTCACTTCTGCAATTAGAAGATCATCAATATTTTTTGTGATTTCATGAGCTTTATGCTGACTTTACCTACCTCCTGCCTGTCTCTCATCTCTCCCAACTTTTGTCAGCACGTTCTGCATTCAGAGCTTCTCCTCTCATGTAGCCTGCCGCAGTTATCCAGAAGATAACTGTTGTTGGTCAGGTCTTTCTTAATATATAACCAGGAGAAGGAGGGAATCATCCCTTTCTCACAAATGGACACACCTTGCAATCCCTCTCTTTTGTATACATAAGGTCAGTACAATAAGGACAAAAAATCCAATGGAATTTGATACAAAGAATAGTAACTGATTTCTGTGGGATTTAATGGAAGATAAAACGTAATGGGGTTTTAACATATTGCCGTTCTGAAGCATGAACAGAATTGATATTAAATTTCATAGGCTATTTCAAAAACTTACAGTAAGATTCCCATGCTGGGTAGATTCAATAGGATTTTCTCATTGTGGAAATCTGACTGATGAGCCAAGGTGGAGACCTGGCAAGACGTGGAGAATGTCACAGGAGAGGACATCCCCAAACAAGAAGGTATTTAATCCTCTGAGAAAGCAAAAGGACACAGTGAAATGTTGCCACCATGCCATGTTCTCTGGCAATTCGTATACAAGGGCAGGGTTTGCAATACCAAGAAAAACAGACATCTGGGAATTTCAGATTCTGACTGCAATACACTTAATAAATAAATACTAGGGGAGAAAAACAAAGCAAAGCATAAGAAAAAAGCCATAGTACAAGTGTGGGTCCTCTACCTGCTCTCAGCACTTTCATAGTTTCCACTGAAGGTGACAGAATTTACTTGTATCCAGACACCCTGAGTTTATCTAAAGGTACCTACATCCTGGCTCAGGGAACACCCCCATTTACTATTTTCAAGTGCTGCGAACACAAGCAAGGATAAAACTCATCACCATGCAGCACCCCGTCCTTGAACACGTATGAGAAGGCAACAGCAAAGTGGATGCTGAAGTTAAACAACAGTTAAGATAAAATTTTCAATCATCTGCTGTGGGCTAAATTGCATCTTCAAACACACACAATGTTTTCCACTGATTTAAATGAATGATAAACACATTTTTCAGAGTGAAATTTGGATTATATTCTCTGATGCAAAAGTGTTTAATCACATAGGGAGCTCCACATTGGCTCACTGCTTCACTGGAGTCCAATACTGTTTGCATTCTACCTACTCTTCAAAGCATTATTAATATTGTGATTGTATTTTTTTTTTTTTTACTGGAGCTTTGAGCATTTGTAAGAATGATATCAAACATGGAGTATTAACATGAAACATTTTTCCCCAGGAAAAATATTGGCCTCTAATCCAAAGAGCAAAAGCAATAAACCTAAAGAGTTTAAGCAAAGGTTTTGCAGGACAGTAATATGTAACATTGAAAATTAGTACCCACTTTCTAGAAGTAGGCAGGAAAACGGAATATAACTCCAGTAATTCATTTAACATTTTCGATGACATTAGGAAAGAAGAATTAATCAACTTTTGACGTGAATTCAACTACCAACACCTTCCACTGTATTCAGCAAAGCTGACTCTCTCTCTGCTTTATCCTGCTTTCTGACCTAACTATTAGAATCTGGTATTTTTGGATGAGAAGACACATGCCATGAAGACAGTTAAAACTATATAATAATATCCATAACAGATACAGGGATATACGGTAACAGATAAAAGGATATGTAATTCCCATAACAGAAATCCTAACACAATTTTGGCTGCGTTACAGCCTTAAGGATAGAGAGAAATCTAAGCCTCTGTTACCCCAGCACATATCTGAAGACAAATGAAGCTTGTGAAGTTATTTCAGTTTTACAGAGCAAAACACGTTCTTCTCTAGTCATGCATTTAGAACTACCCACAGATTTGGGAATTTTATCAAAGGCTGGGGTTACTCAGAAACCAGCTACTTTTATCCTGTCGGAGTGTGAGGGAAGGGAGAAGAAAACCTCAATGTCTTAATAAATACCTCTAATAGTCCTGAAATTTCGGGGATTTAGTTTGGGCCAACCTATCCAAAAAGCATTCTTACTCACGATAAAGCTAAAGACAAAACAATAAAAACCGTGTAGGTCTCTAGGCATTCACATGGCATAATAGACCTTCTACCAAGCTTGAAACCATGCTAGCTAGAACAGTTTCAATAGGGAAAAAAAAAAAAAAGAAGTAAATGGTGGGGTGAGGTGCACAACCCAGGCACAAGGGTGCACACCATGCAAACACAGAGGTGGCAGATGCCCTGAAACCCCTCTCCTCCACCTCCCCCCACCCCAGCACACCAGGTGAGGTTCAGCATCCAGCTAAAACAAACTAAAAAAAGAAACAAAGAAACAAAGGAAATATTATCTCCTAAAATAAGAGGAAAATAAGTAAGTTTGGAATTCTAACTAGCTAGTAATTGTTTTCATCTGCTCAACAGACATGCTCAGAAAGGATTTCTGTTGCCACAAAATTTGGACAAAAATAAATAGTTCCTGCAAGAATTATCAATTTGTATAAATATTAATGAGAAAAATTTCATGTGGAAAAACATACCTCAATCTTCTATTAAATTTGAAGGAGTGGAAATCCGTTTTGCAAATACTGTGCAAACATGCGCAAAAGCAGAGATAAATCCAGTGTCCATGAAGAGTCAGTGGCAAAACTCCCAGGGACAACCATGAGGCCACAGTCTTCCTCATGGTTCCTACCAGGTAAGTAGCATAACCACAAAAGGAGGTATAAGAAAGGAATTTTCTTAAGACCCACACGTGTTGTAGTTCGGAGCCATTGTGGTGGGTGATAGCGGGACTGGAATTCAGCAAAGGGCAATGTTCTGCCAGATGTGGGCAGGGGCAGCGGCCAGCACAGCTGGGGCTAGGCACAGACATGCCATACCCAGGCCATGTGGCTCTCAGCCCTAACAAACGCTTGGTGTAATCAGTCCATTAGCCCAGGTTTCTCCCAGTCCCAGACAGTTGTTTAAAATGAGCATCATTTGAAGCAAACCAGAAACCTTAACACTGTATTTAATAACTAACTATAACTTCACCGCCTAAATTCAGGGTGGTCCAGCCCCGTTACTGGTACAGGCAAAATGCCTTCTTGAGTCTCATAACACCAACTCTCCCCTCTGAAGTGGGTTCAGCTATGGCACGTAGGGTGCAGAGGCATGCCACAAGGTCACAAACTTAGGCACCCCAAATACCACGAGCCAGGAGTATTATATATGCTTTACTTTTTGGTCACCTGCCCATGTCTACTCAGCTGAAAGCCCTTCAGGTACTGCATGCAATCCTGCCACAGCTGGGCACTTGCCTGGAGCCACCTGTTGGCTACTCTTCACTCTATGAAGAGAGCCAGAATATTTTATGGGATCCTCTTCAGTCACAACCAAAGCTATGATTCTAGCCATTTTATAAGATAAATTAAACATTTGGCACATTTCATATCCTTATGCTGAAAGAACATCTGCCTGAAGCCAAAAACTTCCTGTGTGGGAAGTGAACAACTTACATTGTTTAAAATTGTCAATAAAAGTTAATTACTTATTGCCTAAATCTAGCTGTCTCTATAACTGTGCTGTCTCTTAACTGAGTCTTTATAGCTGTGCTGCCTCAATTAACTGAGTTCGCTTGTAGATGTGTAACTTGAGAGGCCCCTATGCTTCATCATCAACTCCAGAGCCACGCTATTTTGAAAATAAAAGACCTGTATCCTGTCCAAAAAATAAACTCTGGAGGTGACTTGCCATGTTGCCATTTTGGATTACAAAAAAAAAAAAAAAAAAAAACCTCAACCAACACACAGGGGAAGGCTTAATTCCAGCAAACACACATATAAACAGGAAACATCTCTCCAGTCAGAAGGTATTTTTCCTTCGTACAATGGGGTTCAAAGATGTGTCATCATATAGCTTAAAACAATTGCTAAGGAACCTTACCATTTCCAATAGCTTAGGAATAGAGTCGGCTTCCACAGTCGAAAGCCTGTCTGAACTTGCATGGGAAGCACACAAACGCTAACAAATATATGCTGGCTTAGGCCAGTGCAGAGTTTTTAATCAATAAGCATGTCAAGCTGGGGGACGGGGAGGGGAGGGAATCAATTTTCAGAAGGTAAATGGTAACAACTGTAGATTTAATCAAATTGCAGCTGCAATCCCTTACTATTCTCAATATTTTTGAAAGAAAGTAGCTCCATGGTAAAGAATGAATTTCAATAAATGTCACATATTTAGTTATATTGCTGATTTTTTAAATTTATCAAGTTAGGTCACTGATCCTTCGCAGAAATGATACCCGTACATGTCAAAAAGATTCTGATACTGTTTAGCTGGATAAACGTCAAAATGAAGGAGCTACGGTAGAGGAAAGCAACTTATATAGAAATTGTTATTTCTCTGTGACTACAGGAAAAAAGATCCGCCAATGTGACCCTTCAAAGAGAGGTTAAGGCTGCACCATATACGACAAAATGGATAGCTATCAAATGCCATGGCAATGGCCGCGGTGTGAACACTTGAGCAAAATGAAAATCTTCTGAAAGCATTCGGCAATTTTCCTTTCGCATGCATTTGCAACCAAATTTATCATGAATTCAAATGAGATCCCTTCCCCTGCCTTCCATACAAAAGGACAACTGCATGTTCATTTTCTTGGGATAAGCTGAAGAGACTATCATGGAGCTGTAGGATGTGCAAAAAAGGGGGATCTGTTTAGGTGTTTTGAGCTTATTAAACTCTCCAGCATTACACAGACTCTTGCTATTGACACCTGCTTGAGAAATGAAATGCTTTGAGGCATTCGCTTCCCTGGAGACTGGTGTGCCAGGGGGAGAGGCACTGGAGAGGGGTTTTAGGGCATCCACCACCTCTGTCTTTGGACCACATGCACCCGGCGCCTGGGTTATGCACACAGTCTCTCCTTAAAATATAAGAGTTACGAAACCCTTAAAATGTGAGGGTTATAAACCCCTCAAATTCTTTATCTCCATTTCTGTTTTCCACTCTGACATTTGGTGTACTCAATCGCAACTAATTCAAGGAAGGTCCACCTGAGCCAAGGGGACTCGGTCACCATCTAGCCACATCAAGTGGCTGAGAAAGATCACAGCGCAACTAAAAAGTCTCAGAACAGATAAAAAAAAAGGCAATCTACTTGGGAACAGTGCTTCCTTCAAAGCAGTTATATATCCTAGACTAATTTAGTCCAATAACTTTACCTCTCCTTTATTTTTCTAATGTTTAAAATTGGAGGAAAAAAATACTTTATCTTCTTGTACAACATCATAGTTTTCCTGAAGGCAAATAGCTTGGCAATTTGCTAGATTTGTTAATGCTAGAGGAAACAAGTTAGCACACATACTATGTGTTTGAATGCCTTTGGAAATTAGATTGAAACACTGATTTGATTTCCTAAAAGGTATTTTAAACAAGGCAAGGTTAGAGATTTGGAGAGTAATGAGAATTTGTGTGACTTCAAACAGCTCTACATAAAACAGACCTGATATTCGGGGGGGAAAAAGGTCACCTAATTATTCGTTTCCTGAAGGCCTGTCTATAGTACATCTCCCTTGGGTAAGGGAACTGATTTAGAAATGGCTTCTGCTAACATGCTTGCATCAGTCGCTATGTATGAGATATAGATTTGTTAAAACCATTGCCATGAAAAACACAATATTTTCACATGGAGAGAACAACAGAAGCTTTCATGGTTTGTCTGTGGCAAAGAGCTGCCATCCACAGAGTCCTCCGTGGAGCCATGGTCCTGCCTCCTTGGTGATGTCATGCTGCTTGGGATCACATGGCAGGACCATTGGTGCCGAGTTGTGTGGGTTTAATTACCAAATACAACCCTTGCGTGGGAGGCAAAAGTCACACTCTATAGCCATGTCAGACAAGATGCACACACAGGTTGATGGCTTGGCTGAGGGTAGCACCCTAATGAAACATGAAATTGTGCCACTGGCTCAAAGGCCAGCAATGAGGGAGCAACAGTGAGGTGGGAGGCCTGGACACAAGGGTTTCATAGGAATCAGCCAAGAAGGTGTGGTTGCCACTCAAAATCTTAGTAAGGTTTGTCCGAAGTATCACACACTGCAACCCATTCCTTCTCTGCACCAAACAGATGCTGTAACTCCCTTCAGCGTTTTGTGTTCCTGTAGTTTCAGAGAATGCTGTTCAGCTACTCCATTGCTTTGCTGCTCAAGACACGATGTGTGTTCCTGTAGTGCTGAGAGTATCCAAGCAAGATTTCTCATACTCCAGATATTCCACAAACACACACAGACATATACCACCTCTCTTTGCTTTCTGCCTGAAGTGAATAAAGTATAGACACATCAGAACCACAAAGCAAAGTAGGAGCTTTGGGACTCCTACTGCTGCAGTTCTGGCTCTCTGGCTACCCCAGCACAGCATGTTGCCAGCACCAGGTCCCCTTCACGGCTGTGAAGGCAAGACTGCTGCTCTCGCACTGCAGCCAGCTGTGCCAGTTACTCTCTGGAGTCCTGGAAGCCAGATTTGGGAGGCAGCAGACTTCTAATTTCTCCTCTAAGTTGAAAAATACAGAGCAGTCCCTTGCAGATCATAGAAGAATGAGAGTAGGTGGGATGGCCCCTTCAATTGCATTGGACCAGCAGGAGAAGGTTACAGGTCAACAGCTAAGGTATCAGAACACTATAAATGCAGGAGAATCAGGATGGGAAACGCAGTCCTGGGAGGTCATCGTTTGCCACTCAGTTTTGCATTCATGAGCTGTTCATTGAACCTCTGCTGAGTTTTGGCTTGCTGGCTGGCTGGCCCTCTCTCAGAGTGCTCCCGTCCATCTACAGGCTGCGCTGCCATCTCCCCTGAGCAAACACTACCTCTACGAACCACTCCCCAGGCACAACATGTGCAATTTAGTTTACCAGTAAAGAACTGCTATGCAGTGGTTATCCTCTGCAGAAAAAAACCCCAACCATCAACCCCAAACCCTACAGGATAATAAAGACAATTCATTCCCTCTGCTCCAAAAAAGCGAAGAAGCTGACTCTCTTTTCTGTAAATAGAGATGAATGTTTTACAAAATATTCCTTTTTCCAAATGATTCAGTTTGTATTAGAAGACAGTCACAAAAAGAATCATACAGTGCTCAAGAAGGATTAGAGCACACAAAGCACAAGTGATACAGTCATTCTCTAACTTTGTTTTCAACATGCAGCTCCTGCCAACGGCTAGCTTTTTTCTCTCACGGTGATCTGTAAACATTTAACCAGCTCTTAGAGAAACATGTGAGACACTTTATCTTGCCTGATTATGAACCCAAACCTCTCAGACCTCAAAAAAAAAAAAAAAAAAAGGAAAAAAAAGACACCATCCTCTTTTTTGCTGGTGGACAATGTAAAAAAGCACCTGTAGGATGAAAGCAGATGAACTACCACACATGGCATAGGTTCTTTGGGAAAAGCATGCACTGCAGCTTCAATAACCTCCTACAGGTTACAAACACAGTTTGTTAAACATCACTGTTACTCGATTATTAATCCCTGCTTTAAGATGTATGTGTGAAACTTCCAAATGCTGAGGAATGTACTTAGCATTTATAAACCCAAAGACCACCTAATTTAAGGCTGACATGGAAACAGTGGTGGAATGCCATTATATGGTGCGAATTATTTACCATCTGAGGCAAATCTGGCTTTTTAAAAATGGAAAAAAAAAAAAGAAAAGCCCAAACCACGGTACGAGTGTAAGGAAGACTGCGAACGCCGTACGACCATAAAGTACAAACCCCCAGCCTGGGGAATCCTGCCGGCTATCCCCAGGACCTCCGCCTCACGAACGCGGCCGGACTGGCCACGACAAACCTACACCTCGGAGCCACCGTTTCCGAGTTGGAACTTGCCCGTGGCGCTTGCGGACGGCCCCGCCGCAAGCTGCCGGAGCTCCGCTGCGCTGCGCGCTCCTGCCGCGCCCGCGGAGCGGGAGGGGCGGGAGAGAGGACCAGGGCGCTCAGCTTGCGCGGCCGCCGCGAGTCGCCTACAGCGGGGCCACCGCGCAGAGAGCGCGGGGAGCGCTGCCCGCCCTGCCCTGCCCGCGGCAGCGCCTTCGGGGGCGCCCTCTGGTCCGGGCGCCCTGCGGAGCCCGGCCGGGCAGCGGCGACACGGTGCCGGCGGCCCCGCACTGCGGCTCACCTGCCCCCGCGGCGCCCGCCCGACGCGGAGGCTGCCTGCCCTGGGCGGGTCAGCGGCGGCCCCGGGCGCCGCGCTCCTGCGAAGTTCCCAGGCGAGGCACAGCACAGCACCCGGGCCGCTCCCCGTCCTTCCTCCGCTCCTGGCTCATCCCGCTTCCCGCGTCCCCCGGCTCGCCCCGTCCTCCCTGCGGTTACTGCTCCTTACCGGAGCGGAGTGCGCTGCGCGCCTGCACCGCCGCCGGAGGGGCGAGCGCTGCTCTTCGGCGGGCTGGCTCCCGCGGTCCTCGCCGAGGCACTCGGCGCAGCCCGACCCAGCCCGGGCGGGGCGGGGCGGAGCGGGGCGCAGCCCGGCGCACCTCCGCAATCCCGCGCCGTTCTGCCCGTTCCGTTCCGCCCCGCAGGCCCCTCCACCCCTGCGGACTCAGCCTCCCCGGCCGCGGTAGCGCCGGCCCCGGCCCCGCGCTGCCGTCCCTACCTGCGGGCGGCGGGGGCTGCGCGCCCCAGCGGGCAGGGGCCTCCCGCCCGGCACCTGGGCTGTGGGGCGGCTCCGCGCACCCTTCCCTCCGGCGCCTCCGCCGCGCTCGTGGCGGCTCCCAGCGGTAAATCAGCCGGTCCCCACGGCTCCCTCCGCCCCTCCGGCGCGGTCCTGACCTGCCTGTGACTCACCACATCGCAGGAGCTCGGGTGCGCGGCGGGGGGAAGGAGGGAGGGGGCGCCTCTTTCCCTCTCTCGCTTTCCCCTCCCTTCGTCCCTCCTTCCCCCCCAACCCTCCCGGCCAGGCTCCCCCAGGAGACAGGAGCGATGGCCGTTGCTCCCCAGACGGGGAAAGCCACGAGAGGACCCTTGGTGGCCCTTCTCCTGCACCCGGGTGTTTTCAGGCCAAGCGGGTACCGGTGGCGCTCAGGCACAGCACCCCGCTGCACCCTCAGCTGATGGGCACCGTCAGGTGTCTGCCCCTGAGTGATGTTAAAGCCTTACCCTGAGAGGGCAGAACTTGGGCAGCTCCAGGCTTGTCCCTGGACCATCCAGGCTGTGTAGTGGAGAACAAATTCAGCCCGTATCACTCCTGCCATAGTGTCCGTCCTGGCTGTGATCTGAATGTCTGTCCACGTGTAAATGACCTCACTTCATCTAGACCACCAAATAGCTATCGCCTCTCATACACACTTCCTTACAGGGTACTAAATGGTACGAGTTGAGGTCTCTCCCTCACAAAGTTTCCAAGGCAAACAGTGCCTTCATCTTTTAGAGGTGATGGGAAACTGAGGCACTGAGAAATGTCGTGTATGCTTGTGGAGATGCTGAGGGACTGCAAGTCTCAACACTGAGGCGTGCACCAGAGAACCCATCTTTTTTTGTGGTAATGAATTTCAGCAGCTACTGATTTAAACCAGATTTTCAGTGTAAGGGTGCATATTCCAATATAAGTTGTTGGAGACAGCCATTTTCTCTTTGCATGCTTCCTTTTTTGGCTCCAGCTCTGCTCCCCTTAATCATACCATTTCAACCGATGAATGTTTCGCATGAGTAAAGTACGAGGAACTGTAAGAAACATTGCCCAGTTTCATGAATAACCATGGGAAAAATGTCAGACTTACATCAAAACATTTTGAAAGGAAAATTAAATGAGGTATTGTATGTATTTGGTTTAGGCCTGGGATGTCACCATGATGTGTATACAGACAAAGCTGTACATCAGAACAAAATGCTTTTAAAAAGCAGTTAGCCAGCCTTTCACTAATCCGCAGCAGCAGCACTTTCACAATTTGTTTATCTGTCTCCTCTTTCCTACGGGCTTTTTGGCACTAGTGATAAAGACATCTAACCTAGCTATAAACCAATTCTCTGCAAAAACAAATGTGTGATTGAGGCAGCATGTAACCTTTTATGTGTTTAACTTGTGAAATTCTCGCTCTCCACTATCTTTTTCTGACAACAGATAGCAAGAAGAGCCCATTTCAATCAGAAATGTGTAGGAAGGCTACAGGTGAGGATATACTTACTGCTTCTCATTTCATGTATGTTAGCAACATGCTAAAATTACACCAAGTGAAAATAAAACCAGTCCCTTCTCCTGCTCCCTGAAAGCTACAATTGCTAAAAACTAACCAGCGATACAGACATTCTGGCTGATCTGATCTCATTTCTCTGAAGTCCCTGGAAATCTGTCCATTTGCTTCAACAACCTTTACTTCGATTAATACTCAGCAGTAGGTAGAAAAGGAAAACTGAGAAGCAGCACACACAGTGCCAGCCCCCAGAGGGAAAAGCGTGGTTACAGTTAGACCGTGCTACTCACTGGGCTTCAGTTAGCGATCAGCTAATCAGTGAGCATCCATACAATTACACCAGATTCAGAAGACCTTCCTCATTAGTTTTGAAAGAAAGAGATAAAGGAAAAGATTTCAGTCCAGTGTCTGTCCTCTTAAGGGTAGCCCCCCTTGGTTTCTGTTGGTAGTCCGTTCCTCAGTTCCCCATGCACCTGCCTGGTCTGAACAGCCAGCGCCCAAGCTGTTATCAGTGGGACAGCCTGTGCTATTCTAAAGCTAACAAATGGATTGTCACCAACATAAAAAGGAGAAACAGATGTTTCCTTTCCATTTTGACCATGTCGATGCCATGTTATTTTAGGTTAGCCGTATGAGACAGCTACACTGCAACGGGGCTTTCATAATCCTCAGATACTCCCTTCACTGTGCTTGCAATGATGTGTATGCACCATGAACAGCTTCTCAGAGGCTTGAAGCACCTTTAAGGTGCAGGAACTGCTGAAAAAGAAACTATGACCTTCTTACTCATCATCCTGTTTTTCTTATAACTTTTCCTCTACTTCTCTCTCCTGTCCAGAAGGTCCTCTGCACTCCATTAAGGCATCTGGCATAAGTATGATAGTGTGGCGCATTTTAGAAAGGTGACAGCACTGGAAAAAACAATTCAAAAGTGTAAAGGAGGATCTGTCGGTGTGATCTGTTCAGCAAGAGAACTGGAACGCAGCGGAGAAAGTACTGGCACATACTTCCCAGCCCTGACATGTTTTGAGATAGGGAGCTGATGAGCAAACACTATCACTTGTCCAAGGATAAAGACTTACAGTTAGAAAAATGAATTACAAGGCTATGTTAAAGTTAAATTTTCAAACATAAAGATGAGGAATGAAAACACAAGACCATGTATATTTCCATGCATTGGCAGTAATGCATCCCCAACATGCTAAGGGCCTTGGGGGGTTGATTATGACTTGTATTCAGAGCCCAAGAAATGTTTTATTGTAACTATAGTCCAAAGACCAGATTCACCTAGGTACCCAGCTTCTACTTAATTTCAAGAAGGAGAAGCTATTTAAGTATTTGTGTAAATCTGGATTTAACCACCTTTTTTAAATCTGCAGGATCAAGCATGGGTCTACTAGGCATTTCTGCAGGACCACATCATACTATATGGCACCATGGCTATATGGTACCATCAGTGGATTTGCTCTTTGTTCTCTGCTGCAGTCATTCACACCTTTGGGAGCAGATATAAAATGCAAATGTCATTGTGAGACTCCAGAGACTTCTGACTTAGCAGGGCTTACTCATGAGTAAATGATTTCACAAGGAGCAAGACAGCAGAAAGGAATTAATTTAATGCTTAAGAACACATGAGACAAAGCTCTCTAGACCTGAGCTTAGCAGTGATGGGTATCAGGTACCCTCCTGCCGCAGTACCCTGCAACATGGACTGGCAGTATCTCAGTCTGAGATTCCCTGGAGAGTGATATAGAAAAAAAGAGCCTTAGATGACTCCACCCCACCCAACTGACATACAGACCAGTGATTTGAAGGTAAAATATCAGTGCAACAGCCTGCTGGGGTACTGTGTAACTGTAATTCCTGTAGACCCTTGTTTACCAGGAGGCAGCCTGGCTTCAAGTGCCAGGGGCAGCTCAGGGAAGGGATTGTGCCTGAGGCACGTTTCCCTGCGACTACTTTGTCCCTTCAAGTCACTCTGACATAATCCAATTTTCACCATCTTTTCTGGGCTCAAAAAGCACACGGTAGGCAGGGACAGAAGGTGTTGACTGGGGGACTGGGCTCTGGAGAAAGTATGCCCGTGATAGTTGTTCTGCCTCTCTGGAAACCAGGCTGAATATCACAATTGCTACTTAGATCTGTAGGCTCCAAAGATTTGATCATCACTGTGGTTTATGGCTGTTTATTAATTATCTAGGCATTTATTAACCAAGCCCATAGATTCCTACAAGCTAAATAAGTACTTTCTGTTTGTTTGTATGAGAGTCAACAATGGCACCAGAAGAAATTGGAGTACCTGAAGGTTGCAAAAGTCCCTTGCAAAGCCAGAAATAGAAGACCACCGTTAGAAATCCTGATCTGTAACCACTAAGATACCCTGAGGAGTCCTCCATTTATATGGAAACACAGATCGTAACCAAAGGTGTTTCCACTCGTTGCACTGTGTATCACAGGTGATTTCTTTTTTCTGTTTATTGACTGAGAAAAGGAAACTCCTTTGTTTAACTTGAGGGAGATTTTCTCCTCATTTGCCTTTCTAGTTATAAATGAACACCACAACTGAGTGATTCCAAAATCCGAATGGTGCAGGCATCCACTAACTGGAATGTTTGAGCATGGATGAAAATATGGATGGGGTTAGTACATATGAAGTCTGGATTGCCATGGGTCTGTGTCCCTGTTGCACCAGCCCCAGAGTCTCAGTGACCACATGGGAAGCTGGTACATGAAGTTCAGGAATCTGGCAAAAATTATCCACTCAAAAGAATAAAGATTAGCTCTTCAAATCCATCTGCTATACAGTAACATGAGTGCTCCTGCTTGCAAAATACGAGGTCAGAGACTGAGGAGGAGGGTGGGCTCGCAGCGGCAGAGATTTACGTTAGTTCAAGCTGAGGAGGCACCCCACCCTCTGGAAAGCAGCAAGGAAACTGGGACGAGATGTTATGGATTGCAGTGCGGCTCCCCACTGTAGCCTTACCTCCCTTCCCAATGGTGTTGAAAAATGTTAAATCCCTGAATGAGTATTTCTGAATCTACAAAACCAAGAAATCATTTCAGGGATGGAAAGCTGAATGGTCTTTATGATTTTATGCTCACGTCCCTGAAATGAATACAAGCGCAGTAGCCCTCGGTGCACTCACTGATCTCACACAACAGAAGCAAAAGCTTTCCAGCACACGCTGTGGGGAACTTTCCTAGCATAGCTCATCGTGAACTGCTTCAGGCAAAGCACCATGGCAAAGCTCAAACTCAATATCTTGTATATGCCACTTTGGCACAGTTGATTTGTTTGTATAGCTGGAAACAAACCTAATGATATTCAAAAGTCAGATATTTCCAAAGTGAGGAATTTGCTCTGTTATATTCATATGTTCACTGGTATTGCTCATTTAGTTGTCTTTAAATTGTCTGGTAAGTGTAACTGTTTCTTGACATTCTTTTCGGTACATTTTAAATGCATTCTCCCACCCTTACTTTGACTGCATGTTGCATTTGTCTGGTAGTAAAATCACTCTGATTATGACATTTCCAGGATTATTTTTGGACCAACTGCTAAAGTTTCCAGAAGTCTCTTTTTAGTCCAGTTTCTGTGACTCAGGTGTAGCCTTTTTTCTTCCTTCATTTTGCTGTTTGTGTTTACAAAGGTCATAGCAGCCAGATCATTGGAAATAGAAAATCTGCCTATTTCAAAGCACAGGGACAAATCTCGCCTCCAGCTATGTGTGCAGCTGGTGAGCAGTGGAAAGGTGTGACGGTACTAAGACACGTGCGAGCACGCGTGAACAAACACAGTCCTGAATCAGCCTGCTTTTGAAGGACATAAGCTTCGGTAGAGATAGTCAGATGCCTGAAGTTAAGCACATACCTGAGTTTGGTAATGCCAAGTGCCACAGGCATTTGCAGCCTGGCTTCTGTAGTTGTGCTCATCATTGTAGGTCACAACACAGCTCCGCTGTAAGCCGTTTCTACAAGTATTACTGTTGGTGAGGTCCTGCAGGTTGAAAGAAACATCACCTTCAGATTTCTCCCTTGACTGAAAACAGCTCAGAATGCTACTGCCTAAGGTAATGCTGATGTAAGCACTATCTCAGAGGAATGCAACTGAGAGATTTGAGGGAAGAAAGACCCTTTATTTGCTGCTTGCTTACTTACTTCTTGCATTTATAGCACTTTGACTGTTATTAGATTAATTCGAAGATTTTTCCTCAATAATTTTTTCAATGTGTGATAGAGAAATGAACCTTAAAACCAGAAATTGTCATTGTAAAGCTTCTATAAAATGCCAGAGAATGCAGGAAAATATAGATCCTATATAAAGCTGTATTTCCTTGCCATAATGTTGACCAGGCATCAAGTGGAAAGAAAGGAGGCATTTCATTTTGGTAGTGAAATCAATTGCATGCACAAGTGTTTGCAGACTTGGGAGCTTACATCTTACCTGCCCATAACTACCAAATTAGAGGTCTTTGGCAGAACCTCAGACTGATGTAGTTTATAGTGGGAGTTTGCCTGACATGCTCAGTTTTGGAGAACTCTGTTGAGGTTTCATTATTATCTTTTCACTACTTCTAGGGGCACAGAATTATTTGTCGATTTGGAAAACCTGGTCTTCTATGCACATATGAGTATTCTCATCAAATTTATCTTCTACATGGCCATGAAGAAGAACATGGTTCTAAAGACTCATAGTTTTTAGACTTTTTTAACTTACTGTCATTAAATATGAGCTATTTCCCAGATGGTGGTTTAGAACGTGTTGCATTTTATGTACAATACCTATTCTGATACATTTTTAAGAATGTATTCTGTGACCAAGCCAATTTATTGTAAGACAGGCCTGGATTTAGTTCATTATCATTAAAGAACCTGCATTTTCAAGTTAACTTAAGAATAACATTGTTGACTCTGTAATGATGTAAGTATATGGTATTTGCCAAAAGCTGTATTTCATAAGGCTGGTTTAGGATACAGCCCAACTGCTAAGAATCTTGATAGGAGATTATTCCTTTCAATAACTTTCATAATTTAATTAGACACATGTGCTGATTATGAATCTAATACTATGGAGAATGAAGTCAACCTTAAAATCCCATTATTTTAAATTAAGAACAAGCACACCCATAATGTGTAGCCAGGAAATATTTGTGCCCTTAACAATACATACTGATAGCAATATGTTTCTTCACTGGAAAAAAAAAGTAAAAATTGGAATGTCCTTGTACTGTTATTAAAATTTTACCGTTTATTATACCTTTGGGAGCTAGGAACACTGCTGCGTAATGTCCCAAGAGAAGGCATGTTTGACATGCCAGTAAGGACTCAGGTGAGTTTAAAGTTTAACTTTGAGTTTGGGAACATTTTCTAATCAAATGAAACAAGGAGTTTCTAGGTAATACTGAGCCAAACCAAAAATGATTACTTCAGCATCGTAACTTTATGTTTCATTTTCCTCTATCTGCTGAGAGTTTTTTAACAAAGGCAAAATTCAAAGTTAAAATGTGGGTTTTGTAAGAACACCTTCCTGATTTCAGTCACTTTCATAGATTTAATTTTATCTCTACGAAGGAACAAAAGCACCCCACCAAGAACTGGGCAGCAGGAAGGAGCGGACCAGTAGGACAAAACCCATCCAGCTCAGGAAATTTAGCCATATAATGAGTACTTTAGAAACAAGGAACTGGAAAGTGATCATTTTTTCCAAATTAAATTGCAGTACTCGACCTGCCTACCTGCCCAGCCTGCTGAGAAGGCCAGGAAAGGCTCAGGCGTTGTGCACTGTTCTTCGCCCAGCTTGCTGGTAGCTGTGCAACTGTGCCAGTCCTCATAGATATGGTGACTGTGTCTGCCCTCAGTTTGGCAGGGGTGTTTTTAATAGCATGCTCATTATACAGAAATATTTTCATTTGACAGACAATTTAAATGATCCTATAAAAGCTGCAATTACCATCAGGACAAATCCAGCTCTGATTGACTCCCACATTAGCTCCCAAAGTTTGACTCCTGACTAAGAGACAAGATTTTACCCTTTCTTTCTTCTTTCTTATACATGCTCTTCCCTCTTATAGCTGTCTCCCATGCCAACGTGCTGAAGAACATCTCAAAACCCTGCTGTCTTAATCCTCCCCAAAAAACACTGCTGAGAAGTGCTATTAGCTTCGTTTTACTGACAAGGGACTGAGGAACAGAGAAAACCACTGTCTTGTCTAAGGTAAGACAGGAAGGAAACCTCTAGAGAAGCAGAGGGAGGAAAGTAGGTCTAATATAGAATTATCTTTCTGAAGGTCCAAAAATCCTAAAGGAAACTTTTTTTTTTTTTAAAAAATGCCTAAATAGGTCAGGGAGGTAAGCTTCATGTGAAAATAGAATTAAAATGATAGCTTTGAAATTGGGACCTTGAGTTACGAAGCTAATTCTGAAAACATTACTTTTGCCAATGTTGTGTTGTCAATCTATGCATTAGTAATTTATTTGCTTAGCTGGCTGCTCATATATCTGCTTATTCGTGAAATCCAGGGATTTTTTTTTTTTTTTTTGCAACCGTTTCTTGAGAAACAGGGAAGACATTAGAGTTATTTGGATTATCTGCCTTGAGGACTCTGGTCACCAGATGAAGGAAGTCACCTCCATTGCCTTGGTCAAGTTGGCTGCTGAGGTCAGCTGGCCACTATGAAGCATCCAGGCCACTTCTGCCTGTCCTTAGTTCTCTGAGAAATAAAGAATCAGCTCTGCAAAACTCTCAGAAGTCATACTGAAGGCAATGCAGGAAAATTGGCCATTTGCTGGGGATTTTCAATTTCCTCTGAAAGTGCAAGCTAGACAGATCTTTTACATCTTAAAGTAGCTTTTAATGCTTTTCTCAGAGCTAAAATGCATTGCAAACATTTTGCTGATATGTGTTAGTGCTCTTTAATGACAATAATGATGTAATAACTGTTAACATTATCTTAGAAGGCTGTGATGTGTCTTATTGCACACATCCTACTGGCATTAATCAGGGAAGAGGCCTAATCTCAACCCAAACATGTCAGGGGAGTGGCTGGGGTGGAGGTGTGGCTGGAGATAAAAAGGAAAGGCTGCTCCTTTCTAGGAAGGAAAGGAAGGTCTCCGGCTCTATCACCCTGCTGTGGGTTGGTCTCTGTATTAGGGGTGGGTTTGCCTCTGCTCCCAGCCTCTCCCCTTACCTGGGCAAGATCCAGCTTACTTCATGGGCCTTTTGAGATGCCCAAGGTAGGCATCTTGTCAGTCTGGTCTCCTTTTGTATTTAACAGCAGCACAGAGAAAACCATCTGGGAATGTAATTCAGAGCATCTAAAATATGAATAACTTCATTTTTCTTTGTATACTACATTCAAGATGCAGGACATCTAATGCTTCCTATCTGGATCCCAGCTATAGATGAGTAGTCAGAGAAGAAGAACCCAGCTTTTTTGCCTGGGGTACTATAAGGGAAGCCCCTAGGCAAATGAAAAAGATGGAACTTCCATAACCAATTAATTTAGATCAAGTCTCAATGGAAATAGTCTTGCTAAGTTTTGTTATCTCCAGTGTTATCCAAGAGATTTTGAAGCAGATGATATTTGTTCAAGGGACAAAGCAGACTAAATCCACAGACAAAAACCTAAACCCCCAACAGTTACACTGCTCCCACATTTCTCACCTCAAGGTGCTGATGCTTTTTCTCATGAAAGGTAACATTAGACTTCAATGTAGAGTTCTGTCTCTGTTAAGATTAAAGATGCAGCAAAGCATACAGGGATTATTTCACTAGTTCTGGTAATAGTTTCATTAAAGTTTCATTGAAGGTATGGCTAATGAGATACCCCTTGGACTACCAATCTAATTCTGTCACAGTAGTGTTGGAGGTAGTTCTTAAATGGATATGAAGACATGGCGGAGGTTTTGACTCATGGACTGCCTTGTTTCTCTTCTGCTGTTCATACCCTGGCAGTTCCAATAGTTTGATCAACATCTACTTTGCATGGAACAGGTTGCTATTTTTAAATTTGAAAGTTTCCAGTAAGGGATTTCCTAATCAAACCTTGATGTTTTTTCAGCAGCTTGAGTGTAAATCTCACATGCCTCTTTTCTGAGAGCAGCCTCCATGCCTTTTGCAGAAATTCGCAGCTAGTTCTGCCTGTCCTGATACCCCTGCTGGGTCTTGGAACTGAGTGCCACCTCTCTGAATATCTACAGAGGAGTTTGGAAGGCTACAGAGGCTACAGATCTCGCTCAGGCAGAACCTGTGATTTAGAGACAGGCCAGGTCTGAGCATCTGGAGGTATCTAGAGGCATCTGGAGGTGGCTGTGTGCCTCAGGCTTGCAGCAGGACACAGGTGACAGAGCTTTGAGTACAACTGAATGCTGTGTCTTAACCAGGTTTGAGCTGCTGAAAGGCTGTCTCAGACAGAGGGATGAAGTGTGTCTTGCAGATGCTGAGATTCATTTTAGATGTCTGAATGTTTCCTGAACTGGATGACGATATCAATTATACCTCCACGCAATGTGTCCTGAGCACCCAGCTCACACATGGTCACCTGCAAGTACTCCACTTGCTCCAGGTGGGTGCCTTCATCACTGAGCTTAGTCTGGAATGGCAAAAGAGCTGGGACCATGGCTGAGGTGTTACATGTGGGTGAGATTACCTCAAGAGAGAGACCAGAGAAGGGGATTAAGAGGCAGAGCCATGTGGAGAGCTGGAGAAGGAGAGGAGAAGATCACGCTGAGGAGTGGTCAGGAGAGCAGAAAGAGGTACAACTACAGACATGGGTTTTCAAGAAGAGTACTGTAGCTGCCATGGATCCTAAGCGGTTGTTTTGGAAGGAGGTGACAGGTAGAGATAGCCAGCTCTGCAGCTCTTGCTTTAAGAGGTGGCTAGGAAATCCCAGTGCCGGCTCTGCTGAGAACAACTCCATCTGTGTATTCATGGTCCTGTATCCCTGTGTTTACTGAAGGGTTTGCTAGAATAAGGGAGGAAAGCTCAAGTTGGGTGTAGAAAAGAGTGGAATTGATATACTGTGTTTAAATAAGATTACATTAATTAATCATCCTCCTGGGAATCCGTCAGATCCCAACCAACGCGGTCTATCCAATCACATTAATCTTCTCAATGTGACGGCAGCTCTACGTGGGCCACCCGGCTCCGCCTTGTCACAGAGCCAGCAGCCAGGGCGATGGCCACAACCTCATCCCTCGGGACAGAGCAAAACAGCCTGCGAGCAGCCTTACAGCGGGTGCGAAGGCAACGGCAGCCAGGGAATTCAAATGAAACCACTTGTTAAATTCTGCATGACCTTTTCCTTCATTTGCTATAGGGATGTTGTGTTTCCTGGGGAAGACTAGAATAGGACAAGGGTATCTCTCCCTTTAGATATTCTTAGGAGTTCTGCATTCTTAGTGTTTTTAAAAATGTATTGCAGATATATTTTTATGAACATAGGAACATACATGCTTTCTATTCCACTTTCTAAAGAAGGAGCTTTATATTAAAGAGATCTTATATAAGCAAACATAAGCTTAAAATTCAGTATTTTTACTAAATAACAAAGCCAAGGTTTCTAAATAAAACTGAAATAGGGAGAGATTGTCATTAATTTTTTTTTTAATTTTAAGTTTACTACTGTAAATTAAAGTAGGTTTTGAGGACTGCTTGATTTTAGGGTGTGATGTTTTGATTTCTGTGTAGGATATGATCACATCTGAATTCAGCACCCTTCACAAGCTTCCATAGGCACCCCAGCTCTGAACACCCTGGAATGTGACGGATGCCTCACGGGAAGCCAGCTCCTCATTTTTACACAACAGTTTCTGCCTTTTCTTAGGAAAATAATTTCTCTTTGTCAGGTTTTGTAAATGAAGGAGATGTCTCAAATACTTCCCCAAATTTTTCAAAACTGAAGTGATAAATATTACAATGACATGTAGGTATTTTAAAAGAAAATTAATGTTTCGGGGTGCGGTACTAAGAAAACTATGACACTGCCACCTCGTGGATTCTGAGATAATATCTAGATCATATTTTGCCATCATTATTTACATAGTGGCATAAATGTGTGTCGCACTTCCTGGCCAAATAATAACTCGTTTCTTACCCACAGAATTTTGAAATATAGAATCCATATTTTTGTAAATATTTACACTTCTGATGATATAGACAAGCATCTTACTATGATTTATGTGAACAACTCCGTAAGTTAAGTTTCTAACACTTCCTTTCTGCTTGAAAGTTAGGAGACATATTTTCACTTAAGCAGTGCTTTTAAAAGCAACAGTAGTCTGAACTTGCCTATTAGTTCCTCTCTAGCACACACAAAAGCTAATGCTGCATTGAGATGTAGTGATTCTTGCAAACTGTGCCTGGGATTTAATTCTTCTAAAATTGTTGAAGGCTGCTATGAAAGGAATAAAAGACTTCTCCATGTGCAATTGTTCATAGTAATATAAACTGAATTTCATAATTTACCTCTGAGAAAGTCTGGAGTGTGTTCATCTGAGGATTCCTTTCACCTGTGGTCTTCTGATATAAGAATAACATGGACCAAGAAATGCTCTATTGGACCAAATGAATGGAAAAAAGGTAAAAGAGCAACAGAACATTTTCTTTGCCTGAAGGATCTGAACCATTTCTTCAGCACATCATCACTGACTGCCTAATGAATAAAGGCAAGAGTAAAAAACCCCACATATGATGGCAACTTCAGTGCTGGCCTTGCTTTTTGAATTTAACAAGAACAGCACCAGGATGCCCTAGCCCCATATGTGTGGGAGCCAATATCTGAAGCGGTAAAACATTGCTGTAGCTTGATGTGCAGCATGAATCTGTTCTGAGACCAAACTATTGGCAGCTGTAATAAAACAGTGATATCAATATTTGTATCAAGACAGCTCTTCCCTTTCAGGGAATGAAAAATAGCACTTCTGCCTATTTAAAATCATCTATGAAGACATTTGTGAAAGAAGAGCTGTTGTGCTGTGCAAAGACAAAATCACAGAATCGTTTTGGTTGGAAGAGACCTTCAAGATCATTGAATCCAACTTTTCACCCTGCACTGAAAGCAGAAGCTAGGGGACGGGCCTTAAACTCCTTAAATAAACCACGCCTGTAGAAAGGTGGAAAAGCAGACACCATCACTGACATAAACTCCATCATGGTTCATATTTAAGGCTAGACAGTGATTCATACTGTTTCACTAGACTCAGCATGCTGCAAAAGTCACTTGAAATAATTAACACTTAGAATTAAACTACTTAGATTTCACATCATCAAACATTTAACTGTCTGTAATTCCCTCTGCAGCTGTGATTTATTTGCATTTATTATTTTCTCTATTTACCAGTTCTCAGTTGCTTTTTAAGTTGCTCATACTTCCTTCTTCTGTAAGTCTGAACACTGGCTTATTGTTTTCGTTTTAGCTCTTGCATCTTACTCATACTCAGACTTCTGCAGGCTGATTAAAAAACATGCAGTGCATCAAATACGGTCCTCAAATTGTTGAAAGGAGTTTTATCTTTATTTATTTTAATAATTGCTTTTGCCTTACTTGTTATTCATAACATTCATTACTGCAATTTGATTGTTTAATGTTGGCAAGAATCTCACTAAATATATTTTCCTATTTCTCTCAGAAAAAGAAAAAATGTTCATTTTGTTTTGATAAGGTTTAAGAACAAACACATGTGAAGAGGAAGCCTCGTTATATCCGAAAGCTTGTTTCAAGAAATATAGATCAGAGTCCTCAATACGACAAAGTTAGTGAATTTGTGGAGACAGAGGCCTGAATTTTGACAAGAATGGACCTGGGAAATACTAGAAAATCCACTAGTTTGACAAAATGCACTTTGAAGGTATGGTTATGTTGGGAAACTTCAGAAAGTATTTATAGCCATAGCAGTGAAGGAGTGGTCTAGGGACAGACGCTGACTACATAAGTATACAGAAATTGCTACCTTGGGTCGGGACAAAAGTCCAAAAACCCCATCAAACTTCTGACAGTCACCCACAGCATATGTTTGGCGAAGAATCACAAGGACAAGGCAAACACACAGGGATGTTTTCTCCCGTTTTCCTGCCCAGTTTCTAACACTCTGTGGCTGGAGGACTTCCTGAGCCAGCTGCTGATTCCTCAGGCTTTTGTTTCATTTCTCTTGATGGACATTTCTTCCATCCATTTTTCCTGCCATGTTTCTACACTCTGGCCTTCAGTGTCCTCTGCCAACGAGTTCCATTCACTAGAATCTGTGTGAAAAATAATCTCCAGCGCTTCCTCCTGTGTGTTTTAACCTCTCTGCCTTGTCATTTTGCTTGATCTTTTCTCCTGCATTTTTAGAAATATTGAATATTTTTTCCTTACTTTTTTTCTCTGTGATACTTTCATTTCTTTGTACCTCTTTACATTTTCCCTTCATTGTCACTTTTCCAAGCTCACAAATTCTAAACAATTTAGTCTCTTTTTTGAAATCCACCCTTGTCACTCCATTCAAAACCTTTTTCTAGTTCCAACATGTTTTATTGTCAGCCCCAGAAGTCCATGAAAACAAACCTTTTCTGAACCAATAAACTTTCCTTATTAGTAAGATAATGTTTCAAATTTTGAGAATACGTGGGTTTCTTTCGAAGTATGCTTTCATTCAAAGTTAGCCTGAGAGTTCATCACTCAGGTCTCAGAAGCCAAATTAATGCAAGCTGGGTGTCAACAGCACACCCATAGGTACACAGTTTTCTCTTCATTGTTTTTACAATTTATTGCATGTATCTGGCCGCGTAATTCCTAGCTCTTGTGCTTTCTCAGTCAATTTGGGGAGAATCTATTTATCCCTCAGGGGAAATTATGGGAAAGTACTAGCAGACTATCAGCTTTCAGCTGAGTTAGTCAGCATCCTTGTTGCAAAATACCAGGTTGAAAAATAATACGGGTCTAACTGTAGTCTGTAGTGGGATAATTTACTTACTCTCAAGGTACTTCCAAATGAGGGTAACAATTTCTGTTTGTGTGTGTAGGTGGACTTTAGGGTTAAAATTTGAACAAGAGCTTTGGTTTATACTGTTGTGTCTTCACAGGCTATTCTGGTGAAGGTTTTCCTTAACTTTCTGAAAATGCTGCTATTACCCTTCCTGTGCTTGGTATTTGTTGAAATATAGTGAGAAAATTGCCCAGAGAACACTTGGATTAAAACCTGGAGTAAAGAAACAAGGCGCTGGCCAACATCTCTGAACAGAGTGGGGGACTTGGAAGAAACCAAGTGCTTGGATCTGCCTCCTGTTGATATCCACCAGAGCTGTTAGGCTGACATAGGCCCCCGAATTTCATTGATGAGCTGCTTTTCACAGAGCTCATCACCTCAGAATTCAGAACATAAAGTTCAAGCTCCTGTAATTGCTGAAAATGAGATTCACCACACCTAATTTTGCGAGTGCAAAAGCCTGGTATGTAATGTAAACTAGTCAAATCCTATCTGTAGTCAATGGAGAGAGATGGATCCATCTGGAGAGCAATTGTTCTGTCTACTTTAGACTTCACTTTTAACATGCCCTCAGCAGCCCAGACAACTGTAGAGCTGACTTCCTAGAACATTAGCGTTGATGCTAGGTAATTCCATCCTGAGAGCCATTGTGGACTGATACCCAAATGGAAAACAAACTTATTTGTAAAGGGACAAGACTACACCAAATGAGAAATCTAAGGGGAAGCTTGAGACGTAACCTAGCTGGTGACACTGTTTTCGTCAAGAGAGCTGTTAGTTCATAACTGCCCTCCTCACTGGAAATGTAAAGTCTAGGAGTGGAAGGATGGTCATAACTCAAAGTCTTAAAAAAGGTACAACTCAGAAAGATATAAATTAAAAAGATTAAGTCAGCAATGATTCTCAGAGAGCAGATATCAGACATCGTACATAGCTGTCTCGCAGCTTCAGCTTTCCTTTGACATTCTGGTTTTCAGAACCAGTACATATTTAATTCCCAGCAGCTCTTGTGTGTGAACCTGTAGACAAGTGCTCTGGCATGTCTGAGTTCAGAGGCAGGATGAAGTGAGGTGCCACAAACAGCATCCTCAGAAGGCGCCAACTCTTCGCCTTCATTACATTTCCCCAGGGGCACACCGTACCTCTCAACGAGTAGGTTTGGTTCAGGGTGCTTAGATGTTATGCAGCTGTGCTGCAAGGCGAGGCTGCATGATAAATGAAATAGTCTGTGTGGGGCTAGCTTCTTCTTAGGGCAGTGACTCTTGTCTCAAGGCTGACTCCCAGCACTGCAAAATGGAAATACACTGGTTAATGCAATGCTTCACATCATAAACCGAAGAAACTACCGTAATACTTTAGAAAGTGAAAAGATACTATAAAAGTCTGTTTGGAGGCAAGGTGACACCATAAATTCCAAAAAAAACCTTATGGGACAAAAATACAGAAAAAAACTAAGAAAATAAATAAAATGCTGCAGGCAAAAGTGAAATCCAGACCAACCTGTAATAACCATGAGAATATTTTTAATTTTAGAACTGTAATTAACTATTTGAAGTGGCACGATGTTTTTGATAAAAGCAGTGAGGGCTTATGTGATTAGACAGCTATAAAACTAGTTTGTTGCAGAGTTTGTTAACAAAATTTCTCCTCATAGAGAACTGGGATTTAAACAGTATTTCGAAGAAATCTGAGAGCTGGGAATAATTTTTGGAAGGGTGTTATAGAGAGATTTCATCATCTTGCTTCATGCAAGTCAGCTTCATGCAATACTCCATTTTAGAAATGAAAGTTTGTAAATCTGAATAAATAGAATCTTTTTAAAAACTGAATTTTGAAGAATAATTTGGCATGGTTTTGTGTCTTACCTTTTCATATAGAAATAACTATTTTCTGGAGGAAAATACACTGTCTCCCAATTAGACATCCCTGATTTCCTAGAAAGAGTACTGTTTTCTGCCAGGATGATGCAAATATTATAGTGATGGATACCTTGAACTTATCAGTGCTCATTTTTTAATTAGCCTAAATATTAGTTGTTTTTTTTATTACTTGAAATAAACATTACAGTTTAAGAACAGGAGTGATTACTGTCATCTCAAGTCTGATCTTGCCATTTTGATGATCTGCTCTAGAAGGAAGTTCCAGGTAATAATTATGCATTTATAACTGACACCTCCCATGATGCATTCTAAATTGTACATTAGAAAACACATGCAGAATAGAATTATGCAATATGAGTTGTAATCAGTCTATAATCTACAATGCCAGGGGACAGAACTATCCATAGGTCTTCTCTTTCAAGGCACCTTCATGAAGGGCCCCCATTATACTCACTTCTGAATCCAATATTTTCTTTATCACAGGAAAGACATCCTGGTTTAAAAAAAACATTTTTTTTTTTTTTCTTTTCTGTTTTCCTCTGAAAGAGCACCAAGAGACCTGTTCACAGCTATTCCATAAAAAGGTTCATAGAGGGTGTTGTAAGACGCAGCTTGGGACTAGAGGGATCTACATGCCAGTGTCTCTTTATTTGAAATTACCTTTATGCTTAGCAAAAATATATGAAATATATATACTTTAACACACTTTTTTTTTTTTTTTTCCCTGATGAAGGGAATGGTATTCAGTAGATGACTGCTTAAGTTATCTGGCTTTGTCTGAATGTGAAGACTAGAGAACCTCTTACGTTATACAGATACATAATTTAACCCTGCCGTTATTATTTGTTGGCTTGCTATATAGCTAAATTTCTGATTACTTTTCAGCTGTAAGGATACAGTTAAGTTCATGAATAAGACTTTGTCTGCTACTGGCTATGCTGTTTTGCTTTTCACAGAAGCATTGCCCTTGTTACTTTAAGAAATATGGGTGATGAACGCATATTATTTCAGGCAGCCATAGCATAAGAAGTTTAGAGATTTGAGTCATTTATATTCTTGAAACAGGGAGTGGTTGTTTAAAATTTTACTCCCTGAAGCAATGTCACTGTAAGTCTGAATTTTTTCTTTCTTTCTGAAGAACATAATTACATTCTCCCTAACACTGTTACACTGATGAACTGTGATGCTCTGACAGAGGAACTATTTCTCAGAGCAAAAGGATGGTGGCCCTTCTGGAACTTCTCAAGGGAGATGCAAGAAACTGGACTAGACTCTTGAACTGGTTTCAGAAGAAAGAAGTTGATGGATGGTTATACCGAGAACTGAACTTAATGATTGGTGTTCTTTTTGGCAGTAAGGAACTGCCCTTCTGATAATGAGCTTCGTATGGACTGTAAAAGTGCCAGGAGCCTTAAGTATTTCGGCCTGTTATAGTCCATGACTCCTTAGCTCTGTTGTCAGTACTCAGCACAGCCAAGCTAAAACTAGCTTGGAAACATCTCTCAGGAGTGGAAAAACTCACAGTGAATATAGTGGAGATGTATCCTGTGATTATAGCGTCCCCATGGCATTCAGAATTCAAATCTTCTCCTTTCTCAGGATGTTTTTTTAGCTTGATCACATTCACATCCAAGGATTTTTAGGACACAGTTTGGTTTTATACTGTGACAATAAAAATATAGATTTCTGTGTCATATCCATTGTAACATTATCCTCTATTCTTGCTGGTATAGCTCTTCCGATAATTCTCAAGATAAAGGGTAAGACAATAATCTATTGTATCATCAGAAGGAGATGGATTGTAGATAATCCTCCAGAGACACCTAGCAGAGGAGCTGGCAGAGATCTAGCCAGTACATATGGCCACTTTTCAGATTGTCCCATCCCTGGCTGCTTGCCTTCTTGCCAAGTTCCTCTGAACTTCTGCAATGCACCCAAGGCTGAATTACAAGCCATGCACACTCACTGCTTCTCTACTTTCTGGGAGTAAGGAATGGAGATGGTGGGGCCGTTTCACCTGCTCTTCAGAAGCGAACAGCACACCCGGTTAGGGGTGTTGCACACCACCGGTGCATCTCTATGCATAGGGGAGATGAAAAGAAAAACCAAATTGTACTGCTGTAGATCTTACTATTTATGTGATAAAAACACCCCAAATGTGCCAAAAAGAAATGAAATGTAAGAGTGCAGATGTTCAGCAGTATATAGGAAAACTATAGAGTACTTGGAATTTGCATTACGAAGCTGGGAGTTGGCTTGAAGATGGATAAAACAATACCATGACATATTCCTGTTAATATCAGTCAAGACAATTTCTTTTGCCTCTCCATAGCCTATTTTAAAATGTACCTTTATTTTTGCTCTACTACCAGCTTTATTCAAATGTAAATCTATTGACTTTAGCAGAGTTCTGATATTTATCTCATTTCCTCAGAGTATTTTCCAGTCTTAGGCATGACTTATCTCTCCTGAAAAAAAAATGAGGAAGAAAAACCCACCAAGGTTTATTTATGTGCAAACTGAAGCTCAGAATCTGCAAACTATAGGAGGCAGAGGCTTTATTACCGGGTGCTGACCCTGTTTCAACACCCTTTCATAGGCCTCCAAGGTTAGCTTGTTGTCAGACAGAGTACTGGGCTGAGCGGACCTATCTGTCTGATGTGGTACAGCCTTTATCATATGCTTCTGACTGCTACTCTGCTGTTGAATTATTTGAATCCTCTCTTACAGAGACTAATCTAATGAAACTATTTTTTAGAGTTTGAAACTGCTAACATGAGTAACAACACCCAGCATAATTAATAATTAGGGTTTTTTTCCCTAGTAGAAGATCAATGACCAAAAAAGAAAAAACCCACCAAACTCCCTTCCTCCTCACTCTGCAATGATATATGGCTAAACACAAGAAAGAGAAATGGTCAGTCTTTTTACATGTGACAAGAGAGTTCCTATTGGATTTATCACACCAATACTACTCTGATGAGCCAGAAGTCATGGAGGCGTTCTAGGGAAGAATTCTTCTGTCTAGAGAAAATGGTTATGGTCACTTGCAAAACAAAGAAGAATGCTTGTATTCACACTGCTGCTGCTAGAGCCTTGGATTAACATTTGGGGACTTTAATTTGAGCAGTGTCAAACACCATAGTGCTTAGAAGCAGAAGTACAAATATTTGCACTTAGGATTAAGGCTTTTATTCTTTTACCAAAGTGTATGCGCTGTACATTTTAAAATATAAAATAACATATGAGATAAACTTGGCAGCCTAGGATGCTAGAAAATAGGAAGGTACCATGTCCAGGGTACTACCCTGTGGGCTGGAAGCCTGGAAACCTTGGTTAAGTTAGGAGCTAGAGTCTCTCCATCTCATTTCTCATAACCAATCTGCAGAGCTTTCCTTCTCTTTTTGTTTGGTTGCTTGACAGTCTGGGGAGTCACCTGAGATCAGGGGATTCACCACTCAGATCCTTTTACTGCCTGGTGGGATGGGATTCCAGATCTCCCATTTCCAAGGTGTTTCTGGCCATTCTCTCTCTTTTTCTTTTGCTTCTGCTCAGCATTGCATAAGTATTTATCATTGTAAGAGCAGCAATTAGAGCTTTCACATAGGCTGTAGGAGGGCAGTCTCTGCCTCCTCTGAATATTTTATGCGTGTGATCAGAAGCATCCTCAGATGGGAAGAACTGAGAACACCTTTATTTAGATGACCCATCAGTCCAGTTGATAGAGTTGGAGAGTCAGAGGTGGCCACTACTGGGGAGGATACTGGTGGCACTGGACCATTGCTCTGGCTGCATACAGCTTTCTTGCAGTCTTACTTCAGTTGACAGGAAAGCACTTCTGCCATCCCAAATAGGTGCAAATAGGTACTTAATCAGAACATTAATTAGGATACCAGCATCTTTCACCACAGCATGGTTTCTATGGGATTAAATGCTTTCAGTTCTCAAAGGATGGGCAAAGACCACAATATTGTGGTTTAAGTGAAAGGTGTGTGCTCAAACAGTTCAGTGTTGCCAAAACGTAGGTGGTTCTGGCATACTCATCTGCAGAAATGTAGAAGGCAGGAGGGGTTTTTGTGTGGATCTCTAGTGTTAAATGAAGCTTTGAAGGCCGTTAATTTGGGACATCAGGAGTCGGTTAGAAGAGTCACTCCCTGTTGTGAAGATAGTAATTGGAGGCAAAGAGGTTTCCCACACAGGGTAAGATTGAGCACCCAGTTGCTTGAAGTGTGTGCATGCCTGTTTCACATAATGCAGAATGTCCTTGCAATTGTACCCATTCAGTTGTGGGCACCAAATGGTAAAGAATTGCTGTCTGACAGCCTGCTTGGCCTTTAGCTATTTTTCTAAGCCTACAAGGCAAATTTGGCCAGCACAGTGGGAGAGTAGCTACACCCAAGTAAACAGTCTGATTCAGAGTTTCTTTCCTTTGGCGAAATTAAATGTGCATAGGAGGGACCAGCAACCCCCAGTTTAGAGAGCAGAGGATTCACAAACAGCAGCTGACTGCAGAAATACATCGAGCTGTATTTTTTTTCCCTTTTTTTCATCCAAGTTATAATGATCTTTCCCAAAGCATGATGTTTGTTCAGCCTTTCTGGGCTGGCAATGCTGGCACTCCTGGTTTCCAGAACTGTTCCAAGGAACAGCTCTCTCATTGCCTTGATGGCTGTGGCCTCTCCCGAACCCCACAGATTATCCAGGGTGCACAGCACAACAAGGTCTCCCAGGGAACACAGCACAACATCCTGCAGATTGCCTCCCATCACCACCGGCCCAGGCTGAGGTTGCTTCTGGAGAACAATAGGCTGAGCTGTATTTCACTGTCAGCGCGGTGACAAATGGTGGCCCACTGAGACTCTGAGACATATGTAACTTGGCTGGCAATCAATGCCAAAGGTCATGAGTTGTCATCTTACATTTTAAAGCTCAATGAGACGGTTTTGTGCCGTATTAGTCTCTGCGTATTAAGTTTCAGCAAAGAGAGGGCAGGGGATGAGGAAAGAGATTTTTATCTGGTGTTAGGTGATGTTAAATGTTCTGAATAATTAGATAAGATTGTGTGTGTCAAACTCTGTAAAGAACAGATCATGTTTTCCGATAAAACGTCTCTGATTCCCTCTGCCTCCCTACCCTCCAGTACATACATGCATGCATGCACACAACGCACTTTTTAAGTGGTTTCAGGGATCATTAAATAAACTGGGCTGATAGCTCTAGGAAATGTCATTCCTTCTCAGCAGGGCAATGAATCCATGCTCTGCACATTTTTGGAAGTCTCAAAAAGTAGCCAAAGTAGGTGAAAATTCACTTTCCATGGCTGATCTTTTTACTCCCAGCATGGAGCTTTAAAAGCCTGACTAAGCACCCATTGCCTGGGCAGTGTCCCAGAGCTTACACCACAATGACTGCCACCACTTCAGCTCAGTTTACTCCTAAAACTCCTATTGAATTTCCACAGAGGTGTGCAAACCTTACTAGGCTATATAAGGATACCCACCATGTACTCCTGGCTCCATTTGAAAGGAGCCTTGACCAAATCTGAGCCATGCTGGAAAAAATGCGAGGATGTGATTATGCAGGGGTGTCCCTGTGGGCTGCAGCTCCTTCTGAGACTGGAGAAGAAGCCAAGAGGAGGACTGGACTTAAGCCTTCTGCCTGAAGCCAAGTCTGCCCTCAACCCAAGACTTAGCTCCTCTTAATGGAAAGAAGACAAATGGAAAGAGCAAAGTGGCATTTTGAACATTTCTTTTATTCGCATTCTCTCACTTCCCTGGCTGCTGTCACATCAATATTCTTAAATTGGGATCTATGGTAGTTTATCAGGCAGAATCCCTGAAAGCTTTGGTAAGCAAACATATGACAGAGGTAGAAACACCAGGGAAATCACAAGAAAATCATTAAGGTGAAGAATGTTTTAAAGATGGTGCCTCCACTCCAGAGGTCTACCAACCTGGGAGGACTGCAGCTCAGCTTTTTTGGTTCATTACAACCCAGTAAATCTGGTGTCAGTAGAAAGTATGTCTAGGGATAGACTTGCTGTCACTCTTTCCAGACAGATATCTTCTACAGCTGAGTACATTTGTCTTCTGCACCCCACTCCCTGCAGAGGGAAACACGGGGAACATTAGTTCCCATCTGTGAATTCCAGAGGAGCTGTTGTGTGGAGTGGTAACCTGAGTATCTATCTTCCACATTGTGGATGGCAGGACCAAGCAGGGAGGCTGTATACTCCTTTCCCGCAGGTATGTTGGCTGATGGCTCTCACGTGTGATGGGGTTACAGTCTCCCATGTGGTGTCATTGCAGCTTACTCCTCACATATCTGCTTGGCAGTTGTTTTCCTTGCTCTGGAGCATGATTAGTATGGAGAAAGGTGGGATGGGGGACTTTGGCACGGCTGTATGCTGTGGTGGGACTGTGGCAGGAGCTCCAGGACACGTGAACAAGTGCTCGCTATGGTCAATGCTCCTTTGTGGCCAATCTGGGGCACCTATGGGGCAGCCAGATAGACTACAGCTGGTCATGGTACATTATGAGAACTGAGACCACCACACTCTACTAAAAACTGATGGGGGGGGTGGGGGGAAGTGAAAGCAGCATGAAAATTCCCTTACACATTTGTTTTTTCCAGTGCAAATACTTTATGAATACAAATAGATGAATGTTAGGCATGACATTGTTATTCACTCCTTCGAGCTCATACTTGTCTGTGAATCACCAAACTATGAGATGGAGAGCCATATATGCTGACAAATTCAGCACCCGATGGTTATGCAAGGCCCCAGGTCAGGGCAGGGCTCTGCAGGGTGCATGGAAAAGACTGTGAGATCTTGAGTAAGCCAAGGCTCACTTACGGCGTTCATCTGTAAGCAATTCTTGTAAGAGATGCTGAGCAGGAATAATGTCAACCCCTGCTCTTTGCTGACAGGAACTTTACACTTTGTAGTGATGCACCCTTGAGGCACTAAATACCATTTGAAAATATCTTATATACACGCTTAGTGCTGCAAGGGGAGAGGAGGGAAGACGTGAGTGGATGCTCTGCCTTCCCCCTGCCACTGTGCAATGAGAAGATGTGAACAAACAAAGCTGGTGCTTACAGCCTTACCAAGGACAGTTTAAAATAAAAAGAAAGATAATACTTTTGAAACCAGGGCCATAATTACTATTTATTTCACAGCAATTTGCCTTATTATGGTGCACAGCATTTGTTACCTAGGCAACAGGTTTCTGTAGAGGCCTGGCTCAAATTAAAGTAAATCAGATATATTTAAAGTCAATATCAATAGTATATTTTAAAACTAAAAGACTAGACAGTCAGTGATTTCACCTAAGTGTTGTATTTTTTATTGTTGTCATAGGCAGATACAAGCAGCACAGTTTGTATCCAAGTAGTACTTTTCTCTGCTGTGCCTGACTGATCTTCTTTGTATACATTGGCAAATAAAGTGAATTTTACAGAGTCCTGCTTTTTCCTGAGGAAATAATTACGGGCATGGACGAGTAACATGCAATGCACTGCTGCAGCCGTGTGTAGAAGAAGCACCATTGACCTGTCTAACCTGCTATTTTAGTTTCAAGCCCTTGCTCAAGCCCAGCCTTCACATTTTTTATGAATGGGTATTTGCTGTGGGCTCAAATGGATATTCAGCGTACATTTGGGGAGGAAAGCTTGCGTCTGGTTGCTGCTGTGGTACCTGTCCCCTCTTAGGTGACCTGAACAGATGAGCATGGGGGAGGTCAGGCTTCCTGGACCAGTCTATGGCCAGTGCGTATTCATGGGTTGCCCTAAGCACGGGTGCTTTGAGTGAAACTAATGGGCAGGGGTATGTATGGAAAGCATGATGTAATGCTCTATGTCCTCACTGCTTGTCTGCAACCCTGTCTTAATCTCATAGCGTAAGCAGAGGCCAAACTCTAGTTTATAAATTCATAAACAGTGTGAGGTTTGATGTTTTTCTCACCTATCAGCAAATAATTAAATCAATGGACTGAATATTTACAAGTCAGATTTAGGGAATAGCGTGCAGATATACTTTCAAATGTAGCTTTTATATAAGAGAAGGTTGTATTTTAGGGCTTCCTCTTACCTGAAGGAACACTGGAAATGTAAATCAGTGAATTTATAAAATTTTTAGGAAAGGAGTCTGATTCCGACAGATCTTTTAATGACCAAGACAGAATAAATATAGAAAGATAAAGCTAAGCACTATGAACTATAAATATATTAATCTCTTTATAAATTCGCCTTTAAAAGTAATAGTTGGCAAACACGAGACAGCTTGGGAAAGAACCAATGATCATTCTAAACTTCTTTTTTGCACCTTTTCTTGTTTGATTTTAGCCTTTTTGGTTTTTTTGTAAGTACAGAACTTACATAAAAATCTATCTAGAAAGTTTGAATGGGCCTAGAAAAAGTAATAGGAAGTTTGTACGGCAACGTAGGAAGGCTCACCTATTCCCCTCCTTTAGACAGCTCTGCAACCGTAATCCTTTAATGGGGGATTTCCCCTGCAGATTATTGACCTATTTCATAGATTTGACCAGCTATTATAGGCTTTCCTCTTCGGATTGGGCTTCTACTCTTGGCAAGCCACTGTTTTTGTTATCTAACCCTTCCTTAATGTACCTCAGTCAGCCTTTCTCCATACCAGGGCTGCTGAAACATTAAGACTGTTGAAGCAATTACAGACAGACTCCATGGCGGCTTCATGGCCGCCTGTCCATCCTGGTTGCCTGTCGTTTGCACCCCTCTGCCGAAGGCAGCGCTCGGGCAGACTGCCAGTCCATGAGGTTGGAGATTGTGCTTGAGACAGTCACTCACCTTCTGGCGATGCTCTTCAGGGCTGTGCCATTTCCTTTTATCCAGCCTCTCAATTACTCTCTACGAGTGCTAAAAAAATCATTGAGAGAAAGGTCCTGACTGTTAGAGCCATTGGGCAGCAAATATTTTGCTGAAAAAGCTTCACTAAGATGTTGCAATATGATCCTAAGGTAGTGCCCACTTTCGAAGAGCCTTTACAAGTTCACGGCTGCCAATAAATCCTGCAGTGGTAAACAACCCCAGCTGCTTGATGTTGAGGGAACAAGACCTTTTTTGTAATCTTAAAGTACTTTGACTTGCTGTGCCATACTCAGGTTTTCAAACATGCTCTTGGGGAAGTCACTTCAATTTGTGCTGAAAATGTTGGATGGTTTTCTTGCTAATATGCATCTTGTCTGTTGATTCTGTATATCTAATAATACCGGCAATCAAACGTAGGAAAGACTGTTCCATCTTAATACAGATGGAGAAAGAGGTACACATGTTGCATCATTTGCTTTTTGGCAAAAGAAAGGAGTTTTACTGAGCTTTGGCAAAAATAGGCATTTATTAGCTGCTAAGTTTCGCTTGAATCCTTCCGGATTACCTCCTTCACAAGGTCTTAGGGAGGTGCAGCACTTTGGAGGTAACAGGTTTTGGATGAGGTGTTATCACTGGCATCTGTGACTGTTAATGATTAGCAAAGGTCCCCTGGTTCTTTTTTTCCGAGAATATCCTGGCCATGCCCCAATTTCATAACATGCAAATTCCCCACTTCGGTTTTAATAAGCCATTGAACTGTGTATGCCACTGGACTGTTGTTTTTGGAGCTGCTCGGAAATTATTTTTCTTAATGAAAATTATGCTTTATGATGAAAAATGAAGCTCATGTTTTCAATTGCAAATGGTTTTGTTTTGATACCTCAAACGTCTCATGGGAGCAGTAGTCTGCATGCTTCATGCTCCAAAGCCTTCAGCTGTGTGGGCTTCTTAAACAAACTGCTCCTCCCTTGACCTGCTGTAAGAGTTCCCGGCTGTAGGACTTGTTATATGATATCTAGTCCAGCTAGAAAACCTGGGCAAGAGGGGACTGGAGACAGCTACAGCTTTCATGAACCACCACAAGGACAATCCTAAAATGTTTTGGGTTTTTAAGGAAAAAAAAAAGAATGATTTAGATTTCTGGTAATCTGCTTTAAGGGGGAAAAAACAGAAGCTAATTCAGATTTCTAGTAATCTGCTGTGGTGGGTTGACCCTGGCTGGATGCCAGGTGCCCACCAAAGCTACTCTATTACTCCCCCTCCTCAGCTGGACAGGGTCAAAATAAGGACAAGGAGATCATTCAGCTATTACTGTCATGGGCAAAACAGACTCAGCTTGGGGAAAAATTAATTTAATTTATTACCAGTCAAATCAGAGTAGGGTGAGAAATAAACCCAAATCTTAAAAAACACCCTCTTCCCACCCTTCCCTTCCTCTTGGGCTTGACTTCACTTCCTCTTTTCTACCTTCCTTCCCCCTTCCTGCCAAACAACACAGGGGGACAGGGAATGGGGGTTATGATCAGTTCATCACAGGTTGTCTCTGCTGCTCCTTCCTCCTCAGGGGGAGGACTCCTCACACTCTTCCCCTGCTCCAGTGTGGGGTCCTTCCCACAGGAGACAGGAAGGTTTATGAGGTATACTTGATGAAATTACAAATGGCTGCGCTTGAGATATACATACACTAAGCACTGAATGCAGTGGAAATTGGAAGGCATGCACTGACCAAACTCTTCTGCTGTGTAATGTACCTGTAGCATAAGCAGTTTACCACCTGTAAATGCTGGGCATTGTACATTAGCCATAACTACTTTCAAATAATTTCAGACTGATTTCAAGTTATTTGGACCAGAAGGTCTTGCCTGGGAGGTTTTTTTTGACTTGCTTGGGTACTAGTTTGTTAAGGCTTGGCATGACTGCCTCTTGAATGTCATCTGTTTTCCTGTCTCTGTTCTCATTCTTACTATATGATCTTAGGTTTTTTGAAAAATAGATATATTGTCTTTTTAAGTCAGAACGCGGCTTGTTGTTTTGGCTGCCTTAAGGTGGCAGCAGGTCCTGACATTATGTTCTCAGACACCTTCCTCTCCCCGTTTCAGCTGGCTCTTCAGATCCCTCACGTTGCTGTTTGCACAAGTGGGGCTTTCTCAAGCTTTTGTGCACTTCGTCACAGGTCTCTGAATTGCCTGAGTTCATCTCTGAGGATTTTCCTCCTCTTTTTATTGCAACAGGCTACCTCAGCCAGGTTTTACAATGCTAAAAAGAACAAACTGGGAAGAAGTTTCCTTCTATACAAAATGTGGATTTAAAATCCATTGGTTTATGGTATCCTCAGTGCCAACTTCTCTTTCTTTGTGAGAATTGAAGATCTTCCACCTATAGTAAAAGGATTTGCTGGGCCTTATGGATTTGTCTAAAATGCTTTATGCATTTATGATGTCTGTTAGAGCTGTGTTTTTCATGTCAACTGAACTGCTTGGTGAGGTATTCTTATCTCCTAGCTTCCCTGTATTCATTTCATTTTATGCCCAATCCCCACACAACTTTTAACCACACAGCAGCAAGCAAAAAAAAAAAAAAAAAAAAAGGGCATTCTTTGGTTAGGGGAATCCAAGCATAATTTTTTCAACGTTTCAAGTCAATTAATGACATTTGTTATACTTTAAAAGTAACAAGCAATGGGGAACAGCAAGTTCACTGAAAATGATGGGATTTAAGCATGTTAGTTTATTTTATCTTGAAAACAAAATGTTGTGTCTTCCAGGATACCTTATGTCTTTCGTCTTTCCCTTCTCCAGCTCCTGTGAGGCTGATGGAGCAGACACAATTCACTGACTGACTCCTTTGATGTCAGTGGGGTGAAAGCTGTGGCCAACTGGGCTATGGGCTTTCAAAATGACTTGGTGTATTATTTTCTGATTGCCTTAATAAAGCTACTATAGCAAATCCACAGCTGCCAGGATAATTTCAATACAACAATTGTCTTTCTATAGTGGTATTTTGTAATTATATTTTGCTCAGGAAAACAACAATCCTGCCATGCCTTCAGGATATTTCTGCAGGATTCGCTTCTACAATATTCATTTTGAATGCTAATCTAAGAGGTGTGCCTGTTAGTTTACCTGTCATGCAATCAGTCTGGCTTCCTTTGTTATGCATGACTATATCATGTAAGATCTTCCTTTGATTCAAAGAGCTAGAATTTGCTGAGGAGAGATAACTGAACTGGCAGTCCTACTCTGAAATGTCAGCATCTGAACTGCAGCATTAGCTCCCATGTTTGCTGACTCTTTGGGCTGTGACTAAATCTTCAATTCAAAGATGCTATTTTGTTGAAGACCTCGAGGTGTTTCATCTGCATGGGCAACTCAAGTTTGCTTATCCCTGACTCCAGGCAGTTGTGTGGATTCTGCCTGTGTAACCTCTCTGACAGTGCTGCAGCTCCTGCATCACCAGGAGCAGATGCAGTTGGATGTCCCTGTAGGTGCCTATAATGGTTCTGCAGAACCACGTGGAGCAAAGAATAGTGAATTCACATTGTGATTAGAAAATAAGTGAGTATCCATCTATGAAATGCACCTCGGTACCTTCTGAATAAAAAACTTAGTTGCTGTGCAGACACAGTTTGGAGGACAAATAAACCTTTCAGATGGGTTTCATTTACTAGTCTGTTCTCTCCAACATAGATATCAATGTTGATTGTTGCTTCCCAGAGAAAAGGACTGCAGTGATTGCAAACCTTTAGATATTTTATATGTTTATTTCACCTTTTCCAAACAACTACCTAAAGCTTCTTGAAGATTAAAATTAATCAATTTATGTTTAATTGAACTGTGATTTAAAAATCACAACATGTATCTTTACTTCTAAGGTAGATTTAAAAATAATTAGAAAAAAACCTACTGGGAATATAATTGATTATCTTTGTAATCGCCTGCTAGTTATGTTTGAGGCTTAGCATCTATGACTGAATATTCAACAAAGTATCAGCAAGATTTTCTTACTAGACTCCTGCTTCAATACCTGAAGCATAAATTAATTTTTACATTCATCTGCTAGTAATCCAGCCAGTATGCAGTATTTTGTATGCTGGGTCTGTGGTAGAAACATGTCCCTGCACAGGCAAGTGTCTTTGACTTCAGTATAGTAACTAATTAAGTAACTAATGTTGTGTCAATCTTTCAGAAATGTCATCATTCCTGCCTGAAAATGGCTCTTCAACAAGTTTACAAACCGGCCAATAGCAACGCAGCTTGTTAGCTCAGCTTAAATAGTGGCTCCAAAGATATAACTTCACTTCCAGATCAGAAGAGACTTTAAATTTCAGTCAGGGTGGTTTTACAAACCATTAAATAAGCTCCCGGGCACAGGGGTGCTCTCAGAAAAACCAGGAGGAGCAGCAGGGCCGCTGAGCAGAGGCGTGCAACTCCCCCACCCCTGTCCCTCTGCAGCCCTGCTGTGAGTGACAGCGCTCTGATGAGCTGCTCCTTGGGGAGTGTTTTTTCCAGTTAAATAAATACACAGGCATTCACACACTCGGCCTCTTCCTATTTATTAAAAAAAATAATAATCTGAAAAGCCTTTCTACCTTTCTTGTACAACAGTGAAACGTGACGACTGCCCGTGGCTCTGTTGTATAAACAGCTTCCAGATGCAATAGATTGGGCAGCAGATTATCCCTAACCTACTCCCATTTAAACTCGGGTGACAGACTATTCTTTCCCATTAATATGCTGATTATTTTTTTAATACAAACGACAGGAGGAGGAATATGGGATGAAATAAAGAGGTGGATGTGGAACTGAAGTTTCTTTTATCACCAGCTAACTCACTTTTCTGCTTTAAAAGCCATGTACCACCTCCAGTGGCTCTGAAGATGGACTTCATGTAAGTTCATGATGCCTGCCTTATATTTTGCCTGTTTGAATGTATTTGTGTTTAATCAGGCTATTGTTGCATATTTTCCCAGATACTGCCTTGCCCGCAGCTATGGCAGCAGCCTTTTAGAAGAGTCTTTTAAACCGTAATTAAATAAAATAAATATATACAGAAAGAGTGTGGAAGCTGTTTGTTGAGGACAAGAGCATTTGGCATGCAAGAGGTGATAATTTTCTGTGCTGACCTCTAATAATTCACATAAGCCACCTGCCTTAGCTTATCCAACTGATAAATTGTTATAAGAGCATGTTTCTCCCTCCAGGGATTGTGGACAGAACTCATTAATGTTTCATAAACACTTTCAAATGGTTTTGTACAATCATCCTATTCATAGTGGGTCACACTAATGGGATCTACTGATAAAAGGTAAAACCCCATGTATTATTATAATAGTGTTCACTTTCAAACACATATATTTTGATGAAGTATAACAATCACGGCACCTTTACAATGAGAAATTTATCATCATTTTAACTAAAGTATTTCTAATTAAAACAACATTAATTCTACAGCAATAACATTAATTTTTCCATTGACAAGCCAACCGAAATTCTGACACAGTCAGAGATTTTGTAATTAAAATCTTTATGACACATCCCAGTTCTGACTCTGATTTTTATCCATCTCAGTACACCACACTGCCAGCAGCTTTCCACAATAATATAATAATTTTTGGGAGAGCAGCCATTTTTTTATAAGCCACCCTTCCCACCCCCCATAATATAAACCTTTCTTAACAATAAAGCCTGGATTTTCTTCTCTTCAGTTAAGGAGGTTACCGACTGTTTCTGGTGACTCCTGAAATGGGCCAGGTGCATCTGTATGAGCCAGGTGTGACCAGAAAAGTTTAGCATTAGACCTTATTCTTGCCTCCTGTAGTATCTCCGGGTGGCACAGCTGTGACCAGAGCAGAGTGGGACACCAGACAGTGGTGTTCTTCTAGCAAAAGCATGAGGGCAGGGTGCAGCATGGCAGATGTGCACCGTGACCCCCTCCCAAGGCAATGAAAAGCCAGGCTAATCACTGCTGCACAGACACTGACAGGAGCTGGTGCTTAGCACCTCGCAGAGGATGCTCAGTTCTCCAAAGCTGGGCATGAGGTATAAACTGCATACACTCAAAATTTCAACCTGCTCCAGCCAAAGTCAGTGGAATTAAAGCAACCAGGATTTAATAAACGCATACCGCATATTATTATATACTGTGTTCCATGTCTTTGTCCCTCTGTTCTCAGTCCTGGGACTGCCTAATAGATGTTAGTTTTGTTTACACACGTTTCCCTGAAGAAGAGCCTTCTGGAGAGAGGGATCTGTGCAAAGATCGCCTCTCTATCCTACACATTTTTAGAGCCAGCTCTAAAGCAAGCTGGAAAGGAGAAGTCCTGGTTGATATATATTCCTGCAGGAATACATATAATATATAAAATATATATAATATCTATAATATCTAATATATAATATATTATACTATATAAAATATAATATATTATAATAATTATATAACCATATACAATAGATAATATATTCCCACAGGAATTCCTATAATTTTAGTTAACTGATCATCGTCAAACATTTGAGAATACATGTTATATGAAGCAGAAAATCTGAAATGATAACAGTGAATTGTTTCAACACTGAAGAAAATAATTTGCAGCTAGCTTTTTAATTTACAGTTTCAATAATATTAAAAAGTTTCTGCAGAATATTTTGATTTATCTGAAACTCTGCTTCCAATGGAAAAAATACAATAGCAATTGGAATACTGAATCCTGCTGGTGATTTGCAAGGCTATTTGACTTTGAGGCCCCTTTCTTAAACATACCTTTTTTGAAGAGGTTTTGTTGGGTGCAGGTAGTGCACCTGGCAGTTCAAAAGGAAAATTCAGCTTGGGTGCGTTGCTTTGTCCTCCAGTGGAGCCTTTCTTCCCCCAGCAGGGTGCCTAGGAAAGACAACCTGCAAATACAGACATCTGATTTAGCAGCTCCAAGGCAGGATTCTCCTCAACTTCACATAATCAGTTTTTGCAGTAGGAAGGAGATGATCAGCAAGGTAGCAGAGAATATTGTGTGGCAGAAAGAGCATCATGACTGCTCGCTGATGTTTCATTCATTAATTGCTTGAAAGGCGGCGAGCAGGCCCAGATCTACAGGTTTACTATACAGCCACAATGTATACATGTTTGAAAGACAAAAAATCTGTTTTAAACATAGGTGTTTGACATCCGTTGGAAGTGAGCTGATAAAAGGTTACCATGTCCAGAATGAAGACTACGTTTGCCATAAGTCCGTATGTGGATCACTGCTGAAAAGCGGTAGTTTTTCTAACTTAATGTACAAGTCTGCTATGTATTGAAATAGCTTTCAAGAATTCTGAAGGAAATAAGTAACACTGATGTTGCTGTTTTGTGAAAAGTATTAAGGAGGCCACTTGCTTTTCTATTGACCTAAGAAAGCTATGAAATTTAGAAATGTGGGCCAGAGGTGGCCTAGAAATACTGTTTTTCTGGGGAGACTGAAAACTGTGAATTTCTACTACAACAAACCATAAGAGACAACTACAAACTTGCGAACTGTGGAGCATTAAAGATCAAACAGCCCACTTGTCCTCAGCCCACTATGGGGATACAGCTGATAAGTAACTCACAAAGTGGCCCTTCCTTTCAAAACTTCTCCTGCTCTTGTCTCTAGAGTACGTAAGGCTTTCCCCAGATATATGGATGACTTTCTGGACCTTTGACTTTTAATGAAACACAGAAGCAAAATGTTCCTTTTCAAGGCTCGTGAACATGGAAATAAACGTTTCTTGCAAGCTTTCCATTTTGCACAACACTTTTTGAAGGTCTGCCAACTGTATCAACAGCAAAACAACACTGGACTGTGTTTAACAGAAGTTAAAAATATGATGTGCGTGTCCCAGAAACTATGATCACACTGTCGACCCTTGTAACACAGCCATGGCACAACTGCAATGAAACATACTCCCTTTGGCTACAGGAGGTCTACAGTTCCCTCTAACACCTGGAGGTGGAAATACTCTGAAAAGTATGCGAAGATGCAGCAAAATCTCCACCAGAGCAGCTGAACCCTGCTGTACTGAAGAGATGGAATGAGACAGCAAAGGGCCTCGACTTCGCCCACGGCACCTGCAGAGCCTGAGCGGTCCCCCATGAGCTGGAAGCCGCTGACCTGGCAAAGCACTGTCAACCGAAAGTGACAGCTGCTCCTGTCACCTCTTATCTTCTCTGCAGCTCAAGAACCAAAAGTAAAAAGCTCACCATAGAGAAGATCTGGGGAGGATGTCTTCTGAGTGTCTGACAGAGCCTGGCCATTTCATTGCTATTCTCCCTATACACCACAGAGGATACAAACAATGTCTTTAGGCCATTGGGACAATAATCTGGAACTCACTGTTACAAAAAATTGTAGCCGTAGTGTGAATGTGTCTGACAGATGTGTTCACTGTTAGGAGATGCTAGATCTTTCTCACTGGTATACTCAAAAAGAGCAGGTATCTTTGTTCTTCTCAAACATGGGAAGCCACCAAGTGATATTACTTCTATTTTAATAGCTTTCATGTTGACAATCTGTAAGCTCATGGAGGAAGTTTTGCTGGCTGGTCTTGCCAGCAAGATCAGCACCACCTTGCCAAGTGTACAAGCCTGTTCTGTATGGGGTTAAAATTGTACGGGCAAGATTTTGTTTTTATTAGGCACACTGTATTCCCTTAACCACCAGAATAGCACTGGTGGATTTAGCTGTGTGGAGGAACACAGAACTGTGCAACTTCCAGCATCACCCACCACTGTCACACACTGCTGGCTACACTGGTGAGCAGCCATATAAACTGCAGTCTTCTGAACAAGCATGCACATCTGGATCTGCTAGAGAGTGCTTACCACAGGTCCATGTCTGCTTCTTCACTCTTCAGCATCTACATTTTTATGTTAAGGTCTTCTGTGATGATTATATCTTTGTAGCACAAACCTCCATTTTTGCGTAGTTGAAAAGAGCCATTACACACCTGATGATCTGGAAGCTCTGCTGTATCGTTTCCAAACCTCGCTACTAACTCTTTAATTGAGGAGTAAACCCAGCAGAGAACTGCTTACTGTCACTCTTTCTGCCAGCGAGTCCAAAATGAACCTCATCTGAAGCATACAGGCATAGCTTTGGACTGAAGATTGGCTTTAAAATTAATCTGAAAAACATAAAAGAAAGCATTAAAACAGATATCTAGCTTCTTGTGAGAATCCCAATGCCCTGATTCACAGACACCTAGAAATGTGTGCGCTGAGTGTACAGTGTTTGCATGGAACAGATCTCTGGTTGTAAAACTGAATGCAATGATTAAAAGAACTTCAGGATCAGAATCAACATTACGTCAGGGTTTACCCTCTTGGCCCCCACTTTGCGAGTCTTTTTAGGATCACCAGCATCTTAAAACACCTGCAGAATCTCCATCCAGTCTTCAGGGCCCTGGGCTGCTGGTGTTCTAAGCAGGCCTCTTACAGACAACACCACTGAAAAGCTTCTGAGCATAAACTCATCCTGGAAATGACAATTTGCATTGAACTGTTTCAGAATAATGCAGAATATCTTATGCCTTACAAAGATGAGCATGATATGAGCAAAAAGGCTGCTTGCGAGATGCAGACTGCATCAGGAATCAGTGCTGATGACAAGTATTTGTCAAATGGGTTTTACACTTAACAACAAGCAACTTCCAAAACTGGGAATCATGGCCTTTAGCACAATTCTTATCAAGAGAATCAGGCTTTTATTTCTCCCCAGCAGACTGAACTCTCTGTTGTGTTAACTAGGAGATCTCTCCATTACCTTGTATTAATAGCTCCACAGTCCAGGCAATGAGGTCACCTAAATCCAGTAAATGCATACTAAATGGCAATGTTAACAACTTAACAATCTAGTTACAAGCAGTAAGTTGCAAAAGAAGTCGTCTCTGCCTTTCCTTAGTTTTCCCTGTAATGGTCTCATTAGTTTTTGTAGTTGGGCATAGCAGTTAATGGCCTCAGCAATAAATCCAGCAAAGTGAGGTTTTAAGTCATCAAGGCAGATCTGTGCTACTGGTTTGTCTTGTTATTTTCCATGTTGACCTCTGCTACCTTTATTTAGGTCATGCTCCCTTAACTTTAACTGTTTTGAAGTCTAACAAACGGTATCTATCTCCAAGATATTAAATGTTGACCACATACATGCCAGGTCAGTGAGTGCTCCAGGCTCTACAAAACGATATATCAAGGCCTTCTAGGATTACAGTAGCTTAAAATCAGAAGCATTTTAAAACAGTGACTGTAAAACCATGGTTTCTCTTTATTTGTCTCTTGCAGTTCTGAACTTTATTATACAGGTTTTGCCAGCAGCCTTATGAGGGCCAGAGAGTACCTTTTAGAAAATAAGAACAACAAGAAACCACCAGTTTTTATTTAATCATATGACTCAAGGACCAGGTAGCTTAAGGAAGAAGGGCAAGGAAAACAAAAAATCACAATCAAATCTCAAGACTGGTAGCAGTGTGCCGGACACAAAGATCCTTCATTTCAATTTCAGGATCTGTGTACAATGATAATAATCAGATTAGTGATAAAGATCATTGCATTTTGTATTTCCCTTCTCTTGACAGCTTTCATATCTGATTCACTATGGTGTTTATTGAGTCCGGGGATGTTCAGCCAGTGTAGAACTGGAGTAAAACAGCCATGAATCATGTCCTTGAAGTGCTCTTTACTGTAGCCACTGACACTTTATAATGTTGTCTAGAAATCCAAAAGAATGATTTAGTCAAACTATGGCTTCTATTTAATTTTTATTAAACCTGGCTCTCTGCCTAAACTCTTGGCATTTTGAACAGCGAACTTAGGCTAGAATATATTGCTTCATCCGGAACATTTGTAACCTTTATTGATCTGCTCAGGTAAAAGCACAGAGTAAAAGGTCTTTATTGTTGATGTGGAAAATATTACTTCTCCATTGCTTTTCAGTCCACAAACATCTGACACTTTTCCTTGATAAATCTCCTTAAGGCTTCCTTGTGGTGGGCCTAGAAATCCCATCCATGGTTGTTTTGTGGAATCCAGATGTTTTTCCATATAGAATCACAGAATAGTTTGGGTTGGAAGGAACCTATAATGGTCATCTGGTCCAACCCCCCTGCAGTGAACAGGGACATCTGCAACTGGATCAGGTTGCCCAGAGCCCCATCCAACTGGACCTTGAATGTTTCCAGGGATGGGACATCTACCACCTCTCTGAGCAACCTTATTCCAGTGTTTCACCACCCTCAAAGAGCTGAATTAACACTACACAGTACTTTCTCCACATCTAACTTTTGAACACAATCAATTTGCATGAATACAGCTAACTGTGGTCATTCATCTTCTCAGAGCAACATGAGCTTTTCCTACAGCTTCAGGGACATCCCCTCAGGTACCGCGCTGAGTTCCCTGCAGCAGTACCACCCCAGGGCAAGCATCCTTCTGGAGAGCCCAGCAGCTCTGCCTGCTCCTCTCCATGCGTGCATATTTTCTAGGGGAAAGTCAATTGGCAGCAGAGATTGTTGTGCACAGCTTCACTTTCTGATTTTATCACCCCTGCCCCTCCTCTCCCCAGGCTGCAAGAGCTGAGCTCCCCCCAACAGTGGGGAAGCAAACACCTGCACCTGCCCCAGCCCCAGAAGTTGTGGGTATAATACCACAGCTAATGATTTTTCAGGTTTGCTTTTCAGGCTTGATACTTGATGTCTTTAGTGCCTGTGTCTGAAAGTTCCAGCAGTGTAAGTAATAATTTTCATACCTGTTGCAAGCCCCATGACCCGGCCATGGCCCAGGGAAGCTTGCTCGGTGCCTCCGCCCTGCCAGAGCTGCCATTCCAGCACCCTATTTGCTCTTAGGACTTCTGAGGCAGAAGAAGCCTCCCAAGGTTTTCGGTCAGTGCGTGGCTGTCATGTCTCATTTTGCCTAATACACATCAAAGTGATACCTTCGACGAGCGCATTTTCCTATGCCATTTGTTGATTTCTCCTTTATAATTCCACCTGCTGGGACCCAAACTGTCACCACATTGGTCACTGGTGCACAGAAAATTTCGCTGGTTATATTCTGTGTCTGAGGACAGGTTTTTTAGTTAATAGCATCTGAAAGGATTATTTATCTGTGTCTTCTGCGTATATGAGCATATGTTCAGGCCATAATATTAATTGTTCACTCCTGTCTGTAATGCATGTTAAGCTTGTGTACATTTGTTTGCATATTAAGGATAATATCATTTATCCTTATGCAAACAAGATGTGTGTCTCTATGGGCATACAAGCAGGTTAATGTATTAATCTCTTCATGTATGTGCAGCATAGTCCTGTCTGTGTTACACAAAGATGAGCTAATGTTGTGGTTTCTTCTTCTGCATGCAGTATGTCTCTATCTGCATGTCAATACTTCCCAGCAGCCTGACGTTTGAATCATACATTAGGTAAGGAAGGCAGCTCAGCTTCCCATTTATTTTAGGTTTCCATTTTCAGAAATGAATTCAAGATGATGTTTCACCATTATGAAAGGAAAAAAATAAAGTGTTTCACCTGACTGAACTATTTACTTATTGGGAGCATAACATTGCTCCCAATATACTGAAGAACATCTCTGGATCCAGTGGGTGGAATCCATCTCACCTGATGTTGGCCATCGTAACGTCAGGCTAGTCCAAGCTCATAATCTGGTCTTTTTCTGTAGTTCAGTGAAAAAAATACAGGTCTAGTGACTCCTTCCGTAGACATCCCATCCTAGGATAGATGTCTAAAGCAGTTGAGAGGACAGCTGTCTAGGGACAGGTTTGTAGTAGGCCATTGAAGTTTGTTGGCTTTTGCTTTGTTAACATAGGAGGAGAGCTTTACTCTCCTCTTTATCTGATGAGGTGAGTCCTGGGACTCTAGAAGAGCAAAGATAGCTGAACTGAACCTAGCAGTCTTTCTCTTTATATGTTTCATGACCACAATTTTCCTTGCAAGCAGGTTTTTCAGGTCTAGACATGGCCCACACTGGATGAAAGGCATTAAAGGGAGTGGACTAGAATATGTGAACTATAAACAGCAAAGGCATTTAATAGCATAGATCCTGGAGGGAAGCTTCAACAGAGGAACTGTTTATGCACAACTAGCCCCAAAGCCAATGATATACTATCCTCTCGAATTTATGGGCTTCCATCTTATCCTACAGGTGAATGATTATTATCTTGCAGATGATGAAATAATCTGATTTTTAGTATGGTGGAAGGCCAACAGCTAATGATTGTATTGTGTCGGATCTGCTGGGCAGACAATCAGGACATCAGTGCTACAGCACTTGTAAGTCTGACATACAATTTAAAGCAGCTGTCCTCAAAGGAGTATGAAGATGCTGAGTAAAAACAATAACATCCAGGCAATGAACAAATAATACCAACTGTTTGATGATTTCTCCCAGAGTATTTGTGAAATATAGAAATGCAAGGCAAAACCTGGTGCCTTTTGTAGCTATTAAGACATAAAATGGACACAGATTTGGACTAAGCAAAACTAGAAGATGTTTATTATTCAGTGGAACTGGAACACCAAAAGCATCTTGGAAGTCTAATAGGATACTCAGATTCAAACAGAAGGGAGAGAGATGAGCGAGCTTTCCCTTTTTTTGCTCTGATACGCTTGAGACAATCAATAACTTGATGGATCTGGGGAAATACACTTATTTACAGAACAGAAAGCTTTTTAATGAGTAACAGGTTACTGATATACATAACAATTTATAGAAGTAGACTTTTTCTATGATCTTGACCTCTCTGTTTTAATGGGATTTTTTATATGTGATCAACTTCCAGTTTATCTTTATGCAAGGTAGCAAAATGATACAATATGAGGAAAATAACGATGAATGCTTATTTTTAAGGGCTGAGAACCCCTTTTTTTTTTTTTTTTTAGAATTTCAGTGGACTTTGGGTTCAGCTCCATGTTTCAATAAGAATGTTTTGGATTTGGCTGATTTTACTAGTCTAAATATGGAAATGCTTCAGATTGATACATTTTTCTTTCTTTCTTTTTTTAGGACAGTAATGCCTGATCTGTTTTAGATATGCCTCATAGCTGTAGTTTTTCATTAAACTCTCTTTTCCTCCTCTCCACCATCCCACAACCCCTGACCCCACCACTCCTTGGTGTCCCTGCCTTCAGAGGTCTATAGCACTATATTTCCTTACCACCAAGCAGCATGTTCTTTTTCTCTGAGATTTGAACCTGGGACTGAAAAACAGATTGAAGAAACATAATAAACTTAACAATTCTCTCTCTTCTGTTCTTCAGTCTGAGCACTACCTCTGCTCTCTCTTCTATATCTTATCTTTAATGCTGCCATGCCTCACTAAGAAGGCTTGACTCATGGCCTGGGAACTACTGCTTTTGGTGATGACTTGTTACTTTTTTTTCTTCTGTTTATCACGTCTGAGCTAACTCAACAGCTTTCAGTCGCTGCCAGATTGTCAACACTGGGCCCAGACTTTCCCTGTGTACAGAACAAATGTAGTCATAGCTTTCCAAGCACAGCATCTAAAAGCCTGCTGCTCCCTCCTTCTCTCCTCTCCATGCCAAATATGCTTCTGTCGTTTCCTGAAGGGATGGCATCAGCAGCTGGGGTGTGGATTTGCTCCTTTGACCACTTGCCTTGCTGCCTTTTAGTTGAGATGCCAGCCTGGGAGTCTGTGGTGATGCTGGTGTTGGGATGTGGCTTAGAGCAGAACTGAAATGGCTGTTTCCCATCTGGTTCAGAGCAGCTGTCAGATGGTAACAAATGCCAGTATCCAACGGCAGGAGCTTTTTTTTGTTGTTGTGTGTACGTGTTTGTGTTGTGCATGTGTAACTTCTGAATCACTCCTGTGCTGGGAAGCAGCTTTCTTCTCTTTGTTAATGAATGCACAGAACGGCTCATGTAAGAGTGCATATAACCCTGCGCTGGGGTTTGCAAGCCATAGTCTGTATTGCTCTGGCTCACTAGCTAAAAGGCCAAGTTAATGTGTATGTGGCAAACTAATTTAATGAACTATTAACTAGAAATATATTTTATTTGTATTTTGCAAAGGGATCTGGGAGAGATGTCAGCTTGACATCTTGAGTAAGAGTCAGAAATGACTGTCATAAGTCTTTCGTTTAATTTATAGGGTGACCCAATACCTAAAACATCAGCTATGAGTTTTTTATATGGTGTTTACTTTTGAGGCATGCATGTGAAGCAGGCTACCAGCCGGGTAGTCTTTCTGCAAGGATGCCATGTTTTCAAGAGTTGTAGAAGCATCCAAAAGCCTGTAGCAAACCCACAAAGTGGAAACAGGTTCAAAACTGCCCAACAGGACATTTTCTAATAAAAAAGAGTGTTTCTTCCCTGCAGCAGGTCAGTTTGAATCTCTGCCTAAGGGAAAGCGGGAACTATTTCAAAACTGAGTATGGGGAAGCAAGAGAAACTAAATAAAAGGCAGATTGTGGTAAAAACTATCTCTGCTTGTTTGTGATTCTGGGCAAATCTTCTGTGAAGTTTTATTTACCTCAAGAACAACTTGGGTAACGGGACCAGCTTTCCAGTGCTTGCTCTTGCCCATCTGGCTAAGGGTCTCTGTGCACTTGGCCAGGACCTGACAACTTTTGGGACTGCTGGTGTGTGGCATTTAACCAAGGAGAGCAGCTGTTGCTTACTGTAGAGCCAAGATCTCACCTAATCCCTGTCTGTGAGCTTGTCATATACCCTAGTCCCATAACGGAGATAATAACGTTTGCACTTCTTCAGAAATTACTTTGAGATCTGCCAAAGAAAAGAGCCTATTCAAATGCAAAGCCTGATGCTTTTATTTATTAACAGATATTGTGCCAGTATCACCAATCTGCTGCTGCCTAGTGTGGCTCTGAAAACAAAGGCTCTGCCTGCTTGATTTAACCCAGCCAGCAAGCTGAAGCCTAGGGCTGCTGTGTGGAATTAGAAGCAGCACAAACCAGCCAGATGTTAACCAGAAACAACTCAAACTCATTGTTGTCCTGCCTATTACTCTTCTAAAACTCGAGCAAACACGGTGCTGCCTAAGCTCACCTGCCAGCAGCACCGCTGCTTCTGATGCAGAGGACTGGTCTTCTCAAAACACTCTTGTTCCCTTAAAAAATCACATATTCTTGCAAAAAATAGCAGTTACAGATAAATCTACCATCTCCCTCAGGGAATATATTTTAACTATCCCATAGGACTACAGGGGTGGCTGCTTTGTGCTACACTGGTAAGTACATCACAGGACTAAAGCCTGGTACACTGGTTCATCTGGTACGTTGCCATTACTACAGCACTACCTGGGGTTTCCGGAGCCTCTGGCTTAGCTCAATCCCATCCAAAATTTCCAAGGAAGACAGACAGGGGAAAAAAAAAATCTCTTTTCAAGCTTGTTCTGGCTTGATTGCTCTGCTGTCAACAATTAGTAGATGGGAGGCCTGCTTGTCTAATTTTGTGCCTTCCCTGTTCTCTTGTGACTGCCCTTTCCTGGTGTGAGAAGCCTGGTACTGATTTCAGTCAAACCCTGCTCTGCATTGCTGGCCCCGTTCTTGCTGTCCAGCAGGGACTGTTCTAGTCAATGACTTTCCTCTCCACTCGTACAGCAACAGATGACTTTCTGAAACACTTCTATGAGGGTGAAAGCAGAAGGTACATTACCACTGGTAAAGTGGTTGACAAACTTCTGTTCTACCAGATGAAATGTAAGTGGAAGTAACTTCACTTATGTGCTTTTATGAAGTTGTTTCCTGGAGCTGGTGTGTTACAGTCTGTTTATTTTCGTCTCTCACATTTAGAACTGCTCTCTCAGGATATTGCCTCTAGTCACTGAAGCATTTTTATTCCAGACATCACATAACCTGATGCCTAATCTCAACGGGATCCTTACCCCCCCGAAGGTCAGGGGGAGCACAGTGGGGCCCCGTTGCTAGACGTACACCGGATGTTTTGGTAAATAAGTGACGGGATAAAGCGAGATCGAATCAATTTCCCCTTTGAGCGCCAAGCGAGCGTTTTATCGTTATTCTTACCACCGAGAGGAGGCATTTGAAGCCCGGAGCCGGCTGGCCGGGGCCGGCCGGGAGGACGAGCAGCCAGGAGGTGGCAGCCTCGGCATTGCAATGCCGCCGCGCCCGGCGACCCAGCCCGCCCCCGGCCGGCGCAGGGCATGGGGAGGGGGGGTCTGCTGGGCTCCCTTTGGACGGCATTTTCCGAGTGGACATTCCCCCTCATTAAGCATAAAAATAAAATACCGTGTAACCTGTGTGGTCATGGATTTAAAGGGAAAACAAAGGGTTTTTTTCAGGGGAAGGCTTTGCCTTGCTCTGAACCGCTGTCCGGGGGCTGCTTCTGCAACCGCTTCCGTGGGCGACACGCAGTGCCGCAGAGAACGGGGGCAGCGAGGGGGACGCGGTGTGAAACGTGTTAGGCTTGAGGAGCTCGTTTTGGTTGACGACGGCCTGATTTTCAGCTGGTTTAGATCAGTGTCAGTCATAAACGTTAAAGGAAGAGGGTCACTGGAGCAAACCAGGAGAGAAAAAAAGCGAGCATTAAGATAAGTCGTTTGCCTTGCTCTGTTTACTAACACATTTTAATGATGTTCTCCCTCACTATGGGGTGGGATTTTCCTTGGCTTACTTCAATTTCCATTGAAGTAACTTGGAAAATTCCAACAGCTTTGGTGGAAACAAACTCCAATAATCCGGGATTCTCGGAATTGTCCTTCCTTTCCGAGAAACATCACCCTTCAGCGATTGAGAGCGCTCTATCTTTCACAGAAATTTAATGCTTCTTCACTTTTGATGCTGAAAATGTATTGCATCGGAAATAAAGCCCGCTGCAAATGAGATTATATACTGAGCTCCCTACTCAAAGAGATTAAACTGCAGAGCATTTTAAATATCTTTCATTAATATTATTTGGTCCTTCATTTCATTTCTATTTCTGGCATTTGGAATTTATTGAACAGTCCGAGTTGCCCTCGGTCTAATTCATTGTCTTCAAGGATCTGGCTATATAGTGAATTTGGCTGGCTGTCTTTAAACAGAGATTTCTACTACTTATTTGCAAATTCCTGGAGCTTCAAATACTTCTTGGGTTTTCGTACTTCCACAGCATTGCTGCGAATTGACTGAATCACTCAGAAAGCAAAGCTATTTTCGGGTGTCTCCTTGGTCAATAAGGAAAAATGTTCCTTTTGCAAAAGAAAGCTGTTTCTCTTCTGTGTGAGTCATGACTCTGCTTGTATGCACAGAGCAAAAGATTTCCAGCTTCTCAGGCTTCACTGGCATTTGGGGTAGCTTTCAGCCAGCCAAGATTCACATGTGGAAACTAAATATGGTCATAGGGTTGCACTCCCATTTTTTGCCCATTACTCAGGCTCCTGCATGGTGTATTTCAGTGCCTACTCCCTTTCTGCCACTGTGCTTGTCCCTCTGCAGTGATAGCTTACTCTGTGGTTAAGGCTAGTAAGATCTTAGCACCAGTTACAAACAAGTAGTGTGCTTCATCTTCTGCTTAGGAGTACCTTATAAATAAAAGAGACCCGGTATTAATCCTGGGAGGGAAGCTCAAGGCTGGATACCTTTATAAAGCTCCATGCTAGAGGGTGTCATCTTAAGCCTTACTCCAGCTTTCAGCTGTAGTAATCGCCACAGTTTTCATGGTAGAATCTGCCAAAAATAGAAAAACAAGAGGGAGAGAACATGTTGTTTTTTTGAAAACAAAACAGCTTGTGTATTTTCAGCAACAAGAAGTCAGAGGGACATTCTTATAATTATATACAACAGCAGAACGGTTCTGATGTCATGGGAGCCAGAAAAAATACATCCTAAATTATACTACATTTCACCATGGAGGTTAATCAGCGAGGCAGCATCATTTTTAGGTCTTTGTGAGGGTGTTCAGTCCCTGCTTGGGTTTGGTCAACATGTGTGGCTGTGGAAGAGCAGTGGTGAATACAAATTACCAGGGTCTGTCAGATACACGCCACTCTGACACGGTGACACAGCTTCTGGCGAGGTGCTGGCTCCCTTCCCATCAGCTCTCCTGGGGAGCCCTCAACCCCTTCTCAGGCACTTCACAGAGTTGTGTGGAAGTATCAAGGGGCCTGATCTCATACTTTGGGCTCAGCTCTGACTTCCTGAAGAGCTTTGTGTTCTTGATTCATCTCAAAGCAAATCTTTGCTGCCTGCAGACACAAACCTCAAGGCATCCACCAGGGGAGAGGTGGCACTCCCTCTGATCCCAGTTTCCACCTTCAACCTCCATGCAGAATCCATTACAGAATGGTAATGACACCATGAACAAAGTTTTCTACGAATAAGGCCCATTTTCAGCAAGGCTTAGGCTTTTACAGTGTCAAATGTATACGTTTTTCCAGCAACTTTTGTGAGACCATACTTGATTAAGGCAGACTTATAGTCAGGCTAGATTACCATTTTGCTTGGGAGATAGATACTTTGTTAGCGGATGATTTACTCTTGCACTGTACAACCTCCTTGTGACTTTATGGATTTCTGCAATATTTCTCTTAGAAACCAAACCCAAAATTTGTATACGATAGCTGTAGTGACTACATCGATTAGCTGCCTTGCGCTAGAAGTGTCTTATACAGATTTTTCAGTCAAACTTTTTAGATTACGATTATTGTTCTCTGCATCTTTTTTTGTGTTTAACTGCAAATAAGTTGCCAGTAAAAGAAATGGAAAACAAATCAGTCTAACTTTATAATTAAAGATAAACCTTGCTTATTGCCCTGAGAATTGCCACACACTAGAGAGCCACAGAGTACAGAGTTTAAATTCGCATCACATTCCCTGTGATCACATCACTACTCTGGCTATGGAAGGGTTTGCATGGCAGAAGTGGTGCCAGTTTCAGCCCTGGGTCCACACAACACAGAAATTACCAGACCAATGGTATAACCGTTGGAAGACATAAGGACTAAAAAGTCCTGCATCTTATTTATTTGCTGTGAGAACCAGTCATTCGAGGAGACATGGGGTAGACATTTCTGCAGGGCAATAGGAAAGTCTTTCGACTCTGTACCAATATTTATTCTGGAAGCAGACACCTTGTTTTGTGAGAACTATTCCACTTCATGGCCTTTTCCAAGACTATTGAACTGCCTTTAGAAATATTCAGGCCTGCCTTACGCCAACTATTTGCACCTGTTACATTCTTTATGCAGAATTAAGTCACTGACTGTAAAGCTCCTAAGGGACTTATCTTCTGCCTCAGAAAATCATCTGGTGTTTATACATACTGAAATTTGATAGCACGTGCCATGAAAAGGGATCAACATGGCTGCTCATCTGAAGTGCAACTACCCACGTACCCCTGGTTGACAGATAAACTGTTATGTCTTAATGTAAAAGTGTTATTTTTTAACAGACTTCCATCAATAGCAGTGTTTCGTAACCCAGCAGGGCAGCTTAGTTTTGGGAACAATTTAAAATTTGCATTTGACAGTGTTCACAGCGCTGTGGCAATTAGCATTATATACTGAAAGAACTAGACCTAATACATTGGTATTATCCGATGACATTGGTCATTATCTGATGGGCATTTGGAAACGTGGTACTAGGACTCAACAGAGAGCAATAAAATGGTTAGCGAGTGGTTTTCAGCCACCTTCTGTGAGGTTTCCTTAAAGGAATAAAGGATTTTTGCTTCTAGCTGGTGTTCATAAACAAAGACAAAAAAAAAAAAAATGCACGCTCCACCCAGGTGAAAGTTCTGAAATATTTTTGAAGAGGGAGAAGAGCAGCTAGAGAATTATTTTATTTTGCATGAGCTTTCCATCCAGAATCATCTGCGTATCTGCTGGAAGCTCATGCTGAAATGAAGGCAGAATAGAACTGAGATCAGAACAGAAACAGAGCAGGGACTTTAAGACTCCTCCAAGTTGTAGACCTTGTGCAGACATTGTGATGAGCTACAATGGAGGCGGCTTTGGAGGGAAAGAAATGCCTTGAGCTGAAGCTGCTGAGCAGAGCAGCAGGGCTCTGTGGATTCCCTGTAAGTCTCTTGAAACAAGTGGGTTAGGACTGAGCATCCCTGTGAGCTAGCGACATGTCTGTATGGATGAAGGTATTCCTGGATGTCATGGTGATAATAACCGCTGATGGTGAAACAGGGAGAAGGGCTAGCTGAAATGATGTTAGTGGCCACAAAAGGGCAATAGCTGAGGCAAGTATCATGGTTGTGGCTGTGAAAATGAATAAAAAGTTTAGTGCAAAGAAGTACAGCATGTGCCTTTTATCATTGCTAATACAAATATATGATTAATTCAGCATTATTGACTCTTCCCAAGTTTACTTTACTTTCCTTGTCTCTATGCAGGCTTAATCTTCTAAATGAGAAATAGTGCTTAGCAAGAGAGTCAGGTTTCAATGCCCTCAGGACTCAAGGTGAGGGTTCATACTGGAGATTTTGCTTGTGCTGAGAGGAATCCCTCTTCATTTGAACCCAGTTGCCGTCAGCAACAGAGTTGCTTTGAGTTTCAGTCCTCAATAATCAATAATAATTCAAGAGGTTATCAACAATTAAGATTTTTTTTTCTTATTTTAATGGCCATCCACCAACAGGATAGTTTCCACTGCAAAATTTTTAGTCTCTCAGCCAGGAAAGACTAAATTGATACATGGAGATGTGCAAGTTTTTTTGAGAAGTCTGCAACAGAAAGGCTTTCCCACTCCACTGAAGAGCTGAGCAGTGCTGGCTTTAACCTCTGTGCGCTGAATACTGGTATTTGTTCAGACAATTCTGCAACCTAGAGGAAAAAAATCTGTATTTTCAGTGGCCTTTCTCAAAGTATGATTGTTAGAGATACACAACGGAAGTTTTTAACTATGGAAATGATGCTCCAAAGACACTCAAATTCAGAACAAAAGATCCAGTCCCACTAAAATCTGACAGAAACAGCTCCATCTTTTTGCCCCCAAGCATCTTTGTTTCATAAGGTTCTTTGGACTGTTTCAGAAACTCAGCACAGATGAAACAGGCAGAATTTTATCTGCTTCCAAATGTAGTTGCATCATTATCTAATAGGGAGTAACGACACCTGCTCTTGTTAAGAAAAGACAGCTGAATTGACAGATGTCTATAACAGTTGAATCAGAGTCTACACACAAGGAAATAAAGAGATAAAATACTGTACAATCCAGAAGATTAGAATTCAGGAGATGACAAAGTATGAACAAATGCCAAAGGCACTTGCCTAAACCTACAAGAACTCATATGCGCTATTCAATTGTCAGTTCCTATTATTGGGGTATGTACTGTTCTACAAGGAATCTAGACGACAACAGAGGATTTCAGTCAGTGAGATAGAGCATATCTGTAAAGGGAGTGGTCTGGCAACACAGCATACGCTTATCACAGGGAGCACAGGCTAAGCATCGCCCACCAGTACCTTTGTGCTGGGCTTTGGGATTACATTCAGAGAGTTTTCATGCATGAATCTGACTTCTGCTAGCAGCATGGGCTGATTCCCCAGCCCCGTTCCCAGTGTGCTTCTCCAGGAGGGGAAGCAGCTTCCAGGCCTAGCTAGGCTAGGCCCAGATAGGCTCCTGCTGTGTGAATCTGGTCACACATACCATGTCCAAGGTAAGTTCTGAGCTGACTTGCCAGTGCATTTAAACATAGCTCTATCTGACCATAGCTGTGGTCATTCCTCTTCAAGGCAAGTCACATTTAAGTAAGAATTTGCACATCTTGGTGACACATTAATGCCTATTGTTGTCTCTGTTGGTGCCTATCACTGCACTGTTCATATCTGCTCTCCTGTAGGATTCTCTTTCGGTTTAGATTTTACCTGCAAAATGTTAGAAGTAGAAACTGAAGAAACGTATGAAGAGTCATCCCTCTCCTTTTTTTCTTTCAGAAGTCTCCATCTATGACTTCCAGATGGAAATGCACCTGCTATGCACAGCTTCTCCTCATTCCTTGACTATGAAAGGCAGATCCCTGAGATTCTCTTGCCCCCTTGCTTTCTCTACAGAATATACCTGCGCCTTTTGACAACGTTCATTTTGTTGGGGTTTTTTTTTTTCTGTTTGCACCAACTAGGTAGTTTGCATGTCACTTTTTTTGCTTAGGATTTTCTGCCAGTAGGATTTCTGGCACCATGTACCTCTGGGAAGCTACATCTGGAGCTCTGGTTGCTGGAGATCAGCAGGCTAAATGTTTTGATGAGTAATAGCCACACATGAACGCCTATGTTCTTATAGTTGCCAAAAAGTTACACAACTAGAGATCCCTTGGTCCTTTAAAGTTCCTCTGAACTGATCTTCAGCTGTAAAGCATTTTGTAGCTCAGAGTACCCAGCCAGGAAAAGATTGTCAGTGCCTAAATGCACTGTAGGGGTACTCCATATCCTGGACAAAGGTTCAGGGATATGATCAACTGAGAAGGTTGAAGCTATGACAGCCTTAGTTTTAAGATAAACTCTGGGTGCCAAAACAACCCCTGAGTTCTGCTGTCAGTCTGCAGAAAAGAGAATAACGAATAACCTTCAGCCTAGGTCCCTAGTGTTTCAAGCTGGAGAACAGAATTATCTCTAGAAGTCCTAGAACTGGAGAACATAATGCCTTTATTCCCATCTGCACTGATGATGGCTTGATGGGAGGGAAAATTTGGATTCTGAAGACTTTAAGCCAATAATGGTGTCATAAAGCTCAGGCAGTGTCTTTAAGGTGACCTGGCACCTACTGGAAGCCATCATGCCACTTCAGGGGTCTGTGGTTAGTCCCTGATCAGGGCACAAAGAGAACTGGTCTGACAAAAATTGGATCCATAGCAGTCAGCATACTGAGCAGTGAGAAGCTTAAATTTACACCTGGGAGTGCAGTGAGAAGAGCTTAAGTCTCCTCTATCTCAAGGAGTGAGATGCTAGACTACAAACCTCAGAAAGGCATAATTTCCCAGCTCTTTTTAGTGATCTCTGAGAATACCTATTACGTCTATTTCTTGCAGGAGAAGGTGGCAGCCAGAGGAACATCTCATTTGTATATCCCAGCAGTGTGTAAGCATGACCTGGGCACCCTTATGGTGAGTTTTACTGACATTTATGTGCCAAGGAAATTCAGGTGTCTGCAGGGCTATGTAAATTCAGGTTCTCAGAACAAAAGCAAATTACCTACTAGCATTAAGCCTCTGACCTTTTGTGGATTGTATCTTGAATCAACACTAAAATGTGCCTTGACTATGAAAGGGGACACGGGCTTGTATTGAATCTACTCACTTTCTCCCCACTTTTGCCATCCTTAGTAAAAGCAGTTACGAATCTAGTGAGAATACTGTGAATTTATACATTGTCATAATTATCAAAGGTACATTTTACTACTGTCCCTCCAGAAGTCCATAATAGTACCTTGAAGAGAGGATGTACTAGTTGTACTATACAACTGAAATTTTAATTGGAAGTTCTACACAAGAAATCAAGATAGAAATAACATAACCTGTAGCACATGGTGTCCCAGGTCTCAGTGTCAATAACATGGTGTGAAAAAAACAAGGTTTGTAAGACATACATGAAGGTAATAAAGGTGTTCTAGCTTAGCAAAGACTTTTATTCTGTGCCTTTTTCCCCCTTCTCAGGAGATGAAGAAAAAAAGGACAATCACAGAATCACAGAATCACAGAATCATCTGCTTGGAAGAGACCTTTAAGATCATTGAGTCCAATCTTTCATCCTGCACTGCCAGGGTCCCTAAACCATGTCCCTAAGCATCACATCCACATGACTTTTAAACACCTCCAGGGATGGGGACTCCACCACCTCCCTGGGCAAATGCAGCAGACATACAAGGCAATGAATGCAAACAAACAAGTGAACAGAGAACAGTTCTAGTTTAACCTAAGAGAGGGTCAAAAGGTAGCTTGGGTGCAGCTATGAAAATTCTCCATCATTAATAAAAGCCTATAGTTTGTCACTGTATCTTGTTGCAACTTAATTCCAATAAACACATTTAAAAAATATTCTATATTTAGTTTGTTCTTAAACAATCAAGTTCAGAGAGATTAACCACACACACAAGCAGTTCACACTCTCTCATTTCTCAGAACTTGGGTGCTCCAGCTGGTTTTAATTGGAGTGCCCAGCTCCCCCATACATTGTCTCAGGGTATTCAGAGGAAAACAGTTCAAGCTACATGGCACAATTTAAGAACTGGTGACCCAGAGGATGAGAAGAGTAACAAACAACAGCCAAGGAAGTTTTCTGGTAGGAGGAAAAAGTGGTGCTGAGCCCACCTCAACCCACAGGTCCTGAGGCAGCTTATGACACTGATTTTCATATCTAGTAGTGTAAGACTGTCTACACCACATTTACAGGCATAAGAGATTGCCTGATGCCAATGTCTAACAGCTAATGTCAAGTCCCCTAGAGGACAAGCCTGGATCTTGCTATGGGGTGTATCATGACTGTGGCATTGCTCATAGTGTTACTGCACTGAGAGCCTGGCAGGAGCACGGGTGTGAGATTCACCCACAGCAATAGCCCTGCGACTGCTGCCCAGTGAAGCAGCAGGGACAGTGCAATCGTGGGGTGAAATCTGCACATCTTTCCCATGAAGAGTCTTGGAGATGTGACATTATAAATGGTTAAGAGGAAGAGATGTGCCTGTCCTGAATCTATCAGGCTCTTTGCAAAGCAAGATGTTTTTGAATACCGGAAGGCTCATTTGCTTTACTTTCACGTTGTAACCTCCCTTTTACCTTTTAAAGTATTTCAAATTTTCTCACATTGTCCAATTCAATGTACTATTTGCTACCATTGGACTATTAACTACTGTTAAATACACCATCCTGCTACTGGAAATCACACAACAGACCGCCTTAAGCCACTCTCTGCCATTTGAACACTAAAATATGTTTAATGGATTTGTAGGTCAAAAGGTAATAGCCTACTTTGTTAGACTTTTGTGTACTAGTTTGACAGTGTGAGAGGTATTGTGCAATAACCCCATAGAAAAGAACAGTCCTGTCACAAGCTAGGACTATACACGGCTGGATAAAAGCTGTCATTCCACTATTTCCATACATTTAATGCTTAGGCTAATGAGCTTTTTTTAGGAACAATCCTGTTTCCACTGGACTGAAAAAGAAAGCTTTAAACTATTTTAAGTGAAGAGCTATCATCAGGACAACCCAGGACGGAATTTTGGATAGCTAAAGTCCTTCACATAAAATGAACTGTAAATAACTCATTATATTACGATATCCTTCTGTTTAATGGATATTAAAATTGTTTACAAGTAAAATCATTATCCTAATTTGAAATGTAGGGAAACTGAGGAACATCAAGCATTTAAACAAGCTTAAGCTCCATATTCAATGCCGTATTCACTAGTTCTACTGCCTTCTTATTTAGCAGCAGAAAATATTTACTTGGGGAAAATATGTCTTTTTTTTTGTTGTTGGGAAGAACCTTCCTGAGTCAGATCCTGCGCCACGAATTGAGATGGTTTTGCATGTTCTTTCCTGAGAGAAAAATGACATCGCTTTCTGTTTCTTTATCAAGAAATATTTGGCTTCTCTTCCTAATAGCATGAGATTCGTTCACAAAACTCTCAAGGAAAAAGAAGGCAGACAGGAGCTATCATTAAACATCTCTTTATTGTAGTCTTTAATGTACATGCAGAATTAAAAAAAAAGTGTCAGTTATATCTGTAAGTGTATAACAACAATGTAAATGTCTTGGATCAGCAATGTATTTGGATTAGGGACTAGTAACTCTTAAGTGAACAGACATGTTTCAGGATATACAGTTTATATAGGAAATCAAGAAGGTTTTCTTCAGAGTGATTTTCCTCATAAAAAGATAAAATATTTCTTGTTTATAATCTCACTTGGTTTTAATACTGAAAAAAATCTCTAATAGTACACTCTTCATTATGTACATAGAAAAACATAAAACTATATCCATACCAGTGTCTGTTTTAAATGCAAACAATAGTAGTTCGTAATTTTTTTTGTGCACCCTCTCCCCTCTTCCCTCCCTCCTGCCCCCCTTAAAAAAATGCAGCATTTCCTAAAATTTTCAATGCTTTGGTAGAAACTGGACCGAAGGCACTCCCATGTTAGGTAAAGCAATATGTGAAAATATAAGTGCTAAATAAAAAAGCTGTAGGTGTACCAGACAGCTCCATGCTCATCTCAAGGGCCAAATCTTGCACTCTCCGAGGTCAAGAACTGGTTTGCGGGGGATCCCAACTGGAGCAGGCTCAGGCCCCAGCTTGGTTTACAATAAAGCTGATCAGCCTCACATGCAAACCGCGTGAGGATGCAGAGAGCATCTCAGAACACAGTACTATAACGAGGGCAAAAAGCTCCTGCAGGTCACAGCATCAGAACATGTTGCAAAGGCTTTCCTCTCCAGGCCTTGCGCTTTGCAACATGGTAGTTTCACACAACACTCTCCGACTAAGACTTCCCGGTGTTCCAACTCAGCGAAAAACGAACAAACCAACCCACAAATGTGAATTTTCTAAACCATCTCTTGTGATGGATTAGTTTAGACTCAGCAAAGCATCCTGAAAACAATCTGTGTGCTAGTAGCGTGCTGACATCTGCTGATAGGGAAGATTTGAAAGCTGATAGAAAAGTTTCTCTCAGGGGCAGCTCCTCCTTGGCCTCATGTGGCTTGTGTTTGGCACACCTTCATTCTTCTTGTAACTCGGGGTTATCTCTGGCATAGCTGCAATACGAGTTTATATGAATACTTTGCGAAAAAAGAAAAAAAAGCCTATGAGATAAGCACCTAAATGCTGCTAAGGGATGTGTCATAAGTCACAGTCAGGAAAACATTTCCATAATCACCAAGTTTATCTCTCAACTGCAGTTTGCTTCTGCATTCCTAGCAAAGGTTGAGAAACGACTGGATGCAAACTTCCAAGAGAGAATGAGACAGAAAGGCACTGACTGAAGCTTTTTATGTGCATGAAAATCTTTCATGTGTCAATGTCTCCAACCTGATGAAGTGTTAGATTTCTGGGACATATATTAGTTCCGTAATTTGTTTACTTAACTAATTTATTCATAGTGCACCATATCTGACCATGACTGTAAATAGCTGCAGTCAAGTGACAATCCAATTGAAAAAGAACATTCTGCTAAAACCTGCCAGCTGCTCACGTTCATTCTGCTCCAATAGCTCTGCGCTCTTTGGCCACAATAAAATGAACGGCTTTATAGTGTTGGAAAGCATTTTTGTCGTTCTTCAGTATCACTGTGGATTTATCTCACAAGGAATGAAGGGTGAGATAAAAAGGCCTCCAACAACACTTCAGTCTCTGAATTGAACAGCCAGCAAAATGATATGCAGCTGGCATGGAAGAATAGCCATTTAAGGTTAGTTTGAAATGAAGACTGAAAGGGAAAAAAAGGAAAAAAAAAAAAAAAAGGAAGCAAGTAGTCCAGTAAGAATAAACAGTAGAAAAAGAAACTGAGCAAGTGATTCTTTGTTTTGGGCCAGTATATCCACCACCAGTTGCTGTACGTTGCTTTGGGAAGTACAAACCTGGCACCAAAACACTCCAAACAACACAAAACCCTCACCCCCTTTCTAGGCTGATGGCTCTCCTTGAAATGTCCCTCAAATCTCTTTCTGTACTGTAGCTCGAATGCTGCTGAACATTTTGCCTATGGCCTCAAACAGCGGGTCGCAGAACGCGTGGATGCAGATTGAATAGACGCGGCTAATGCACTGGATCTCGATCAGGTAGCTCCTTATGCATGGCACCACCGCCCAGATGTGCAGGAATGACAAAATGGCAAAGTAGATGCCCCAGATGAGAGCCATAGGAATGCCAAATAGTGCTGACAGTAAACGATAAAACCAGTATTTCGTTACAGTGAAGGTGGTAAAACTGGCCTTCCAAATCCCATCAAAGCTGTGCGTTCCCTCTGGCTCAGCAATCACATCTTCAAAATCAATCTGCAGCAAAGAACACAAAGTCAGGTCAGTCAGATATTTGCATCAAGGGTGGCTTCCAGAAACACCTTTCCTAGAGAGCAATGGTGCCATGCAACAAAACACTGAAGCACATACTTCCTACATCCCAACATGATTCAACTCATTTTGATGTATCATTTAAACCAGGAATCTTCACTAATTTTTTCCATTGACTACCAGGGAGCCTCAATGATTAGCTCAAAATTAGACACGTAACTTCTAGATGGAGACGTCCACAAAACTGAATATAGTTTCCTCATCTCCTACAGACCTAGGGGTATGCAGTGCCCTTAAAGTCTACTTAAGGGACAAACCACATGAACAGAATCATCATGCTTTCTTTGCCTAACTTAACTGTTTCACATCTTTATGAATGGAATAAATGCAGTCACTCCTTTGACTTTTTACACACCTCAATGATGTATCAATAAAATGTATTTTATTAATCTGCATTTTCCCATCCTTCCTTGTACAGCGTGGCTGAATTTTGACAGTGAATGAACGGTGAGGCTAGCTATATAAATATATACTTTGAAACAGGTATAGATAGTTCCTAGTAGACTGAAAAATAACATGCTGGATTTAGATCTGCATCAGGTGGAGCTCCTCCTTAGTTTGAAAGGGTTTGAGATCTTGTTAAACATAAGGATGATCTTCACATTAGAACCATTTTGTTCTAGCCTATCCTGTTTATGCGATAACACTCTGCACAAAAGACATGGCCAGGCTAACATATTAATATTTAGAAGGAACACACTTTTTCTTTCACATACTTCATAGTTTTGACTATTCATAATTTGTTCAAAAAGTCAGCTAAGGTAACGGTGCATTCCAAAAGGAATATTTTACCGCTCTGTGTTGAAATACTGAGCTATTCAGGAAGCTTAATTGTCATAACATTTCTATTAGAACATTAACAGAATTGCGATGATGGTTCAGCTCCATGTCATCCAAACATGTGTTTGACATAACCCACAATACAGGATATTTAATTTAGTTTGCACAACCAATTGTATAGGTACTGCACTCAACAGGAAAAAGAACATCACAACACTATTCCTCTGCAAGAAACTAAATGACTGCTTAAATCGGATGAAAGAGAAAAAGGAATTGCATTCCTGGGACTGGATCCCACAGTGAGAGAATAATGCTGCCATAAGTGAAGACTTACAGGAGCCGGGCAAGTATAATATGGGCGAGCAGCCTCAGACACTCATACAACAGTACCTTAGAATGCTGGAAGGAGGTGAATATACATTCACTCAGGATTAGTATTGCTTATACAGTAGGAAAAGGGTCACAACCACTTTTAATCTAAAATGTATGTAGTAACTGGAAAGAAGAACTCGCTCTCTCCTGTTGAATATTCAGTCACCTTCAAACAGAAGTTACCAACAGGGGGAAAAATACTATAAAACCACTGGACTTTAGTTTCTTAAACAGAAAAAGATAGTTCCAAAGCAAAACTGCGCAGTCTAGGCACAATTTACTTGAAGGGCTTGAAAGTTCTTGGGAGCTAATTTCTGAATCAGCTGTGATATATATCTTGAAAGCCTAGCATCAAGATGGCTTAATTCCACTTATTACTGGGCCTAAACATCACTCTCTGCCAGTGCTCCACTCTAGACATCATAGAACGCAAACCATAAACCTCCTCTTTATCTGCTACTCTGAACTAGGCTCTAGTGATCTGAAAGTGATCTACCATTCTTTGGGATGGGAATTCATCATCACCATCACACCTAAAGGTAGCACTTGTGTTGGAATTCTGTCTCCACAGCAACCAATGGCAGACTTTGCATTGGCAGAGTACCCAAGGAACACACCTCAACACTGCGCACTTGTCCGCAAAGGTGTGCGGAGCCAAAAGTCTGTCTGGACTTTCTGAAATTGAACAGCATTGTTTTAAGTAATAGCTACAAAAACAGAAAATGAAAAGATAGTTTGAATCATGGTTCTCTTATGTGATAGTTCTATGGGTATGCAATAGCTTCTCCTTCTGTAGGTCAGGTGCAGGAATTTTTGCTACAAATCTGAGAGAATAGTTTCCTTGAAATCAGTGTCTAAAGACAGCAGAGAAACTACCCTACTTCACTGCTGAGTGAAGACAAGAAAGAGGAAATTATTTGGGCTCTGTTATTTCAGTGGGTGCAAAATTGAAGCTTTGATGGAAATAACTCTCATTCTGGGGAAGGCATCACAGGCAACAATATGCTCTCTATTTTCATTGCGAGGTTATCAGATATAAAAGTTCATGTTTGGGGACTAAATAATAGACAAAAAATGAGCTACATTGGCCATAAAATAATCACATGAATCAGTCATTAAAAGTTAGCTGCAGTCTATTAAGACAGAGCAAGAAACTTTCCTGGATATACTGTGATCTTTTTACCAAATGAAACAATCAGATGTCCTTTTATCCATCATGGGATTTTAGGACTGCATCATGAAAGAAAGAAGAAAAAGTTGTAGATGTATACATGGAGAAGGCAATAATGTCTTACTGATGCTGGCATTTAATTGTCATATCTATTTCTGGCCCCCTCACTTGACTCTCTCCCCCGCCCTAATGATTTCAAGATCTGTATATTGCTCACTGAAATCAATCTCATTCAACTGAGTACACAGGCTGGAAAAATGTATGCCTCAGTTCATGGAGCAAGTATATTTTCTTTTTGGAATACACAAGCAAGCATACTTATACTATCTGTTTCTGCAGCTATTCAAAAGCAAACTTCTTACTGTAGCCCACATCCCATGTTAGCTCATTTTCCAAGTGAATGGGCGCTCTTGGCTTCTCATCAACATATGCCTTGAAATCAGATAATAAAAAATATGCAGACAATGGCAAAATCCAAGATGATTGCAGCAAAAAAAGTTGCTTCTCAAAAAATGTTACTGTGTGAAGACTACAAGGTTGAGCATAGCTCCCTTGTTCTACAGCTTCTGGCATTTCATTGCATCTGTCCTACCAGTTGCTGTTGTGATCCTTGGCAGAGCCAGTTTGTGCACACAGCCATCATATAGCAGTTCAGTGCATTGAGGGCTATTTAGGGTCATTCCTAAAGTCTTTTTGTTCAGTTCAGTTGTGGTGGGGTCTATCTCGCATGTCTTCAACTAGCTGATAAAGGAACGATTAAATCTCAGCAGGAAAGCAAGTTTGCATTGAGCTCCATCAGCTTTTTCATGGTTACATCTTTAATTAACTAAGTGGGACCTATTTTTATCAGCAAATTATATTTTTGGCATGCAAAAAGAAACCATAGATTAATGGGAATTTCTTAGAACTTTAAAAATAAATAGTAAGACTGGCCCATAATTTGATTATTTTCAAAACAGTTCATTATAATGAATATTTTACTGAAAAAATGGAAGCTGGTTAACTCATTGGTTTTCAAATCAATAGTAAATTTTCTGTAATCATGATTTTCAGTATCTAATGTTTTTAGCCTTTTTGTGTGCTCCAAGATGTCCATGGAGTTAATTCTCGGGAGCTGACAGAAGAATCATGCCACATAACATTTCCAGATGGACAGCCCTGTTCTCATTCCAGGAGATGATGCTAATATTAGAACATTTATGATATATCTTTGGCCAAGATTTCTCAGCTCAAGTCATACACAGTTGTCCTACAAGTACTCAGGAATCAATCTGTCCATGAGATGATAACAGCGGTGCATTCATGCCACCAACAACTGACAAGAGGTTACTTTCTTGGAGCAATTTCAACAGCTCTCAGAATGTTTCTGCCAATGCACAGAAGCTGAATAAATGGCCACATAAGAACCATAGCTGATGTCTCACTACCATGTCCTTCCCATTTCATTATTCCTCAAGTCCCATGTTCGACATTGCTCCAGTTTGATTAAGGGAGATACCAAACCGAACTTGGGAGCGGACATAAAACCAGCCTGGCAATTCTAAAAACTCCCAGCTGAATACAATGTTAAAATGAAGTTGTTATCCCCCTGAAAGCCATAAGAACATTATGAAATTATGCACATGTCAAGAGAATCCAGCTACGACTGGAATGCAAACCCCTGCGGTGCTGTCCAAACCCAGACTTACCAGCAGCAGTGTACAGTCTAAATAAAGATAGGCAAGGAGTTGAGGTAATCTGGGCTCTTCTACTTCTCAACTGCTAACAGATCACGTACAGACCCACTGGCTGGGAAACGCTATTTACTTCAGTGTTCAGGCAGTACAGATAAGTACTTACATTGCAGGAACTGAGATATCACCCAGATTCTTCCTGCACTGAACCACTCCCATAAAGATCCTGTTTTTAACTCATAGGGATCAGTTCTCCACAGGCAGCAGCAGGACAGGTGCCTTGCTATGGGTTATATTTACATCACTGGGATTACTCACTCCTCAGTCCCTCTTACTACTTTTCTCTGGTGTTTAGGCCAGTAGCATTCAGTGATGGTGAGTGGCATCAGACTGATAATGGGAGTCCAACTGAACTAAGTGAAATAAAAATAGGACTGACAGGAGAAAGAGAAGTGGCCAGAAATATGATCCTAGGGAAGAAAGACACTTTAATTTCTGGAAATTATTCTAACTGGCTTGCAAGGATAAGACACTCTATTTAGGGTACTGTTCTTGAGGCTGCTTTTGCCAAAGCATCACATGCACGTAGATCCATGAAGAACTCTTTTTTATCTACGTAAAGGCATGCTTAGGTTAGGCACAGGTCTTGTTCAGCAGATTGCATATTCAGCAGATTGCATGTTCAGCGTGCAATTTATTCCTCCAGAGCTGTCAGGGTGTGCTGTGAAATCACGCCGAGTTATTTGCCAAGCTAATGAAAATGCAGGCATGTTCACTTGTGACAAGGAGAGAAGTAAAGGAAATTTGTTTTGACCTTCGAAAGGATGCTAATAACTCGCTACAGCCTTCTGTTTTAGCCAAAGCTATTAAACGCTATCAGCTCCTGTTCCATGCCTACAATACACTTCCTGAGTTCAGCTAGTCTTTGTTTCCTACTATTCAGTTTGGTAAAGCCAGTTTTTACATCGCTTGAAGCTTTTGTCTGATTCTGCTATGAGAAATACTGCAGTTTCTTTTGCTCTGCATATGTTTATTAAATTTTTATCAGGAAATTAAGGAACCTGCTTTGATTCTAAATGAGATTTATTTACAAGAAAGGGAAACACTATGGGGAATTTGTCTTCTTTTTTCAAAGTCTGTTAAAGAAAAAAACAATTTAAAAAACTTAGCAGTGAGAAGTTACTGTTTTTTCTAAAAAAAAAAAACCCCAGCTGATCCAAGAATATATGCCTTATATATGAAAATGGTTGACCTGTAGACCTTGCCACTTTATCCCTATGTATCAAAACCTGACAGGCTGGAAAGTTGTGTTAAATGCCAGCTTCAAACTGCCTACTTAACAGCTGTGTTTCTCCTCAACAGTTTGTTCTTTGAGGTATATAATATCCATTATATAGAAAAATTTACTGTGCTGGGTCTATCAGGAAAAAATTATTAAGGCCATCAGCATTTTATGGGGGCTTTGACCTAATGCACATTTCTGTGGTTGTAACTGTAATTTTTCAAATCTTCGTGTGTGGTAGCTGCATACTGCTCCTGTGCTCACGGCATGAGGTTTGCATAGACAGACACCGCCATTGCTCCACTGAGGAGGAACCTAAACAAATGCTGAGTGCAATCACTACCTTTTGGAGTCAGTGAAAGGATGCTCAGATCCTCACTGGATCTCTCTTGATTGATCACTAACATCCTCAATCAGACAAACCACTTAAATGTGCACACAACCTTAAAAATGTAAACTGTCCCACTGATGTCAATATGCATACGTGCTCTGCCAGACCAGGGCTATAGTCAAGTCTGAATGTATATTTATACAAGAAATAGTCACAAGCTGGTTTTCTTTACATTTTTAACACAAATTGTGGAAACTGCCTTACTGCTTACCCTGTGCTGTTTTTAGACAGTTTTTTCCCTGACTGTAAATATGATATTGTTTCACCATATGGTATTGTGTCCCTGTAAGACTTGAAAGAGGCATCCAGAAAAAGGCAGATATGATCTTTTTTTCTGTTGATAAATGCAATTTGTAAAATTTCCCAATGCATCCAATATCCTTTAAAGAAATACTCAACAGAAGAAAATGTAAAAAGATCACAAAATAACAAGCCATTCTATAGCATGAGTGACATTTGAGAGCTGATGTTCAGGTCAGGTACAGCACCACTTTGAAGAAGGCTGTGGTGTGTGTTATTAAAAATAAGAAAATGCATGAGCATATGAGAACGTTATTAATTTTTTTACTTCCACATATAATTTGAAACTTAAAATTGACAGTCAAGACTGCTTGGAGAATAAAGGCCTCACAACAGCAGAGAAAATAGTTAAGCAATAAGCTCACAACCATTCCGTTAAATCAGTGATATCAACTGAACATCTAAATGTTTCCCTGACCCTTTGAAATATCATGTTTCCACATCGGCTGATGCTTGTCTTCCTTTCCTGTTATCAGAAAATGAGGAAAAAGTGTGTAAGAGGGAAAGAGTATGGGAAGTTTTGGGACTTGCAGGAATAAAGTTGCTCTTCTCCCTTCCCTCACCTCCCAGACACCAGGAGACTGTGGAGACTCATTCACCCTTTTAACAGCATTGTGTAATCTCCATCTGGCAAATGTTTACCTGCAGTTACCTAAGGAAGCTGGGTTTTTGTTCCTGAAAACAGAGAGCTTCAGGTTGCCTAGATGTTCTACTTCCTCACTAATCATTGTTTACAACAGCAAGCATTAGGTGCTGTCAGCTGTGTAGTAAAGGCAAAAGTCATTCCATTCCAGAGTATACCAGCTTCAGGCTATAGCATGGGTGACTGCAAAACATGGACATCCACCAGTGTTCAGAGATGGGATAAGTTCCACCACAAGAAATCACCTTGACTCTTAGTATGGTGGCAAGCATCTAACAAGGGAACCCCGAGAGTCCCTCCAGACTGGGGTGCAGCAAGATTAGGCTCTGTCAACCTGTGAACATTGAACTCTGTCTTCAGAACACACTGCTCTTCCTGGGACTGGCCAGATCAGGCAGGCACAACGATCGCTTCTTTGAACAAAGGAAGAGATGGCATGAGGGCAGATGGCTAGGACCATGGTTTTTGTGTAAGGCTGGTTAAGTGCAGAAAAATGATAAACAAGTAATTCCAAAGTGAATGAAACCCTAAATAAGCAAGCAGAACTGTTCCACCCCAATTACTTGTTGAAGCTGACCAATGAATTTGCCTTACATTCTCTGTCTCCCAGTGCCTGGTTTCCATAACACGGCAAAAAAGTGTTCTGCTGTTTGTCTTAATGGAAATAGTGAATCTTTCCTGAGTACTATAGAGTATGCCAGAAAAACAAAGAATGCTTTAACAAACAAGGATATTCATGTTGGAAGGCAGAGTTGAAGAACTACGCTCTTCTAGCCAGAGAAGAAAACCAGTCTGGTCAGGAGTAACCCCTACTGCACATATAACAGATATTCAAATGGATTATTAAAAGTTATAAATAATGCCATGATTTAGAAAAAGGTTGAGACTGCAGATCACCATTTCACAAACTGAAAATCAATGAAAATAGCAAAAAATTAATTTGTTTCTAATTACTGAAAGAACAACCTCCTGCTCTCTGCCCATGCTGAATTACTGATTACATACCAGAAAAGCCCTGACGATGGGCTTTGTTTTATCAGATGGGCAGGCTCATCAAAATCTGCGGAAGTACTCGTGAGAAAAATGCAACTGATGCCAATGGGTCAGCACTGCAGCAACCAGCTGTTCTCCAGAGATCTCTTCCTGAAGCACTTGTCTCTCCTGTCTCAATATAGTCCAGCAGAAGGAAAGACTAGCAGCTTCAAGGAGACATCTGCGCTCTGAAACACAGCGGAACTTCCTGTGCAGGTGGGGATATCATGTCAGCCAGTTCCTTGGAAAATACGTTGATGTTGTCAGAAAATAAAGTGGCTATTTTCCTCCCTGGAAACTGGGCTGCTGGGAGGTTGCTGCAGTTTTCCCGAAGAAAAACTCTTAAGAAGCTTTCTTCATTCCATTGTTTCATGTTCCACAGTTCCTTGTTTGATACAGCTATTTTAGCAAAGAACTCTGATATGCCTGAGTGTATGCTCATTCACATATGTCTGTCCATCTTTATGTTTAAGGAGGTATATTCATGAACAGGAACACTGGGGTGAAGTTTTGACTACACTAAAGATAACGGGAATTCTTTTATTGATTCCAGTGAGGTCTAGAGTTAACCAGAATCCAGAAACGTTAATAAAAGTAAAGATATTCTTTAATCACATTTTATATTATTATTTTAATATTATATTTTAGTTTGTACATATAAGAAATAATATTATATTTATATATAACAATGATTAAATATTTGAATTATATTATAATTAAATTATATTATTATATGGCCCTCAATGCCAGTTTACAGATCTGCTATTAAAGTAATATACTGCTATTAAGTATAACTTTTTAGAACTTGTTCTAGCTTCATCCTTCCCAAATTTAGGCACTAATAAGAAATGGAAACATGGTGACCTTAGACCCTTTAGCAATGTGTGGAGAGAGACAGGTGTCTTTGTAGAGTGCTTTGGATCTGGAAACCACTTCTTTATCATTTGTAAAGGGAGTCTACGGAGAGGAGACTCTTAACTAGGTATACTACCCACAAACACATTCCTATTAACTGCTGCAATACTTCCTAGGAAATCTGTATAACCTAGTCTCACCCTTTTCCCTCATTCCTGCCTGAATATGCTTATTGCTGACAGCGGGTGTGCAGTGATGGCCAGCTGCCTCGCTGTTCCTTTTAAAAAAATTGCATTTCTCCTGTTAGAAGGTTGTCTTTCTTATGAAGATCTTGAGTTACTGATCCTTAAATATGAGGTAACTATTTCTTTGTATTTCATAAAAATCAAGATATCATTAGTCTACAGTTCTGGTCTTGTCATAAACATAACTAGAACAGACATGTATGAACTTGAACTTCATAAAACAACAGGATACTTTATGGCTAAGGTCTACAGGAGATATTAACCTGATCTTGAGGGAAAACTGACCTTTTTTTTTTGTATCATTTGTTTGAATTCTGAGAAGGGATTTCAAAGTTGTCAGAGGAAGCATTGCAATCTGTCTGTGAGACTCCCTTATTAGGCTGTTTTGGAACTCCGAGTATAAATTCAGCACAGCAGGAGTTTGGACAGGGCATGTGGTACTTTCACCTTCAGCTGTGAGAGCATCTTCTCACTTCTTATCTACGAAACTGAATTTATCAGTTCCCATTTATTTGAAAGTAAAGTATATGGCGCAAATAGAAGACTACAGACAAAGCTCATCCTCATACAGCCCCACTGACATCTACAGCACAGCTCCTTGACTATCGTGAATAAAATCGGGGACAATTAATGTGCTCGTTATTGGGCATAGTGACACTGAAACTATTTGTCCTTTTGAATGCTAATCTGATGACATAACTTCTGACAACAATGATACTGCATAGAATTCAAAGTTTGTTTTGAAACTATCAAAAGACCTTTTAATAAGAAATCTGCCAGAAAAATATAAAAGGAGTAACAGAGTTAAACCTGACTCCCCAATAAATCAAATTAAATTAAATGGCATAACTTCTCTTTCATCTTCAAAACAACAAATCCTTTTTTAGTCCAAGATGGTTTTTATTATTCTCATTTGTCTGAAAAAGAGAGATGGTAGTTCTAGATCAAAAAGCTCAAAAAATCAATTACTGATGTAGATTTCATCCCACTGCCTATTTATTACAAGAGTACTTGAGATCTGTGGGAAATACAAACTTATCTTACTTTAGAACTACATCTCTCTTCAGTTTTCCAGAGATCACAAGTTTTATGGAATCATCCACGTTCATTTCTCTTTTCTTCTCTCTGTTGCCTAAAATACCACAAAGATCAAATTCTCACTAGGGACCTCACAGGCAGACCACCTTACTCTACACATCTATTCCCCTTCCCCTGGAGACTTTTGGAGTTTAATAATTTTTTGTTTGTTTTAGACATCCATACTCTCTGCAACAGAAGATGGTGTTTCTATTCATATAGTGGGATAAAAATTCTAAAATTAATTCAAATTTTTCTTAAAATTTTCTAACATATAATGTGAATTGTTTATCAGAAATGAAAAGTTTTTTTCTCCTCTGAATATGAGATGGTGTCCAATAAATTCTAACAAAAGGAACATCCACGCTGAATCATTGGGTCTGTCCCCATGGCCACCAAATGAACATTGTCCTAAGGAGTTATGATTCATGCTCATCATGCTAAGCAAGAACACAGTGCATGAGGCTTTAATAACACTATGAGCTTAAATGAAAACACTTTTTTTTTTTGAGAAAGAAGCTTTCATTAGAACAGATGCCATTATTATATGTAATCTTAACGGATGTTCAGAAATTCCATGTCTGGGAACTCCTAATTAATGTGCAAGAAAATTGTTTTTCAGAACTCTAAAACCTCACTCAATCCTCGTATAAACTGTCATTCATAATGACGCAGGTTTTTAACCTCTCACTCCTACACTAGCCTCAGAAGAAATATTTGAAACAGAATTGTATAGTATGGGAAGCCGAAGTCAAACACGTGGATATTCTTACCGCCGGATGTTAATATGACACAAAGTTTCAGAATCATTTCATGTAAATACAGTTATGTAAAAGTAAGATGTGATGTCCAGGCTACATGTACTGTCAATGGAGAGGAACATGCCCTCTGACCACACCGCTCCTCCCATCCTATCGGTAGGCCTAAACTCTGTGATGTGAACCTGCCTCCAGAGGCATCTAACTTCTGTCACTGCCAATAGCAAGAGCCCAAATGAAAAGCCTGGACTAGAACACGCACACATTTATATTTATGAATTTACCTACTTATCTATTTATCAACTTACCTATTATTTATCTACTTATTTGGATATATTTAAACTTATTTATTTATCTGTTTTTCTCAGGACTTCTAACAATAGCTGAACACGAAGAAAGGGGTTCTGTATTATATTTCACTTATTTCCTTTTTTTTTTTTTCAGAAAAAGCACCTGACTGAGCTCTTTTTTTTTTTCTCATTTTACCATGTTGAAGAGCAGAACTCTGTTCCTCCCAGGCTGACGCCTGCTGTCACATTTGAGTGACAATCCTCAACACCTTAGCCCTCCCATCCAAAAAGAGCAAGCAACAATGTCGGCTTTCCTTCCAGGAGGTCCTCAGGTGTAAGATGGGAGGTGCTTTGTTTAGTCATCGCTCTGTGCATCTTACACCATGCTCAGTGCAAAAGGGAGGCGTTGTAATCATGAAGGATTAAATAAAATGACAAATTGCTTTTTAAAAACCTATCTTCTTATCAGAAAGCAGCAGAATCTGTAAATGGCTTTAAAATGGCTGGGTAATACTTCCCTCCCTAATGCCTGCATAAGGGCATTATGGTATTTGTCAACATCTGACAAAAAATTCCAGACTTTTCCATAACTGCATTAGCTTTAAGTGGAAGGCACGAATGTGTAACTGTTTAAAACTTGGTACAAAAGCTGCTCATCCTTACATCTCTAGCCAAGTACTGTAATTTTTTCCCAGAGAGAAAAGGACTCTTACACAACAACAGCAGATAGACACCGCTTGTTTAAAACAGCATCATAATTATGTTCTGTATGGTAGATCAGGTGCAGGCCTTTCTTCCTTGCACACCACCGCAGGAAAAAAGTGGTAATCTGGCTGCAGATGTGACTGCACATTTGGTCCTCACTAGTCCTGGAGGAACAGACTTTGCAGGGTTGGCTGCAAGGTCCATCCCCATCCTGAGCAAGGAGCAAGGAAGTACTGAGAAGCTGCGGGAGAGCTGGCTTCCTCCGCTGCTTCTTCCAAATCCAGTAAACTTTGTGCAGACTTGACCACAGCTAATTTGAGAAACTTTGAACTCCAAAGAGTTGGAAGGCTGTACTTTAGCCATACTCTGGAAAACACAAATATTGTGCTGGGAAACAGGAAACGCAAAAGTTGAACTTCAAGCACCTTCATGTGAGTCGTGGGTCATCAGGGAATGAATGAGAGAAAAAAACCTGAGCAGCTTTCTATCCTGTTTGTTGTGTCTCATCATACATAAATAAAAACTGGGGCACAAGTCCAAGAGTAGAATTGTGCAGTGAAAGACATATGAAACAGGTACAACTGTGAGGCAAAATAGCTGTGTAATCACCAGCATGACTCCCGCAGAGCTTCCAGGTGCACAGAGGCGGCTTCTCCCTTGCTAGATTCCCTCCTTGCCTCCTGCAGGACTAGCCAACTTCACAAGCCAGTGCCTCAAGGAATGGCATCACCATTGCACATTCTCCCCAGGCCAAGATGATGCACGAGGGCAGTTGTATGAGGGAGAAACTCCTTCCTTTCCACTCCCTGCTGAAGGAATTGGAACAGGAAGGAAATTCTGGTAATTTTACTAGATCGTGCTTCCTCCAGCACAAAGCTGCCAACTCCACTGCCTGCGGACCTCAGGTTCGGTAAGCCTTAATTTCCATCCCTCTCTGAGCAGAAACACAGTCATTCACCCCACTTTTCAGGAAAACTCCCAACACTTAGCTTCCGCTTGGTAGATAATTTGATGATAAACCGTAAGCAAAGGTAAGGCCACCAATAACTTTCGTATAAAGCCGGTCCATGTGTCTAGGTTTTATAAAGGGATCTTGGCCAGGTCTCTCCCTCTTGCCTGGATCCCTACCCTATTGCTGCCTGCATCATGTATCTGCTGCAGAGGAAGCTGTGCAGATGCTTTGTGCTGTACATCAAGGGAACATGTCTCCTGCTTCTCACAAGCAAGGGTTATTTTTAAAATGTGCTATGGGAAGTATTTGAATGCAGACAACACTGAGGCCTTTTAGAGAGCTGCTTACAGAGCAGATTCCTCGTTCTCTGTCTAATCATTTCTATTTCATGGCTGACTGATTTGTCCCCAGTTTCCATGCTATTGTGCCTCGTAGCCAAGTGGCAAGAAATACTTTAAATGCTGGGTAAACAGCAGGAGGTTCTGAATCTAGAAAAATGCAACAGCTCTAAACAAAACTGAGCTAAGCCTGAACCATACTCCTGGCTTTACAACACTACTCAACATTTTTTTTTCTCTGACTTGCAGTACCCAAGTGAGATAGGGGACTCCTTCCCTTATGAAAGTGTATTTTTGCACTCTGTCTGGATGATTTACAGCTCAAGCAAAGAAGGCAGATGTCTGACAGAAGGGTACCACAGACTGATGGCTAAGGCAGGAACTGAAATCTGTGTATCTTCACCCCAATACAAGCCTGTCCCCTAGGTACTGGGTCTGAACCTTATTGCTATGTCTAGTAGTATGAACCTGAAGGCAATGTCTACATAAACTCAAATTGTGGCAAATCTCTCTACTTTTCAGGTCAGACCTAACCATGAAATACTTATAAAAGTCAAAATAATTCTTATTTACCCTCGTAACAAGGGAGCAAAATGTTGCTTTATGATGCCCACATTTTTTACAAACACTGCTGTTTTGTGATGCAAAATGGATCCTGTCTGGTTAACATCAAATTCATTTTGGTACATTCCGGTGTCTTGATGTGACTACGTGCACTACCAGGAGCTCTCTTACCGACACAGAGGTGGTACCGGTATTCTGGCTGTTTGCTGGTTTTCAATGAATGTGTTGGTCCACAAACAACTTATTTCAAAAGGACAAACTGAAAAGCTTGATTTTTCCATTCTTGTCATTCTTAATTTTCAACTTTCTTTTAGATGATTGAACGTAACAAACTTTCTTAATCATTGCCCCTGTGGGAGGCAGAGAGAGCAGGATTGGCTTTGTATGCTCTTTTAAGTCCGTTTGGAGGTTTTTTTCCATCAGTGGTCTTTTCCCAGCAGGATCCTTCTTTCCATAGTTAAGTTTGTGGACACCCGGATGCTGACTTGCTTGGGGGCTATGACTCATCCTTAGAAGGTCTGGTTGCTTTGGGGACTTCTTCTGTTGATGTACGCAGTAAGTCATGATGCGGTCTCATTATTCACATCTTGCATTCCCTGTCTACTCAGCTGCTTCTCCGTGAGTAAAAGAAAAAAAAGAATTGCTCTATCCTTTTTAAAATCAACCATTTCAATGGAGGTTTGGTACCATTTGGTACACAGGTGATTTTTTGTAAACAAATAAAAACTTTATGCCTTTTCTTTCTAGATCGCAAAGCTGACAATGGCTCCTTAAAGATATAGCCTGCTCTGAGGGATAATTCTTAGCACTGATCCAGCACGGTGGCTGGTCATATTCAGCACCTTCAAATTGTGTTGAAGACAGCGGAATTTGAGGTTACTTGGGACCTTGCTATATTGTATGCACATAGCATGAATCATTTTACTGACATGCATCCAGGAACCAGAGTCCAACCTTTTGATTCTCTGGAAACAATGCAGTATTTCTCTTTTTCAGTAACGGGTCTTCCTGACCAACAAACATGGTGAACTGCACACACTCTGGCTCTGCTGGACACTAAATAAGTCAGCTCGTGGCTTAGTCACCCACTACAACTGGGCAACTCCCATTTTTCCTAGGTTCTGACAAGCCCAGATGACAGCATCCTCAGCTTTCACGTGCAGAGTATAAAATGTGTCTGCTAAGAGAAAAATCAGCTCCATGATTTTTCTGACCAAAGTCTCTTCAAGCAAAAATCTCCATCAACCCTGATTTGTCAAAACAGTCAAACTGTTTTAAAAACCCAAACCAAAAATCAGACAAGGGCACAGTTAAATTTTTGATGAGCTTCTTTCCATTTATCATTTCCTCAGGGAAGGAAAAACACCAAGGAAAACAAAGAAAAAAAAGACACAAATCCAAACGACCACCAGGACCTCTGATTTTGCACTCACTTGGCTTAGGGAGGATGACCTGTCCCTCAGGCCGAGCCCAGCAGCGCAGCTAACTCAGACTGCACTGGTCTGGTGCCACCTTCCTTCCCTGCCTTTATACGTGCCCGAGGGAAGGAAAATCCCTCTGCCTGTGTCACATAAGGTCATGTCACTTTTTTTCTCCCGTTCCCCTGGTCCCGGGCGGTAGATCCCGGCTGCAGAGTCGACCTGCCGGCTCACAGCTGCGGCAGCCCCGCGCCGGGGCGGTCCCTTCCCCGAAGGGCTGCCGCAAGCCCCCGCCCCGACGGGACGCGGCTCCGCACTGCCCGGCCCGAGGCGCCCCGGCAGGGAAGGGACGGGCAGCCCGCGGGGGTCCGCAGCCGCGCTGCACCGCGATCCGCCTTTGCAAGGAGCTCCGGCGCGCTGCCCTGGCCCGCTACCCACCTCTCTCCTGCACGCTTTCCCTTTTCTTTAAAGAAAAGAAAAGGAAAAAAAAAAAGATAAATAAATTACGAACACCCCCCTGGCTCTGTCTCTCTCGCAGCAGGTGGAGGGGGGCGGTTCGCGGGCTGCTGTAGCCCTGGCAGCGCCCGCGTACTCTGCCTCGGTAGGACAGGCAGCTGCCCAGAACTGGCATCGCCCCTCGCCCCGTCGCACCTCAGCCCCCTCACCTTGACCATGTCGTCGTTGAGGTGCTTGGGGTCTCGGTTGACCAGGTCGATCTCTTTGGTGTGCACATCACGCACCGCCTTTTCGCTCAGCTCGTCTGCCATCATCTTGTTGTTGGGCTTGTAGATGTTGCCCTGTTCCCTGATGGGCGCCGAATACAGAAAGCCCTGCGAGAGGGAGAAGGAGAGCGGGCGGGAGGGGAGAGCCGAGGGGAGGGGAGGGCAGGGCAGGGCAGGGCAGGGCAGCGCCGCACAGGAGGGCGGGCTGGGGGAGGCGATCCCGGGTCCAGGAGCGGGAGCCTCGCTGCGGGGCGGCTCTCGCCACGGCTATTTAACCGCGGCCACGGGGCGCACACCACACCCCCGCGGCACCAGGCACGGTACTGGCTCCCGTTCCCGCTCCTGCTCCAGCCGCCAGGCGGCCCCGGCCCCGCCGCGCCCCGCACCGCCCGCGCCCGGCCCCGCTCCCCGCGACGTTGCCCCAGGGCGGAGCGCGGCCGCTCCTAACCGGGGAGCCGCGGCACCCACGGGCAGCGTGGGGAACGGCCGGGGCTCCCCACGCTGCCCATGCCATACCGCCCTCGCCGTGCGAACCGGAGCATGGTACCCTCACCGTGTCCTCTCCACCCTGGCGCCCTCACCGTACTCTCCTCACTATACTGTCCTCACTATACCGCCCTCCCCGCACGGCCACCACCGTGCCCCCTTCACCCCGTGGCCGTAGCGCCCTCCATATAGCGCCCTCACCGCGGCCCCGGCCCGGCTGCAGGAGCTGCAGAGCTCCCCTGGTCCCCCTGCCCAAAAGGTGCCCGGTTGCCCGCCCTCCCCTCTGAGCTACCCCGCGCCCCTGCTCCTCTGCCGGGCCAGGTCGTTGCAGCGGGCGGGGAGCACGGGGGTGCTGAGCGGCTGCAGGTACTGAGCGCCCGGCGGGAGGGCAGCGGGGCAGGCAGCGGCGGGTTCACAGCTTCCCGGCTCCCTCCCCGCGGCGGTCCTACCTCCGAGTCTACGTATTTGGTACCAGACATGCTGTCCTGGGCTGGCTGGCGGCTCTGCCGCGCGTTTCTCTGCGCTATTAACTGGTAGGACCGGAGGCAGGAGGATCCCGCTCTGCGGAGCGGCCTGCCAGGAGGAGGTAGCTGGGAGGGAGACGGCTGGCCGCGGTCCAGGCGCTGCTCCCTGCCTTTGGCTGCGCTGGATGACAAGCCGCGGTAGGGCTCGGCGTATAGTAACGCGGCTGGGAGCCGCCGGGGGTGGGAGGGGAAAGCAGCCCTGCCCCGGCAACCTGGAAGCGGGCGGACCCAGTCCTGGATGCTTGGGCCACACTTCGCGGGGACAGGATCACGACAGAGAGAGGGACGCGGTCCCCTCCACGCCACCCTCCCCGACCCGGCCGCCCTCCGCCCGCGGCAGCAGGTCCCCGCGCTGGGGTGGCGGGGCGACGGTGCCTGCGTGTGGCAGAGCCGCCAGGACGAGGGGCGGCGGGGGGAGCGGAAAGAAAGCAACGGGGACATGCATGTGTTTGACGTCCAGAGCGAGCGAGGCGTTTGTAGGGTCCCCCCGCTCCCCCCTCCCGGCACTGACAATAGTTTACACGTAGACATTGCTGCCCCAAGAGCAATCGTGGAAACTTGGACATCTTTGGGATGAAGAGAAAGAGGTTTTCCCAGTTGGTTCATTTCAAAACTATGCAAATATTTAACAGCCCTGCACTTCAACTGCGCTGTATTTTTCCCGGGAGGAGACTGACCCATGCGTGTCTGCCATGCATATTGACCACTGGGATTTACTTTTAAAGAGGAATGGTGGGACACTGACATTTTACCATGCTCTGTTCTCAAGGACCTTTGTAAGCTGTGGGGCATATATTGGTGTAAAAGCTATAAAGATTCATCACTGTGTTCAAGATGGTTTAGGTTAAGGTTGCAATGGCATGGTACATCTATACTATGAATTACGTTTTTACCTTTTTTTTTTTTTTTTTGGTGTTTGCAGCCTTTATTTCTCTGTTAGGAAATCAGACCATGGTGAAAGATTTATAAGATTAACATAAAAATAGTGACCTTAGTGTTATGCCATTTAGGTCAGAATTGCAGCAGGAGAAGTAGAAAATGCTTAACTGCAGTATATTTGGGTTTGGCAATTCAACAGAGAAAAGACCTCGAAAAAGCCACTGGATAAGATGGATGAAGACTCCACAGGTGTGAATAACTCCACCTGTTAAAAATGTGGTCCACATGGGCACGTATTACTGATATGGTCATCAGTTAGCAGTGAACTTTCTTTAAGAGTTTTTATTGCTCATAAACTTTAGAACAAATGCTTTGGATGGGTGTTTTCCAACTTTCCAAGCTAGTTGTAATTTTTAAAAGTAACTTTTGAATTGATGCAATAATTCACTTAGGCCATCAATAAAATATCTTCAGCTGTCGAAGCGTATGAGTGTGTATATAAGAGTCAAATGGGTGTATTGAAGGGCATAGTCTCTGAAATTTTTCAGCCCATCTGAAAAAAACCCACACGACAGTTCTTTGTTTTCGTACCTAGGAGAGTTTTTCAATTAGTCTGTGTCCTGCACGTAAATCAGAAGATTTTGGTCTGTCATTCAGCATTACTGCATATCTCAAAGATGACGACAACCAAAAAAATATTCGTTAATTTGAAAAGCTGACTTGGTTCTGGAATGGTTTCTGCAGAATGACAGCCCCTTTTTAAAGAAATTTCTGAATCATGCAACACTACTGCCGCTAGATGAATCATTGGAAGCTGGTGGAATTTATAAACTTTATGAGACGAATCCCAGAACAGGCTGCAGACAAACCGAAATTAACCATCACATCTGATGAACCTTAGCAGTGCTCACTTGAGCTTGAATACCAAGAAGACAGCCTACAGAGAAATGGCATGGGTACTACCAAGTTGTAAGTGTGAGGATGTTACGTCTGCAGAGATGGATAGCAATAGAGCTATGGCCCACTGCCTCTGGCACTCGTGTGTGAGGAACGCACACAAACTTCACAGCCAGAGACTTGGCATGGATGTGTGCAGGAGTTCTGCAAGGAGCTCCCATTACATACAGAGGAGGAGCACAGCTTAGCTGGCAAGGGCCTGGTAAATGCTTGCAGGAATCTTCTGAAAGTGCAAAGGCTCTGGTCCTCTTCTTGGTCACTATGAATGGATTAACCAGGGGTGGTCTATAATTGCCAGGGGTTGTAGACACCCAAGGTGGCCTTGGAACTGTCACCCAAACTGTCTTCTCTTTAAGCTTTGCTGTGTCTTTAGTAGCCCAGGTCAGCTGTTGAGCAGGACTACATGCTACTTTGGCTGGCCACCTCACTACCTTTCTTTTTTCTCCCTCACACCAGCCTTGGGCATTTCATGCCTAATTTTGAGAAGTTTTTATTGCTCAAAAGTCTTGCTTTAAGTAAACTTTCAAACCTGAGGATTACCTTAGTTGAGAACTTGCCCTAAACATGGAGCAAAGTGTGTGCAAGTTATGAGCTGTAATTTCCATTTTGAGAAGAGGAAATGTTTTGGAATGGGTAGGAAACATTTCTTCCCAGAAGCCAGTGTTTAAAAAAAAAAAAAAAAGGATTGGACAAAATTCCTCAAAAAACTTCAAGAAAATGAGTCATGAAACTGAAGTGACTGTGCATGACTGCTCACTGAGTGTCTTTGTTCCCTATCAAACACTCCCTCCACTCCTCCCCCCCTCCTTTTTTTTAAGCTTATGTAATTATTCCAATTATAGTATTAGCAATACTCCTGATACATTCCAATGTCAGCAAGATCAGAATCAGCTCTGGGAATCTATATTCTTTATGTATACTTTCAACAGCAGCAAGGCTGTCAGCTAACAGAGGCTGTCAGTAAGGAGCCTGCCTTATGCAGGGCACTCAAAAACCTGAGGCTCGGGAGAGGAGGATTGTTCAGCGTCCCCTGTTCTACGGTCTAAGTGCATCCTTTCATGCATGTTTTTGGATGTTCTATTGGATGGAAGCCTGAGCTGACAGAGCTGTTGGTAGTGAGTTTTTATCAGCCGTGCTACTGTCCTCACCCTGCTGTGTGCTTACAAGCATCGTGATGGGTTTAACATGCAGGCCAGTGTTCTGCTCATTCTGTTATTTACAGACTTGTAGTCCTGGAGTGTTCATGGTGGTCATGGATTCTGTCCCCACTCTCTGGAGAATTTCTGGATTTTAAATTTTAAGTCACTGGGTCAGAACTTGTCCACTGAGATGGCTGCCCCTCACCACCAGTATATAGGACCACACTTTCATGTATGTATTTGTTGTTTGGCCTGTTTGTGCCTTGTGTCAAAGGAGTAGTGATACTAGGAGAGACAGTGAGATCCCCTCACATTCCTTCCTTCTCCCAGCCTCTAGCTAGGAGTGATTTCCTTTTACATGGGAGCGCTGCTGCTGCTGTGACACATTTCACAATAGCCTGAGGGCTAGAAGTAATCCAACACTTGAGAGACTCCAGATCAATGGTGGCCTGTCTGAGGTGTGCTCACGCATTTGGACTCACTTCTGGGAAAGCATGTTTTGGGAAGTGCCCTATTCCGATGCGCAGTAAGTGTATTCTGAGGGGTCCAAGGGAATCTTTTACCTTCTCTTGGGATTCTGACTGGGCTTAGGTGTGAGTGAGATGCCAGGTTGCTCAAACAAGGGCAGTTCTGGGCATGACCAAAGTAAAGCTGTAGGTACTGAGGGGAGGTTACATGAAAGGGAGGTGCCTTCTGAGTTTAAACATGTTCCTGGTTGGGTGGCAGCTGGGCAGGGATTACAATTTTGGATTTAAATGCCTGACTCTCATCTCAATCTCGCGGTAGGTGTGCACATCTTTTATTAGAGCTAGTCTCTGTAGGTCTCAATCAAGATAGCTTGTAACTGTCTTGTCTGGAGAAGCAAATAGACTGACAGCTTTAATTCTGCCAGACCTTGTGCAAATCAAATCCCTCTTTTCTCAACCCTTTTCAGTATCAAATTCCTTGGCAAATACCAAGCTGGACCATGAATGCTGATCAATGTCACCACTGTTCTGTACCATTCTCCCAGTTCTAGCATATTGTTAACTGTTCAGGTGTCTTATAGAAATATCAGACTGTGAGCACTCATTAATGGGACTTAAATACCCACTCCTGGAGGCCTACATAGGATGGGACTTTTTGTCACCAAGCTTTGCTGTCTAAGCGTTTCATGGTCAATCCTAGTTTATAGTTGTAGGATTGTGATACCTGTGATACTGTAAAGTAAAAAGCAAGGAGAGGTAGATACATGAGGTGAAAAAGCAGCTCTTATTAAACTGAGCCAGTTGGAAAAATAGAAAAGCTTTCTTTGGAGTTTCAAATAAAAGTATGACTCTCTCTATGTTTATTCCATTTAGGTATCTAAAGTAGGATCTGATTCAGTGCCTTGTGAAGGGGTCCTTCTTTCTCCCACTTGCAGTTGGAGGGGGAAGCCAGGCAACTGATGAAACTGAACACCTAACACAGGTGACACTCAGACCTGGCCTCAAGTTGTGGGAGAATTGTGTAGAGAAGAACCTGCCTTACTACTTACATGAAGCTCTGGTTGATTCCATACACGTGCCCAATTTCTGCAGCAAATACAACTTTTATGTAGCAGAGAAAAGAAGCCAAGCCAAGCCAAGCCAAGCCAAACATTTCTCATTAATCAGTGCAGAGCGTCTTTTCTGGAGGATGATTCAGAGCAGGAACCATCTTAGCTCCTCTGAATGCCTCTACAGAAGACATTTTCATTTTGTTGCAATAAACCTAGGAAGAATAGTGTCACCAGGCTAAAATTAGCCTTTACTAATTCTCCCCTCAGTTGTAGATCTCTGCATGAAGAATGCAACTCAGTTTTTAATACATAAATGCTGTTTCAGTATACTCACTAGAGGTCTTAAACTCTAATTTTCATGAGCACAGTGTAGTAACAGACAACGCTGGTGGAGTGTTGGGTGTTTGGCTTTATCCTATTTGCATTTTTATTAAAAAAACCCCAAATGAAACTATGTATTTTTTCTGTGTATTTTTAAAAGAGAGTTAATACAGTGTAACAGCAATAATTTTATCTCTGCCGGCAGGGAAACAATCACACCCTGTAAAAATAATGGATTTACAATTCTTTGGCTTTCACTAAATCAAAGTGTGTGGTCTGAGGTCCCAGAGCTGCAGGGATGTTCTGAACTTGTTTTAGTCAGTGTATGCCTAAGTGAGCTCTTTGATAAGTGGGAAAAGGCTCCTTGTTTACTAATATGTCAAAATTTCTGTTAAGAATTTATTCCAATTTATACGGTGAACGAGTGGGGAAAGATAAGATACAAATATAGACGTTCTAGAGTCAGATTAGAAGGATTTTATGAACTAGCTCTCATAAGAAGGCAGGTTAAATTTCCTTGTGAATTAAAAGAAGAAAGTCCATGAATAAAACACAAATAAACACAAGTCCAGGGTTAGTTCTGTAGGTTACTTGTGATCTTAAAGAAAAAACAAGATGATGAAATATTTTGCATGACAGAACTGAGTCCAGCTCATGATTATAAATCTAAGGTCTGCCGTAACAAGAGGCAGGCTGGAATCAGAACTTCTCACACTTTTTATTTATCTTCATAACTCTACCATGATGACAGAAAGTCTCCTCTTGTTAAGAGCAGTAACATTTTCCCCATTCCATAGGGGGAAGAAGATCCATCAAAGTAGATGCACCTGAATCATGTGTAAATTTTCCTCCATTTGTTGCAGTCAGTGAGACTAAGTTTCTGGACTCCTTTCTTGCCTCAATCCTTATTTGTAAGCTGCTGTTAAGGAATCACCTAGGATGGTTTGTCCACATCTCAAATGAATTGGAGACGAACTTAAGGAACCTACCCCTACATCAAAGATCACAGTTCAGCGCCAGTGCCCATTCAGTCTTGTTGTCTAACAGTGCTGTCAGCTGTTAGCAGTATCAGCTGTAGCAGAGCTTTGGAATGTCTGTCAGAACTGTCAAATCCATAAAATCCAGAGAATACTTGCCAGCCAGAGTCGCCTGGGGCAGATTCACACCTAAGCATTGAAGAGTCTGTGTGTATTCACGCTTCTTTCCACTACTTTCACGGATGAAGTAAGCCTATTTGCCAAGTATCTAATATTTTACGCTAAGCCTAGCAATGCATTTGGCATTTTCTTATAGAAAAAGCAAATCTGTTCCAGAGAAAGATACTGCTATAAAATACGTAAGAAACAAACAGCTTTAATTACTTAATTACGAGCTCGCTTGAGCCTTTTAACAGCTAGAGAAATGGTGAAAAAGAACGAATTAGTGACAAGTCTAAATCAAACCAAGAACAAAGCAAACCATTCTACTTGATTGCCTGTGGTAGCTAGAACCAGATGACTTCAGCGAGCTATTTAAGGACGCACATATCCAGGAGTGCTTGACCTAAAATGAAACATTTTTTTTCTCTAAGGAGTGGCCTCATTCTCAAAGTCTGGATCCAAACCTGAGTTCCCTCAAAGCTTAGGCTTTTATAGGGCTCCTTTTGGACACAAGGACTAGTACTGATTGCTTTTCATTTTTTTTTAAAGGAATTCATCAAGAGGGTATTTTTCCATGGAAAATATCTTTGTAAAGATCCTTGGACGTTGTAAAAGAAAGTAAGTCTCGAAAGAATTCAAGCCTAGCCTGACCAATTTTTATTTTCAAAAGAGATATTTCTATTTTTAACGTTATAAAGGTATCCTGAGGAGGACATCTGAACAGCGAGCTAACTTCTTGCAGAAGAAAAAAAATTTGGAGGTTTCCATGAGCACTAATCATTAAGATCCAGTTTTGAAAAACCATATGAATCCCTCTCTAAATGGCACAAATCATAAAAATATTTGTAACATACAAAGATGTTCTCTATGGACCAAGAATATACAGTGTCAGTATATACAGTAGCTTCTGTAGGCCAATAAGCAAGAAAAGGAAAACTCAGCAGCTCATCTGTAAATTAAAACATGTGCCCATAAAAAGTATTAAGTGTGTTTTTGAATGTAGCCAAAATTTCGCACTGAGAGACCTGCTTCAGAGAAAGCAGTCATCCTGTATGGGCTTAATTACACACAGAGATACATAAATTTCTACTACAAGTAAGTTAAATGCAGTTAGTAATAGTGGAACCATACTGATGCTCATCCATTGCTTTTCCCTCTCCCCTATTTTGGAAGAGCTGCCTGGTATACTGTGTTGTTTGGCATTTTAAAAGCTTTTTAAAAGTTGAAAAACCTGAAAAAATGAAGTTGAAAATAGGAAAAAAATTGACATTTTATTTTATTAGATATCTCTTGTTTGATAAGAAATCTGTGATACCATTTTCAAAAATAATATTCGAAATCATACAAATATTTTACAATTGCAACTTATCATCTGTATTTAAAGAAAACAGCAGCATAAGCCCATCAGAAGGCTAATGTAATTTTAATGTACCTCTGCATCTGTTCTGTTATTTTGGTTTACAAAGCCGTATTAGGTGCAGAAGGAAGAAGGGCTTTTTTTTAGGGGTTTGACTTTGAAGTAGTAAATAAGCAACACCGATTGTCAAGCCAATAGCTAAGGAGAATTAGACAAGGATACCAATTACACTCACTTGCCTTCTACAGGAGCTTGCTACCTAGTTAAAGTGCCAGCATAGTGTCTGTTGTTTTAAATATCACAATGTTCACACAGATAATACACAGAAATAGTCAGGGTTGCATTTACTACACCCCATTTTTAATAAAAAACATTTCTCATAAACAGATATTTCCAACTATTTTGCATAGTCTTGTATGAAAACGCTTATAATCTTTGCTTTTACACGCAACCATATATAATGAATATACTAGAATTGCACAGCATCACTTAAAAACCTACATAATTTAGAAACTGAAATTTTAGTTATCTGAAGTCATTTTTCAGTGTCTCACTCTTGCTGCGTAGTAAGTTCTTTAGAATTCAACTACTATAGAAATAATGCTTCAGAGAAAACCAATCAAGTGCCATTTACAAAGGTACAAAATATACAGCAAAGTTAACCTCTCATTAAATAAAATATACAGATTAGCTATGTTCCAAATCATTAGCTAACACCTTATTTTAAGGGATAAACTTCCAGGGAGCTTTTCCTCCCCAATATAGGAGAATTACACAACAGTTTGTTTCCTGGTATGCTTATGCAATTTGTCACGTTCTTTTTACTTGCTGATAATAAAGGACTGAATTGATCATTCTGCATAGTGAGGGACAAAAATGATCCCTGGTAGACTCGCTGTAAACTTAATGGGAAACTCTAGAGATCACTTTCACCTAAGGTATCACTGCTTATTTAAATATTTATAGTAATAAAGCCAATCATTATCACTGTGGTGGCTGTTAAATCTCCACAAGAATTCTCCTGTCATCTAGCAATCCATGTACCATTAAAATAAAGTGTTGCCAACATACTCCGAGTTCGCTCTCTTGTTAAAATAGTGAGCTATGAAAACTGCCTACTTATTCTCAAACTGATCTCCCTGAAAATAAATGAGTTTTAGAAAAAATAGTGTATTCTCACTTAAACCAGCCATTGTAATTTAACAGTTTGGAATGAATGGTAAGTGCTTGTATGTTAGGTTAGCAAAGAGGTATAACACCAGCTACAATTACAGCAGTGTCGCATCCCTGACGTTTACTCGTGGTCCAGGCGTATATTAACCATGGAAAAGCATCGGCCTAGGCTCTGAAAGAATGGTACGACGAAAACATCTGTCAGGCTCCTCCATACAGTTTGCACTGAAGGCAAGGCCAGGAGACAAGTTTTCACGAAAGGCACCACAATCCTGTAAAAGAGAAAATGGAAGATCTGAAGATTGCTGCTGCTATAGCACAGGGAAATCAGGACAACCAAACACGAGTGTGAGATCTTATGGAAGAGGAAGTGATTGTGTAACTCTAAATATGATTTTACACTCTCACACTGATTCTCTGTCAATTTTGTTCACTCACGGCCTCACACCTGCTCATGCAGAAGCACCATGATGCATGTGGTGCATCTTCTGGCCGGGATCATTTGTGTGCTACACAGGGGACAGGAGATACCAGCTTTCTCTTCATCACGTCTCTGCTGCTTCTTAATTGGCAATGCTGAGCTAACTTTTGGACATGCCTTTCACAGGGGTGAACTTTTGCTCTTCTCTCCCTGCTGCTGGAAGGGCTGGTGTACGTGATATGCTGCAACCTTGATGCCACCTCACTGTGGCTGAAGAGCAGGGTCATGCCCTGAGGACTCACATGCCCTGTGAGCATATCTATGTGTGGGTCTTTGGGGCTTAACAGAAATACACCATGTTTCCCAGTTTGATCAGCTAGGGACAGCAGTCGTTACCATCTGTTCTTGCCATGCTGTCTCTTCGGATGTTTCTTTTATCCGCCTCTCTTGCTCACATCATGGCTTGGCTTCGCGGACGAAGATTTGGGAAGGGCTTTGCCCACGTTTATTGCAAGCGCGCTGATGGCTGAAAAGGCCAATGCGGGATAGGCAAGACCAGTTGCAAAGAGCACACCGGAGGGTCTCCTTGGGTGGTATTGCCGTTTCATCCCTTGCCTGTCGCTACAGGGCTTTGCAAATGTGAGTACACCCTTCAAGCCTGCGCGGTGGATTTTTTAGGTGAGGCGCAGCGTGCGCGAGACTGGCCCCACCCTTTACACCTGAGGTTCATCTGCCAGGGCCTAGCGAGCTTGGACGGTGACAGCAAAGTCCTCAGGTCGTAGGTTTGGTTAGAGTATCCTTCTCTTAGATGGATGGCCTTACAGGGCTAAGCGAGCTCCATCTGCCCGGGTTTGGAGTTAGAGTTGTCCTTCTCCTAGGATGGTTGCCCGAAGGCTAGTGAGCCCATCCTGCCCGTGGACACACTTTGTCTGACCCTTCAGTTGAGACCTGTCAGGCTTGGGAGACCCTACCGGAGGCATATGCCACCACCAGCATAGCTCTCAACTTCACAAGGGCACGCAAGCTCTTTCCCCATGGCAAGGGGGTGCCCGTGAAAGAGCTTGCTCACATACATACAAATGCACAGGCACACATGCACATCGCCATTCATGTCTCATTCCTACCAACCTATCATCGCTGTTACACATTGCTACTATTGCAGCAACCGTTTCTGTTTTATTAAGTGTTTTATTAAACAGAAACGGTAAAGCAATAAATACCTGGTGACATTGGATTACTATGGTAGAGACATGTCAAACCTCAGAAAAATGGGATCTTGCTGATCCTGTGAAGTTTTTCATTTGCGGGTGAGAGACTACCTTAGAATGAGGTCAAAACTCCAGGTCAAGATAAGGATCTTTTTATTCACACAGGGTGCACACTTGAAAGCATTGTGCTTTCATCTCCTGAGCACTGGTAAGCATCGGGGGGACGGTCTCCCTATGTCCCAATTCCAGAGCAATGTCATTAATGGTGGCTTAAGCCAAGCATGCTAACGATGGAGGCGAGCCAGAAAGGCACATATGGGCAGCTCATGAGGGCCAGTGGATACATTGTAACTGATCACACTATTTTAAGTTTTATTCTCCTTTCTTAGTCATTTACTGGCCAAAATCCCTGGTCATTTCACTAAGCTGGATGTTCTTACTTGGGTGCAGAAAAATTAAATGTATAAATAATTTATGTAATACTGAACAGGTACTAGAGCAAGGTTTGAAAAAAAAAATCTCTATACCATATATAACACATTTATTTCCTATATTAGATAGAAGAAGATGTGGATTCTCTTGATAAAGATAATAAACTCTGTCCTAGTTTGCTGTTGCATTCAAAATTTAAGATCTCAGTCTTGTTTCCACATAATTCCACTGCAGAACTCTCACTGACTTCGGTTGGAATGATAGGAAATATTTAATTTACTATTTCACCATAGGTCTGAAAAAATACGTAAGTATTGTGTATTTCTAATGAGTACTGTTCAGAATAAGAGTAGAAAAAAACCCACCAAACTGGCACATTTAAAAAAAGTTGCAGCTTAGAAATGTGAAGAGTCAAAATGAATTATTTTCAGTGTTTATCTAACAGGATTCTCAGCTTTTATCATACAAAGCAAGCCATATACTAGTATGTCTATGCTGCACTCTAAGCTAACCCAGATGGATTTAAACAAGAATAGTTTTTCTAAAACCTTCTCTTTTTTGTCTCTGCTGAAACAGCTAGTAATGTACACACCATATAGAACTGTGAGCATTACTGGAACAACGTGTCTCCAGTTTTAAAGTGAACCCTGTAAACTATGTGTTTTCTAACCACCTACAGTATCACTGCATATAGAATAGATAATTTCTAGAGAATAAAATTAGGGCTTCATGTGTTGATAAACATTAGTAATGCAAAGGGAAAAAAATTGGTATTTCTCCAAACAACACAGGGAAAACAGCAGAAACAGCTACTCAGCTGTGTTGATTTCACCCCTTTTCCATTCCAGTTAGTTTATAAAGGCTATGTCACTGCTCCTTTGCAAAATTAATTCAGCCTGCATCTTTTTTTTAATCTAACTGAACTGCAGAGAAGCAGAAAAGCTGACATTTCTACTGGACCCTCTGTCAACAGGATCACACAAAATACAAACTACACAAATAGGACACTGGGCAGAAGTTTCACAGAAACATGTAATGAATCACCAGGATGTCATTAGGAAAGGCTGGAAAAGCAGTGATCAGACTACTTGCAACTTAGAGGTCATTCACACAGTACCAGAACTCATCCCCTTTTGACAATGTTAAATACAATAAATGTAAAAATGTTTTGGTAATGTTTGATAATCTTTTAGCACTTGCTATCCAATTTTATGGTAAATGCACACGAAAAGCAATGTAGGCTAACTCCACAGAAGGATATGTGAAACATGCCAGTAACCAAAGCTAATTAATGTAAAAAATTTTCAATTTTAAAATAAAAGTCAGTCCACTTAGACAACAATTAATCGAACACCTTTCCTCAAAGAAGAAAATCCTTTTCACCCAAGACAGTAGTGAAAGGTATTTTCTAACTTTTAATATATGTGGATGTGTCTATATAAGGTTTCTACATGTATGTAAGTATGCATCCTGTTCTGCATAGGATATGTTATCCTTCCTTGCGTCATTTCCGAATCATCACAGGATGCGATGTGACTTGCATGGAGTGACCAGGCGCACTTAAAAACTAAATAACCAAGTGCCATTAGAAGCTATGCATTTGGTTTTGTGACCTGTCAAATAAACATTAACATAGACATCCCTTACTCCCAGTGCAGTGGGTTCACCCCAGTCTCCACTTCTATTTGCAAAAACAGTTACTGCTTGCTTGAGTATTGTTTAACAGTGGAAGTAAAGTCAGCGTATCCGAAGGATATCAACATTTACCGCAATATCAGTACTACCAGTGTTACCACAGGGTACAGAATTGGGAAGAAAATCAAAGCTCTGTTGAATTTGGCATCTAAGCTGAAGCATAGCCAAGGTATTCAAACTACCTATCTGACCTCTCATTGGCTCTTGCTATGTATGTATATCATAAAATACCCATCCTTTCCCTAAGTAGAAGGAATCACCTCTTTTGGGAACTGTTGAACTGAAAAGAGCAAATTACCCTGTTTTTTTCATCCAATCCTATTTTCTCTTCTTTCTGTTCAAGGTGTGACATCTACAAAATTATACCCATCAACCCTTCCCACTTTTGCTCACATTACTTTTACTCTGCTAATCCCCGAGGAACACTGCTGAGACCCAAACACCTCTTGGAAATGGCAGAGCACAATTTAATTCCCACTGATAAGGGTATTTTCAGTTCAATGCTGCTCAGCTTCTCACAGAGCTGGGCAATGTGCTTGGAGTAGTCATTCACAGTTAATTCAGATTCCTGCTTCAAAGTGAAGAATCCTATCTTCTGTAAAGTTTTTCAAAATGCAACCTCAGACATGTCTTAATGTTATTTTTCAAATGCTATACCATTAAGTGGTTAAATTACCTAATTCCAAGTATACACATGTACTACATCATGATTTTGAACTAAAAGTCTTGCGTGGCTCTACAGTACAAGCAAGCATTGTGAACAGATGGCTAAGTATTACCTAGCAGCTGCAGAGCTCCCCATCAAGTCCCATTTACCTTTGGGATATCCATGAGTGAGGCAAGAGATAACCACCAAAGCCTTCCCAGACCCATACACAGTATATGAAGTGCATTAAAACCAAACATTATATATTCCAGCACCTGAGTAGAATGGAAAAGATAAAACTAAAAAGAAGCTAGAGAACATCCACCTCTCTCTCTTCAGAAACCAAGGTATATATACTGGGCATGAAAGAAGAGGCATCAAGGCAACACCAGATTGTAAGGTAGGTCTTCATGGCATAGCTGTACTGTAATTTCTTTTTATTTCAGACAGCCAGTAGGGAGATGGTTTTGGCATTGAGCATGATAGCAGTAACTTATGTAAATGGAGATGTAGAGAAAGAGGTAAGAGATGATGCATGTCCATATACATTTCTCTGCATATAGGTCCTGGGGTATACCTTAGCATTGTGAACGGAAGCTCAAGCCGAGAGGAGCTCTGAGTACCCTCTGCTCCAGCTAACAAGAAGAGTATAAAGCTGTCTGAATCCTTGTGCTGTAGAGCCCATCTCAGATCCAAGACTCAAGTTACGGATCCTCAGATGAACCAGATTCTTATCATAAATATGCAGCATACTAGAACACTATTCAGACAAGACCACAAAAAAAGAATATACGAGATTAAAGTGTTAATTTCCAAGAGGTGGCAAACGTGGCTTGGAACAAGAATCAGTCCCTGATCTATTACAAATATCACCATTTGGCATGTGCTGCCTGGAAAACTAGCAGTGTTCTGCTCATGTTCAAAAATCAATAACCTTAACAGCCTCAATATAAGGACATGTTTAAAAGCTTGCTAATATTCACAGAGAGATGTTAAAACTCAAGTCTCACAAATTCTGCCATGTATAGTCCATGTTGACGAATGACAGCCATCAGTTAAGGAGAAGACATGTGGAGAAGTAGCCTTCCTTGAACCGGTGTGTGTGTATGTCACCAAACCACTGGCTGGCACAGTTTCAGCCCATCAGTATCTTTTACCAGGCAGTGTAAAACTGGATTTGGGCTCAAGGAGCCAGTTTAAGAACAGGAACATAATACGCTCCATCTTTATCATTAAAAATGAAAATTAAAGTGTATTATTACATATTTCTTACTCATCTTTCTTTTTGCTTTCCGTGAAATCTCACATATTTGCTTCCTTCTTTAGCAATGAGGGGGGCAACTCATGAGGTGTCCTTTATGCATAAGGAATGCCAGGTCAGACTTTTGTGGATTTTTAGCATGCTGACAAAACTGCAACGACATGTGTGACAATCAACCGAGCTTTGTATCTGAGCACTTCCAAAAGCTGTCAAAACACCTTTGAATTTAGCCTCAGGAAAGTCTCCTCTATGGGAGATCAATCATCATCTCACTGTTTTGGATAATGAAAGTGAGGCAGAGACTCTGATAAGCCCTCCTGCAGGCAGCCACGTGGGAGGGTGTGCCCAGGGTTTTCCCATGACATTTCAACAGCTGAAAGCAGTTATAATGAATTCCCTTCCTCTCACCCACAAAACAAGGAGTTACTATTTTTTTCATACCCAGTGCAGCTACATGGGAGCCAGTACGATGTGTTTAGGGTTCCTATACCTGCACTGCTACTGCACTACCCTCTTGTGATGGAATAAATCCAGGTTGTGGGAAGATGAGACAGTGCTGCCCTTGGATGGTAGCACTGGATGGGGTCCAAGGCAGTGCAGATAGTGCAACTGAGTTACGTGATTCCTTCACACCCATTCCCTGGGGTAAGGAAGAGTAAAATGAAAGATCACTTCTGTAGTGACAATGAACATAGGAAAAGAAAATTAGCTTAGGGAAGCAAGTATGTTCACAGAAAGTCAAGGGAAACTTTTCAAATGAAGTGCCATATTCAGACAGTCCTATTTCAGATGTACAGAGAACCCACAGTTCCTGACAAAGTCACTAGGGACTACTTGCATAAATAGAAACTGACCTCTGAGTCCTGGTTCAGTGAAACTCATGTCTATGTATCCAGGCTGTGAAATCCAGATACAAGATCATTCTGATCATGACTTATTATAGTCTTAATAAATTTGGCATTGATGAATTCTTCCATAGATAATCCACTACTGAAAATCAATATGCTCACCATACCCTTCTGCAGTCATACGGTACACTACAGCACAGTGACAGCTGACAGACCTGAAAGGCTGGGCACACTCTACAGTATTCATAATAATTTGAGGACCACAGGAGTAGCAGGTGGGCAGCTCTAAACTACATTGCAAATCCTCTGGATATTATGCAAACTCTATGCTCCAAAATTTGAGTTAATCAGTTTTCAAAGTGGCTCATGACAATGTCATCAACCTGAACTTCCATTCCACTTTCAAAAACAAAACCGCACCGGCAAGATTGCAACCACAGGTTCAGATAAACAATTTATTTCTATTGTTTTGAGTTTGTTTCCCAGTTTCTGGATTGAATTTTGTTTTCCTTAACAACTTCTTCATGATTCCACTCCTACCCAAGTCAAATGAGACTTTACCTAAAACCCACGTATACAGAAAATCCTGGTTAGCAGGAATGATGCTGATAATCTGCATTCATCCCTTCCTCTGCAACCTGCTGGGTTCTCAGTTCTTTCCACAACCTCATTCTTTTCCCTGCCTTTCTTCCTTCTCCAGATGCACCTGCCTTTCTGGTCTCAAGGTACTCTGCCCTGATATTTTGCCAGTATATTCCGCTTAAAGTATACTAGGTTTGCTGTGACTTAGAGGGCTGCTGCATTTGCCTGTGAACCTGGGCCATGGACAGAAGCACTTTCCTGAGCCATTAGGGATTTTTTTTTTTGCTTAGGTGTCAGTGCTTTGGAGGCACAGCACCTAGAGATGACTATATACCAGATGCAAGGTGGTGCCAGTAGATTTTGTGGCAGTAGCAAACAGAGAGCGAGCTGGGCCCTCAAAAGTTTCCTTCAGTCTGTCAGGAAAAAAATGAGAGAGGTAACCATACTGAGAAAGTGTCAGGTGTAAGTAATACTTCTGCCCAGGTCTTTCATTTCAAACACACGTTTTAACAACAACTAGTTTAGAAAAACCCACAAGCAGTCATTATTATTACTGCAGAAGCCAGGTGAGGCTGGAAGGCACTGTGCTAGGTGCCATACAAATGGCAAACCAGGCTCTCTGCCCCAAGGCGCTTACAGTCACATGACAGGCTGCTGGTAAAAGCTAGGCAGGGAACTGAATCACAATGAACACGGTGTTTTAATTTCTCTCCCTGTAACGTATATATATACGTATATATATATATAATGTGTATATATATATATATAACGTATGCTGATCTGCCCACTGGTTGTAGAGACAGTGATCAACGGTTAGACAGTACCGCTACAAGAGGAGAGTTCTGCCGAGCCGTCTGCAGAGCCCGTGCACCGACGAGTAATAAAACACACTTACCAGATGTGCAGGCAGCTGAGCACCGCGAAGACGATCCCCACAACCAGGGCCAGCGGTATAGCAAGGACCAGAGTCAGGACCTTGTAGATCAGGTACTTGCTCAGCTCAAAGAGAGCATGGCTGCAGATCCAGACTTTGTCGAAGGAGTGGGTTAGCTCGGGCTCTGCGATCACATCCTCGAACCCCAGCTGGAACAAGAAGGCGCTTTGCCGCTACGCGGACCTGAGACGAGGGAAGACCGACGGGTACCCCCGCCCGCCGCGGGCCCCGGGGCCGGCCCGGCCGCCAAGCCCGAGCCCCGGCCCCGCCCTCTCAGCGGCCCGGCGGAGTTCCCCGCCGGGCCGGGTCCCCGCGGCCGTGGGCCGGTGCGTACCTGGAGGTGGGCGTTCATCCCGTGGGGGTCGCGGTCCAGCTCGTCCTCCGCGCTCTTCTCCGCCTCCGGCAGCGCTGGGCCGCCGCTTCGCGGGAAGTTGTCGTCGTCCATGAAGATGCGGGTGTCCGCCTTCTCCGTCTCCAGCCCCATGGCGCTGCCCGCCGCTCCGCGGCTCCCGGCGCTGCCCTTCCCTGCTCCCTCCGCTGCCGCGACGCCTGCGGCCCCCCCCGAGCTGGGGCGGAGCGGGACACGCCCCGCGGGCCGCGCCGCCGCCGGGGTCGGGAGCTGCAGCGGCGGGGATACCCGGCATCGGGCCGCGGGGCAGCGAGAGCCCCGCCGCCCGGAGCGCCTGCCAGGAGCCCACCCGCCCCTCGGCTTGGCGGCCGCTCTGTGGGTCGGGGCTTCCAGCCAGGCTCCCCCTCCAGCTGTCCGGAGCCGCCGGACGTGTTTGGTTTCCCCATTGGTCCGCGATCCCCGGGCAGCGGGCCCCGCGCTGCTGTCGCTGCGGCTTCACGCGTGATTGAGATTTGTAGCAGCAAGCGTTTGTACACTGCAACAGCAGGCAGCGGGGAAAAAGCCTGTGGAGGCGATTGTGCGTTTGGCCATATTGTGTCATATCTGCTGCCCTCTTTGCAGCCGTAGTGGATAAAGGAGAAAAAGGGACGAAGAGAGGAGTGTTCCCGCTGCCCACGGCGGTTCCCATGTGCATCCCGTGGGGGTCGCGGTCCAGTCTGTCACACTCCAACATCCCTTAGATGACTCGTGCTCCTTAAACTGCCTGATTGTTGCTGTGATAAAATACCGCATCTATCATTACAAGCTATTATCATGCTCTCCTTGGGTTTTAGCTTCAGTTTATACAAATTATTTCCTCTGTTTTATTTGAGAACATATTTTAAGCTTAAGAGTGATCTATATAAAAGTGAGCAAATTGCTATAATGACGGCTAAAAGTATTTGATAATAATGATACACAGTGTGTGAGCTCATGAGCTGTCAGAAGTATATTCTTGCTGCATTCAATAACTGCTATCACCTGTCACTCTCAGAAGAGAGGTGATATTGCTAATTAATGGTCCAGGCTTGTTAAATTAAGAGGAAGCTGTACTAGTAACTTGCTTTTATTTTCACCACTGCATTAAGCTAAGGATAGTTTTAAGCTTTGAAAAGCTCACAGGAAAGTGCTATAAAAATAACTATGCAGGGTTTGGGTAGGAAATCACCTAGTACAATGCTCTGGACCATATTGCCATTGTTCTTGACCGGATAACTTCTGCAGAAGAGCTTCGCATCAATGCCTAACTGTGTAGATGTTTTTTTCTCCCACGCTGATGAGTTTAGTGATACTGGTGTCACGTAAATGGTTTGGATCCAGCAATGTAGCTGTGGGTCATTAGGTATAAAAGCCTGCAAACACAAGTTTACAATAGGTTCAAATGTAAGCAAAGAAACAGCATGATGACTCAGGACATACTTATGAGCTGCATTTCTACATAGCCCCCCCCCCCCAACTTCTCTTTGTTTTATGAGTGGGAGGAATAAAAATGCCAATTGACAGACTTGAGGTTCAGACCCGCCCTTTAGGGTGTTTCTGTCCAGCTACTTTTTAGCCTATAGATATGGGGAGCTGAGTGTAGCCCAAAGGCATTCAGCAGGCTTTTGGTGGCTGCTTGGATCAGGCACAGAAAATTTGGATTTGGTGCTGCTGAAAAACAAGGTAGGAGCAACAAGCAGGGGATTCTGAACTAGCCCCTTGGCTACTGAAGTCAGACTGTGCTGGTTTATAGCAACTACTTTCTACCTTCCCCCTCGTTAAAGGCATGGATCGGGGTGCGTGTGCACAACCAGGCAGCTGCTTTTGAACCATTTCCAAACTGCTCCTGCTGCATCTCACTCTACTAACCAGCTGGAGCAGCAAGTCCATGGCTCTGCTTGCTCAGCTCCAGCTTTGGTAAAAGCTAGGGGGTAGCTCTTCTTGCAAGATTACCCAAATCACAGTGTGCCACTGGAGAGTGGTCTTGGAGTATCAGTCCCCTTTACAGAAAGCAAACAGCACTTTTTTGTTCATGTCCATCTGTTGTTTGAAATCTGTTATTGTAATAGCTGATAAATGTTGACGTCTGTCAAGACAGCACCATAGAAAATGAAGAGTTTTCCTTTGTAATCTCTGAGGATATGAAATAAAGTAGTGATGCAATTGCTTGTGAAAGAATAATATTTTTCATGAGAACCCTGTTTAAAAGCAATAAAAGCTCAAGGCTGCATATAACTTGCCAGTCTCAGCTTTCTGCCAGCATGGCTGGACAGAACAGTTTGAAGGACAAAGGTAAGGGTAGAGAGCAATGACCACAAAGAGAGTGAAAATGTTCTCCTATCTCTTATAATGTTCTATTACATCCTTTGGACAGATTTTTAAATCTGTGTAGGTAGCAGCCAAAGAATTATATCACGTGGCACGAAATGCACGTATATGCGTTTGGCCAGTTCCTTACAGTGCTAAACTTTTGCTTGAAGGTGCCATCAGCTATTGAAGAGTTGTAATGTATCTCAATTTTCTAAGCATTACGCATTTTGGTGCTGTATTTTCCACAAGTGGAATGGTGAAATTATTCATTATTACAACTTCTTTGTATTAGAGTAGTCTCTCAGAACTTATTGCAGTGTAGAGTGCACAAACATTGAACAACAAGTGGTCTCTCAAGGAGTTTGTAATCAAAATTATGGGCCCTGGGATGACTGATGGATGCAGACATATAGACGGGGCATCCCAGTTAAACAAGCAATGCTGTGGTAGGCTCAGTAGTTTTTTTACTGTGTTTTCATGCACATTATTGGAAAGGGAATTTTAAGAACTGGTTGGGAGAAGGATTATGAAGATGTATCTTGCATGTTCATAGCAATTCCTCTGAATTCCCCCTCTGCAGGGCAAGGGGGAATATCTCAGCTCACACACAGATTTTTGGAGAGCAAAGTTCTCAGGAAAAAGGTTTTCATGTTTGTTCATGGTGAAGAATGAGTTAAGTTGGTTATGTTTAGACTCTAACCAATGTGTAACTTTATTGAAAATTGTGGAGTCAGTTCAACACTTGTTTTATAAGGATGTTCCTTTCTAAGCTTTGAACATTACTTTGATTGTTTGTAGTGCTTTAGATACAGATAGAAACTGTCTTTCCTGACCATGGCAAGGATGTCAGTTATATGTCTTTTGGCAAAAGCTTTCACAATTATGCTTTGCATTTGGGAAAGCTCCCCAGTCTTTGCAACAGGACCATAGATAATGGCCAGTTGGGCCTCACCTGTTCTATTTTGCTCATCAAGATGAGTTCAGCTCTCAGGGTGTCCTTTTATTCTTCTCCCTCTCCTTTCCCTTTTAAAAAATATCTGTAACTTCATCTAAAATTATCCTATCATCGTTATAATACAAATAATATTTTACATTTTCAAAGAGATAAAGGGCAAGGAATCCATTCATTTATCTTGTAATTTCATTGGAGCTTTAACAGATGTGCGCTTCAAATACGTTATTTTCTTTTCAAGATCAGTATTGAAAATGTTAATGATTTCAGAGGAGCCGTAAGAAGAGTCTTTTATTTCATCCTCATATCTCTATGATGTATATGTGTAATTTTTGTTACTACCATTTCACAGATGGGCTACTGGGATAGAAAATGTCAGATGAGCTTTAAATATCTGTGCATGTTAGGAGTGAGGTATAAAAACAGGGACGGCAGCCCTCACCTGGCCATGCGGTGAGGGTGGAAGGGAGAGCCAAGCTGCACAACTGAGAATTCAAGAGGTGAACCAGGCAGTGTTAATGAAGAGGTTACATCCCCTTTTCCCATTTGTCCTTCTGATAAATGTGTGCCTGGGTGTAAATCCATGTGAGAAATCTGGGTGGCATTCAGGGTTAAAATGAGGCAAAACCTGAAGGATCTTGGAGATAAATGTTATGGATTAGAATCTAGATTTTCTTGTTTTCACAGTGGGCAGATGAAGTATTCAGGTTTGACACATATAGAGAGGTTTAAGCTGCAAATTCCAGCACGATGTCTTGATGTAGACGTATTTATATAAACTAAAAAAATTAAATAAATTTATGTGCTTGAAGAGTGTACATAAGAAAAGCTGATGGGAGATTTATTGAAAAAGTGTGTGTATCATATCTGTGCTAATCTGTCACCACTGAAGCAGTGACTTTTGACTTGTTCCATGAAAAAGGATTATTAGGTCCTGTCTCTGTGTATGGAAACTCCCTTGCTCTCAGGTGCTTTTCTTCTAGTTTTCTGCCCTGTACAGTGTAAAATTCACTGTTTTCAGTAATCAATCAATGTAAGCAGATGCAAACCACAGCTAATTATTGGTATTTATTTTGCCAAATTATATCCAATGCTGCTGAATTTAAACCAAAAGTTTCTTTGAAGACTGGTTTTATATGCATCAGGATGAAAGCTGCTTAGAGAGTCAGAGTAGACATGACATGACAAAAGCATTCAGGCCAAAAACTGGTCACAAAAATTATTTTAGGATTTTCTGGATCTCTTTTAGCCAAGCTAGATTAGTGGCAATAGAGATGTTTATGGTAGCTTTCAGCATAGCCTCTGATTTCCAATATGAGAAAGGAAGGAAGAAAGAAAGGAAGATCTCCCATGAGGTCTCCTGAGTTATTGTTATAATGATTTACCAGTTAGTGCTCAAACGGTCCCCAGTGAGGAGGTGAAAGAGTTTGCTGTTTAATACTGACAATGGGAATATAGCTCCTCGTGAGCAGATGAGCATGGGGAATAGCAAAGAGGCTGACCTCAGATGTTTTCAGATATTTCTTTTTTCTTTTCTTCAATCAGTAGAAGTCTAGAAGTGTTTTCAATGTGTTTTCGTAATTAATTCTTGTTCATTCTGGTTTTGTTTTTTTTTTTTTTTTCCAATTTTTGCTTTTCACTGCACTTTATAGGATGTATCAGCAGAGCTGTTATTAATTTGTCAGCATATGTTATGGGGTAAAACACAATGAGTCAGTGGGACCCAGATTGGAGCGCTGAAATAAGTGATGATCTAGTGAAAAAAGTCCAAAGTTGTGATTTGGGGACTGACTGCACCTATGACACGTACTTCAATGTTTACAGCATTACAGGAACTGTTATAACCAATGTTTCCTGTGTGCTTAAGCATGTTAAAGATTATAAAGAACCCTAATAGGGTTTGAGAAAGTATTTAAGACAGGTTCCTGCTAAGTGGGCCGGCTGCATGTTGTAAAAGGTGGGAAAGGGATGTAGGGTGTGGAGAGCTGCTCAGCACTGGATGGCAACTCATGAGCCTGTTTGTGCTCCAGACCTGGGGAGGAAAACCATCTGCTTTAACCCTGCAGCACGGTGGTCAAACAGCCAGCTGCTACTGTTCAGCTGACTGGTGGTAGGTTGTTAAGATGTGGTGACCCTGGTGTTTATTATGACTGTTTATTCCTATAAGCAGAGTGAAGAAAGGCATTGAATTTTGATGTAGCATGAAACCAGAACCTGAGCGCTGATCAGAACATCAGAGCTTGTGCTGTTTACCCATTGAAATGAAAAAGGAAAAGGGATGTTGTGGAGGAGATATGCAAATGGCTCTGGTGCTGCTGGGATCTGCAGGAAGGGCCAGATGATTTCTCCATGAGCATACAACAGTTAAACCAGATTCTGATGGAAAATCATTTTAAAAGTAGTAACTCTGCTTGGCTGCTCTCTGTTGCGAACATTCTATGATTAGCTGTCAGTGTTGGAGGGTCCTGCTCTTTAGCTTGCATCACATCATGTTTTCTGGAGATTGCTAAGTGCTCTGGTTTAATTAGGGCTCCGCTAATGGCTGTTTTATGCTTCAAAGGATGGAGTGTCACTTTGTAGGACACTAATGACTGGTGGGAAGCAGATGATGATTGGGGCTGTGAAAGAAGGTGCTGTCACTGGTGAATGACTTCTAAAAAAAAGAAAGTCAAACTCTTCAACAGCTGCCACAATCTTAAGTGTTTTGGACATTTAAAAAAATCACTGATAGTATTTTCTGAAGATTCATTCAGCAGCTGGATCAAATACATCTCAGATCTGTCTATGAAAGCTGTCCATCTGGAATCTGGCTTTAATTGTGACAATCACTTGTTCTAGACTAGTATGGTTTAGTTTGCATTTCTAAACCACGCTTCAGAGGTTTAATACCACTAAGTTTTCCAGATGATTTCTGCAACTTGCTATTTAACAGCTTTCTGTGTTGAAATCTCTTTGATCTTCTCACAGTTTTCTGCTCTTTTTATGCTATGGAACGGGCATACTGAGGATGTTATGCTTGAATTAGGTCATTCTCTTGTACAGTTCCTTTACAAGAACACTTAGGCTCTGATAAACTACTTACCCTAAGAATGATGTTTTGGTCTGTTTGCAATATGTTGATGAGCCAGAAAGTTTCCAAGGAATTTAGGACGGTCTCAGCAATAAATTAATCCAGCCTTAGGAAACAACAAAACCAGTTTTGGTTTTTTTTTTTGCTAAAATATAGAAAAAAAATATTTTCCATTCTTATTCATTATATAGTTTTAGAATGGCTTAGTGGAAAGCCAGAAAAAAAAAATATTATATATATATATATATATAGGTCAGCTGCATACAGAGTGATGAATTTTTGCTTTCCAAGGCATCAGCCATTCCTACATTTGGGGATCATAATCTGACTTTTACTTGCACAAGGAGTGCTTCACAAATGCTATTTTTTTCATTAATGTTTATTTATCTTTTTATAGTCTGATAGCTTTAGATAGCTTCTTTACGTAAATGAAGTAATTTTTGAGGTATAAACCTTCCTTTATGAAAATGGATGCTGCTTTGAGAAAAGTAGGATTCGCAAAGTAGTTTTTCAAAGGGCATACCATTTAAAAGTATCTACTTTGAAAACTGTACAGAGAAGAGAGATGAGGAGAGAATGGAAGACAAATGTCCATGTGAGCAATTGATATTTTTGCTATTTTGAGTCAAATAAATGTAGCTGTTCCCATTCTTAAAGGTGCACTTGGATTCCATTCCATCTCTCTGTAAGAATTCTGTAGTATGACTTGACCCGTCCCTGCAGTGTCCATGCAACCACTCCATGTATTGCAACATGCGTCTATATAACATACATACATTATATGTACAAATGTATATCTATTGCAGTGTTTTGTTCTGTCCAGCTTATCCAAAAAAAGGGGATAGGAGCAGACAGAATGCAAAGTTAATTTCCAGATGGGATATACATGATTAATAGCCAAAGTCTAGCAAACTGTGATTAGCCTTCAGTTGTCTACTTCTGGTTTTTTTCCCTCCAGGCCACTCCCTCCCAAGGCTATGTGGTCTTTCTCTTTCTGTCTGTCACATAGTTTTCTATTAAATCCAGATGGAATAAGGAAACTCTTGCCGAAATGAGTCAGTGAGTCATGAGCACCCAGTGAGTTCAACAAATGCTGAAAGAAATTACTTATACGTGGTGCTTACATCTTAAAATTTCCTTCAGTATTTGTGCCTGTGGCAGCGGTAGTAGGAGACATAGCAGAGAACAGTGATTAGGTTAGTGATTGGTTTGTTCTCCAAAACTGTTTTGACCAAAGCTAGATGATCCTTGAATAAAATGCCAGCTACGCTGTCTTAGTAGCAAGGAACGTTAAATTGTGGAGAAAAACTAGTAAGAACAGGACTAAGAATTTTTAAGAGACCTACTGTAGACAGGTCTGGGAGGAAAGAACATTGTTAGTCCTAGACTAGCAGATCTTTTACACATTCCATGCTTGGGAGACTACTCAGTCTATTTTGGAAATCCAACATGCATTCGTCTTCCCTTATTCAGTTGCCCTTCTTTTGCCATAAAAGTCCCTCTCTTTTTGTATTCATGCTTTTCGAACTGTAGATTTCTGTATCTCTTTAATTGTCATAGAGCCAAGGTCTTAAAAATCCAGTTCTATTTTAGTCACTCACAACGTATCACTCTCTTCAGCTCTCTGATAATTTTTGCTGTTTTCTGGACTCTCTCCATTTTCTCCCTTGGTCTTTCTGAGAGTTAGATGGCTACGACTTCATGTAAAATCCCTGACGGGCACACAGAAAGGTCATCTACAGATAGATTTTTGCCTCCCTTCTTTTTGCCATGTTGTGTTTTTGAAAACCGCCCCAAACTGTTTTGTTTGCGTTGCAAATAATGGACTTAGCTTTTTTTAGTATGGGCTCTCTCAGGCATTGGAGCTTTAAGTTTAATCAGAATAAATGCTTGGCCTCCATTGCTTCTGTTTATGCCAACTGAAGGTCTGCCCCTTTTATTTTTTGTAGGCTGCTTCAATTTATAGCTGAGTTTTTGTTTATTTTTTTAAATGTGTTTGTGTCCATGTTCCTTCATTGATGCTATTTATCACTTTTCCTTGATTTTGTTCTTTTCCTCTTTGACAAAGAATTCTATGTGAAGACCCCCATCCTCCAGTGAGAAAGCTGTTAGTCCTACAGCTGAAATAAGGCAGAGCTCCAGCTTTTCGAGCTGAGCCTTTGGGAATAAGGGCAGGATCAGAGCCTTGAATGTCAAAGAACTCCATGACTGTGTCCAGACTATATATGGTAAAACAACCCAGGCAATACTCTGAATTCTAGGCCACTCCTGAGACTTAGCCCTGTCTTGCCCTTTGAGGCAGTTTTCCCTCGACCTGAGCTCTGGTTCCTTAAAAATCAGCTGGGCCAGCCAATGCTCTGAGAAGGTTCCTGGGGCCCTTCTAAGGGAGCACCCAGTAAGTGTTGTCTCTCATCTCCAAAGTACAAGGGCAATGAAGGTGCATATGTATCTACATGTTGGTGACTATCTAAAACATATGCTGGGCTCTCTGAACCTTTGCATATCAGGTTTATTAGGTAATATTAACATATTATATTGAGAGCGTGGCAAGCCTGAAGCATTTCTTGGATTATGACTCATTCTGTTTTCCATTTCAGCAGCTCCAGGATTATTTTGGTGCCTTAACCAAGTATTTTAGGTTTGCTTAACTATTTTAATCGTAGGCTTTCTAGTTTACTTCAAATTTGTTAGCAAAAGACAGGATAACACAGCTTTTGAGGACCTTCTGACATGAATACAGAAGTATCAGCATGGTCATCTGAACCCTGAGAGCTGATAGACCAGCATTTTGGTTTTCTTTCTGTATATATAACTTCTGGCTTGTTGTGCTATATTGTCTTTGTGTGACTCATTACCATTTCATTTTTTGGGAATGAAATGCATTTTTGTCAGGCTCATGTTTATTAATTCTGGGGAGAATATCAGGGAACACATGTGCCCAATGTGCCATTTAAAATCCTGTCAGTGTGTGCTGCCCAATACTGCATGCATAACTTCCAGCTGTATCGTGAAAATTCAAAACTTTCTGGCAAACTGTCCATATTCGACATCCTGGTGACATTGTTTGAGTACTCAGATTCTTAGAAACAGTATAATTAAACCTTTTTTAGTCACTTAGTTTGCCTCATTGTTATAGACTTTGCTTTTTTAACTGATTTGTAATAAGGAAAAGTACTGTGATTGAGCATGCCTGGTAGGGAAAACAATGAGTAATATGAAAGCTCTTTTAAATAGACTCTGCCTGTTGTGTGTGGTAAGACGAATGCAACCTGCACCTTCACAATGAGTTTGAAAATACAGTAAGGACTCAGTGATCACCACAAAGTCTGATGAAAGAGCAACATATCAGGTTGTTTATTGGTTCTTCTCTTGTTCCAGTGGAGACGTATTTTGTCCAGTCCTTGATTTGAAGTACATCAATCAGGTCAATAGTATGGGTAGGGTCAAAAAACTCACCACTCTTCTCCTAGCTTGCTGCCTGCCCATCCCATTGTTAGGAAGCAGATGACTGGTTTCACTGTTGTGTTGTTTCCTGTGATGATCTTTGTTAATGCTGGCAGGAAAGCTGAGGTGCAAAGAGACACAGAAGAGTCCATTGCTACCCACAATGAGTGAGTATGAAGAAGCACAAGCCTGCCCAGAACTGTTAACAGTAGAAGTAGCAGTGCAACCTTTAGGGCTAGGCATTCTGCAGGTTGACTGGGATGTATTTTACTGAAAGTGCTCAGTCTTCCTGGGAAGACCACCTGTGAGAGGCTGGCTAGGAGGGGTCTTTAAAAAATAAATGAGCATGCGGTTGCAACACTAGGGCTGTGCAGTCTAAATGTCCCTCTAGTAGGTGTCAGAAGAAAAAAAGGCTCACTTTTGCCTGTCATACGATACAGATTATTCTGATGTTTTTAAAGATACCATTTTAAGACAGGCCTGTGAGAAAATGTCTTTTCTTTCTGTTTTATTCCATTCAGAGACATTATTTCCAGATCACTGTGACATGAAAGAGCATGTATTTACAGGGTATTACAGAGTGTCTCTGAAAGAGCATAGCTGAAGGCAATGGAATCTGGAGAAAGATGCCTCATAAATTCCACCCTATCTCGTGACCCATCTAGCAAAGGTGGTTTTGTTCAGACACTGATCGCAAACAGCTATCATCATGTAGGCAAGGAAGATTAACAGTAGACAATGTGAGCATTTACCCAGAGCTCACCAAGGAGTGGGCAGAGAACAAAAATCTAAAGAAAATTCAGGAACGGAGCTGAAGCCTGACATGACTAACCGAAGCATGTTTTTTTAATTAGTGTGTTCTCAACAGCTGAAGTCTTCTGCTGCTTGCTAAGTGCTCTGTACAAGTCAGTTGGGCAGTGGGGGAAGCTGGCCAAGCACTCCTATGTTTGCAGAGAAGTGCCACATGCCTCCACTGTGTGCGATGTTTGAAGACGCTGTAAAGTTATTTTTCTTGTAACATCTGCTAGCTATGACTAACAAATAAAGAATGAGAAGAGTACAGTACTGGCTATGCCATCCTTCCCACCGATAACCTCGCTGTCTCTTATCTGCCCTGGCAGCATGTCTTCTCTGGGCATCCATATCCTGACGGCTGCGAGAAAGCAGATGCTATGGCAAAAGCAGGTCAGCAGCACAACTCAAGCTGAAGTGGTAGAAAATGGGTGAAAATGAAAGGCAGGGACGGCAAAAAGCCTGATACCAAAGCAGCATTGTCTTTTCCCTTTGGACAGTATACGATTTTCCACTCATAACCTCTATAGCAATAATTTATAGAACAATCTGGATGGAGAGGAATTTTGCCTCTTGTGTGCTCTGGGTCTAGCAGCTTTTACAGGCAGTGTCCAAAAGAAGCCGAGCGCTGCCCAGTTTTTATGTTTCCCAGGTACAGAAGTTACAGGAACAACGATTCTTATCTGTGTTTTTTGTCGCAGCATGCCTGGCAGAGAGAAGGGGGCTTGGCCTTTGGAGTCCGCCCACAGCTCAGCCAAATACTTCATGTCAACTCAAGTTCAGGGAAAACAAAGAGAGATTCAGCACGAAGAAATTGTTTACATTCTGGGGCTGCCCTTTTGCAGGTGGAATTCAGGGTGGCTCTGTCTTTTGAAAGCCTGGGGAATGGAGATGTTGAAAGACTGAGAGCACCTACCCCTATTCTTTGCTCTGTGAGACGGGCTTATTTGGTCTGATTTCTCCGTGAGGAGGACTTGAAACATACTGAAGTAGAAATCCATATGGTAAAGAATTCCTATGAAAGAAAAAATTTGTGGTTTATTAATTGTATAATGCAGTAATTTAGGTTAACTACTGAGACAATATTTGTTGCTCTATTAATAGTCAGAGAGCTTGATAGTGAAAATAATCTGTTAAAATAATTGTTTGAAGTTTCTTATATTCACACTAACTTTCAAAGCACGGTGTCAGCTCTGCCAGCACATCAGTTAGCATCACTGAAGACCTGTTCCTGCACAGCACCTCTCTGCAGTCTGAACTCAGGAGAACTGGGGACACGTGTTCAGGAACTAAAGCAGAAACTCGACCCTAGCTGATTGCTGGGCACAAGGAAGCAGTAAAATGTGGCATCACAAAAGAAAAAACTATCCCTGAATTCTGATTTTGGACAGTAAGAGAAAGGAGAAATTACATTAAGCATTTTTGCATTAAAATGTGGTTAATTGTGCCCGCCTGTGTTAATAGTCTAGCAGATGAACTTTAGAGTTAGTGATCTGTCACAACCCAGTTCCCTTGTAACTAACCGTTCTCAATGCTAAGGGATACTAGTGGCTTTTGAAGAGTTTTGGCAACAGGTCAGGTTTGATAATGACTGTGCTAACATCTATCTAGGTGGTTGGTTAAGCGTTTTAATTCCATTCAGCAGATCAGAATTAAAGATTGAGCATTCAGTCCACTCATTCAAGAAAGGTGGCCTCTTTGTCTACCGACTCCACCTACCAGCACAAGTGTGAAAACATGATAGAAGCTCTTTTATGCCTCTAGCAATCACCACATGCTTTTATGACAAGCAGGTAGTTGTTTTGGGTATGCCTAAAGATCAAGTTTAACAATTTATGACCAGATGAGAGAGATGTAAATATTGTTTAATGGGAGTTGGTTAAGTGCCGACCTGCAGCACGGCTATTAATCGGGGTTAACTCCAGGGACTCAACAGAAATTTTCAGCCACTGCTAGGAGAACAAAGTGGTAGCCTCAGGGGTGGCTGTTGTGGTTTCTGGTTCTTTGCTCTCATTTAAAGGGAACCCTTATTTTCAGTGGTGGGGTAACAGTTTCATTTTGTGGAATGTAAAAATGTTTGTAATCTTTTTCATGTGGTTGTGTGACACCATCCACATCTCAAGTTTGGTTTATGTGAGGTGTCATAGACTGCTGTATTTATAGGCTTCTTGGGTATAGGTTCCGAGTTAACCCTAGGTGCTTTTATTTGACTGAGGCGTTTTTGCTGACAAATTGGCATCTTATATACTTTTGATAAAACTAGATCTTTTTCAAATTTTCAGCGAGGTAGGAACAGTTAGATTATTTGTATTGTGTGCCAGTAAAAACCACAATATCCTACTTCTTCCCCTGTGTTGTCTAGTTAGAGCACTTCCCTGTGATTTGCAGACTTTAATTTCCAGCCTCCTGAGGCTGAAAAAGCTGAGAGCACAGAACCCAAAGCTTATTTATAGAGTGCTTCTGCTAACCACAGTGATACTCTGCAAAGGTAGACAGCACCACAGGCTGTTCTGGTCCCAAAGCTATTAATATACGTTGACTGTAAGGCTATCTACTTTGCAAATTGTGGATATTTTAGCTGAAGAGATGTCAGCTCAACACAACCAGAAAAGAATTCTTCTTTTGGGTAAGAATAAATGAACAGCAGAAGGTAGGTGCCAAAAGTAGTCTAATAATATAATGCATTATTTCCACTTACAGGAACAGCTTACTGTACTTCTAACTTAAAAATTTGGCAGGGTGATTTGTTTAGGCTGTGAATTTGTCTTCCTTCAAAACAAGGGAGTCAAACCGTGCTCAGCCTCTTTTGGAACCACCTTCAGAATAAAAAACATCTAAAAAAATGAAGCAAACCAAATATATGTTCAAAATGCCACCTTTCACAGCATCGTCAGAGTCTTCAGTACTATGACCTTTACATCCTGGTGCCCAGTTTTCTTTCTGGCCCAATTTCTTAATATCTGTTTACAACCTTTTGTTATGAGTCAAGGAAACAGAGAAAGCTTTTCTTGCTCCTAATTCCTTGTTAGAAAAAAGAAAATGTAATTGTCTTTATGAGTACTTTCTCTCTGTTTCACTGCAGAACATTAATCTAGAACCTGTATAAACTGTCTCAGAGTAAAAATAGTACATTGTACACATTTCACTTTGTTTTCCAGTATTATATGGTGGAGATATATGGAGTATGCTTTAGGACAACTTTAAAAAACTGTCTTATCTTTTTCTTTCTTTCTTTCTTTCTTTTTTTAATAAAAGCCAAGCCAAAAAGTCATCACTGGAAATGAAAATGGATCTCTAGAGGTATGAAGGATGACAAATACTATTACCTAGTCTGATTTTGTATTTCTGTTTACGTTATCACTAGCATACCATGGCTTTTTTTTTGTTGTTGTTGTTTAATTATCTCGTGTCCTGCAGGATAAGATAGTAACATCCTTCCCTTTGGCTTTCAAGCTGTAATTAAATGGGACTTAGTTTATCATTTCAATGAGGAGAACTCCCTAAGCAATTCTCTGTATCATGCATAAACACAGATTCCTGTTTATTCATACTGAGAGATCTGTTAGTACTCTATTATACTAACATCTGCATCTTGAAACAAAATGCACCCATTTTTAAAAATCCGTGAATGAATAGCGTGTGTAGTCAGGTTTATGGAATATTAAGCTGATGAAAAGTTCAAGTGTAAACAATCTGGGAAAGCCACCTGAGCTTATTTAATTAACATGCAGAAAAATGAGAACATGTTGGGAAAAATATTCCTGTATGTTTTGACACGTTTCTTTGTTCTTCTACCAATCAAGATACAATCCCTACACAATAGAAGTCCAAGGGTTGTTTAATGTCTAGGTAACTGAGAATAGAAGAAGGACTATATTGCCTGTTTATGTGTCTCGTATCTTGGATCTGCCAGGAACGTGCCACAGCCCCTGTCTGGCTCATCTAGGCTGCCTTCCTGTGGGAGCCACATCATGATGGAGAGGAAGACAAGGCAGCCCCAGCACCCTCCTGAGTGGGGAGGGGGTGTGTGGGTCCTGCAGCTCAGAAGCCCTTCCAGCTCCCACAGGTGAGACATATCTCTCAGGAGCTGGACACAACAGGACTTAATGTGGGAGGCAGAACTGGTGCTGATAGTGAAAATGTTTCCATCCCACTTAGGCTGCGACAACAGGGGTGACTTGATTTGCTGTTCTTGCACTGAAGTGAACACAGGAACTGCCCCTGTCAATTATTTTGATGTAATAAGGTGATGTAAGAAGCCAGAAGAAAAAGTACCTGGCTTCGTGAAATGTTCTATGGTGGAACTATCTGGATTTACTGTAAGAGACATGGCCATGCTTAAGTTATGCTATCTATTCTAAAGAACCTGCTTCTACCAGGCAATGTTTTTATTTAGAGATGATTGAATAATGGGAAGGCATTTTCAAGCAGTAGTGAATTCTCTATGAATGCGTGTAGCCATATCTGAGAATATTTTTATTGAGGTGGCAACATCGAAATAAAATATTGAACTGGTGAACGGTGTGGCCAAAGTCTGAATGGTGGCTTAAAAATTATCTTTCAGTGAAAATGAAAATGAAAGACAAATTCCATTTACAGGAGAAAAGAAAAGGCTTTCTCCAAAGCTTTTATTGTAGGGTGTGTATCTGTCTCCCTGAAACAACTTTTGGACCTGCTCTAGAACTATGACATGGAGATCCCTTCAGCCTCAACATTCCTTATAAGCATTAGTTTAACATAACATTTTGCCTAGAACATTTTAACTGACTGAATGCTGGCTATATTTTAGCATCTGTGATGCTACTTTATGTCTATGGAATGCTTTTAATAGTTTGATAGGAAAGAACTTTAGGGTTGTAGTATAAAGATGGCTGTGTAACTTTTTCACTATGGTGTAAAAATAGCAAGTTTACATTCTTCATGCAATTGGGGTATTCCTTGAGCAGATGTTGCCTTGCTTCATAGTAAATCAGCTCCAGTACCTTTGATACACATGAATTTACCAAGAGCATGTCTCTGAAAGGTCAACAGATTGCTCAGTCTAGCCAAAACGTCTTTCCAAGTTTTAGATTGCACAAACTTTGGTCTTGAGAAAGGTCCCCTTGAGTGATCCCTTTTTAATAAAAAATGTTGTGTTGATTTGCCAGTGAATTTTCAGTATGCTTCTTCTTGAAACATGTTGCTAAGGCACACTGTCTTATTTTTATATTCTCCATTTAAGCAACACTTTACCATGCACTAGGAAAATCACTCTGAGGAACATGGGCTGCTGAGAAATCCAGCACTGATGAGCTGCTGTCCATGACCACCTATAGCACAAATGGGTCAACCGAGAAAGTGGGAGGCAACACCACTATATTTACATTTTTTCACTGATTGAGGCAAATATTTAATTTTTAGCAATGCCATGCTTTGCGACAAAGAAGTTCTGGATCTCACTTCAGTCGATAGAAAACACGTTTGGCAGTTCAGTGCTGATGCTGCAATCGATATTTCCCAATGGCCTGTTGCAGTACTTTCCAGCCTCACATTGTTCATGCCTTAATGACTTCCCATCTTAACTATTCCTGCTGCCACTTTTGTGCAGTTAAGTCTCAGCTTCTTAGTGTCCAAAGTTCAGTGGCTAAATCATGGGCTTACTCAAGGAAGTGGAAATGTCCCACCCTTCTCCTCAGTCACTTCACACTGGCCTTCTACGCAGCTTTAAGGACATTTCAGACTTTGCCATTTGTCTGCAGAAACTTTCCTCTGTAAGCTGAAATACAATGTCTACTCTGTGATGATGACATTAACCAAATTTTAATTGGCTGTTCATGATACTCAAAGGGGCCAAATACTACCACATTTCATATTTTTAATTGGGAATAAATGTTCTCATGAACTACGAATGTTGCATTAGGCAGCATTGTGGGAAGGAGTTCCCTGAGATATCTATGAACTGTCTTCTGGACATTGTTTTCAGAAGATAGTGTGGGGATGGCAATGAACTGTATATATCTTTTGGAGATCCCTGAAAAAATTTGGTCTTTAGTGGTACTGTGAAACTCTGAGGTTCTCTCTGTAGCAGCAGCTACCATCAGCAGCTACCATCAACAGCCATTGTTTACAAAAAGATTAGGTGAAATTGTGGCCCTCTTAAGTCAATAACAAAACACATAATAAATATTTCTCTCTTCCAAATTTAACTGTCTTAAAAGTGGAAATTCTATAATTTAGCCATTTAGCCTAAGCTAGATCTTCTATAGTTAGCAGGAGAGGCTCTTCAGAAGGTAATTTGGCTAGTTATTTTAGATGTGTGTTTTATAGTTAGGCTAAAATGCCCTTAGGAGCCAATTTTTCTCCCTTAGGAGACATTTCTGTCCCTTGGCTGTAGAGAGTGTAAGGGACAGGCTTAGAATAAAAGCCAGCTGTTCTATAGCTGGCTCATTTATGCGTTGTCTTCCATGTTTTTTTCTGTATAGTTTTGGGCTCAGTCCTGCATTGTGCACCGTGTGATTCTGCCCAGAGTCACCTTCATTTCAGTGGAAGAACAGGTGGTGGATTTCGGCCACAATCTGGGTTTCATTAACCATATTATTTTTTTCTATATTTTGCTTAAATGGAGATGTTCAGCAAGTATAAGTAAGTCAATGTTAATGCTACTTTGGTAGGAAATACAGAAACATCCTGATTTATAGGAAATAACAGGACATTCTAAAATTCTGTGTTTACAGTTTTAATGTGTATGCATTTTTTGTATAATTTTCCATGAAATGGAAAATCTGATTCTTGCAAATCTCTGCTCAAGGTACTAACCTTCTCAGATATTTGCTTTGCTGTGAAAACCATTGACAAATAAAGACTACACAGAATTTGGTATAGCTTACTTTAGTTAAGCTGTAATTGCTTTGCAGAACTTTTCCAATCTTAAAAATATTTTTAAAAATTAGAGCATATCAGGGAAAAAAAAAAAGAAATCTAAGTGCATTCTAACTTCTTCTATCAGCATATTGTGTTGCATTTCTCTTGGCTCTCACTCTTCAACCACATTTGTCAATGGTTGTTTCTTCCTTACCTCCACACTCAGTTCTCACTTGGACCATGATTTTGTACACATATTATTGCATGCCAAGTGTCAATTTACACCTAGTAGTTATTGTTTGGTAGGTGCCTGAATACACATTTTTTTATGTTTTACCAAATTTCTGGCAATAGCTAATGAATTAATGAGTCAGAGGAAATTGTAGAGATAATAATTGAAAATGGAAAATACAAACTTAACTGTGAGAGATTCAGAAGCGATTGGATCATTAGGCTTTACAAGAGTCTTAAAAAGTGGTGGATCATAGCAGAATGTAGAGATTTCCACTTGCTTCCGTCATCTCATATTCACAAAATTAGTCATGCTTTGCTTCCCCTAGTTCTGCCTTACACAATAGATATAGAGGAATCCACTGGGATAACCATGGAGTTCCAAACCATTGAACTATATTTATTTAGATTACAAAAACAAAAGCAGCAAACCTGACTGATGAACATCACAGACTGAAGGAACAATGCCTTTAGAAACATGCAAATAGATTTCCTTTAATTCTGGAAGGAGGTCTTTGAAATAAACAGCATGGTAAATTATTTAGCCTCTTATTTTTTTGGAGGTTGTGGTTGCTAATGTTCCAGATGTGAGAGAACAGGAAGTTCTATCATTTCCTCAGAATATGTGATATGTAGACTTTTTTTTTTTTAAAAAAACCTGCAGATTGCTAAAGTAAGAAGAAAAATAAAACAGTAATTTCCTTATACAAATATTCTATGGTATTAATTTTATTAATGACACCACTTTTCCTGATTTTTACTTTTTCCTCAGTAACATAGATATTGTAAGAATCAACCCAGCAACAGAGACCCATTTTTACTGCAAGAGGGTTGAGAAATCACTAGGATGATATTCTAAGAATATAATTACAGAATATTAAGCACTGCTAATAATAATAATAATAAAACAGTATTACGGAAACCATAGAATCTATGTTGGATATTAATGATTATTGCTAGTACATATGCAGAAATGTATTTTTCACTGCAGGTACTGTAAAATGTTGTGTGGCATCATTGATAAGACAGATTTCATGCTTGAAAGGAAAAAGAACATAGTTAAAATTTATATAGATATCTGTGAAATTGTTCCCAGTCTGATAGCAGCTAAAGTGGAGTAGCTGTTGAATCAGGAATTTCCTCATTAAAATGAATTAATTTTAATGGTGAATTTTTCAAGTTTTTCTTGTTCTATACACTCAGCTCTTCAGCACCGTGCATTTTTCATGAATATAGAAATTACTACACTAAACTCTGTCCCACCAATATATGTTTGCATATTTATGCATGTAAGTTTTATGTATTTTTCTTAAGAAAAATGGTAAACATCAGAAATACTGAAAATCGTCTTCTAATCGTCCTTTTTGGAGCCCCATTCTGCACTCTGATCCTGGTCTTGTCTACAGAAGGACAGCCTAAGGTCCTCAGGGTTGTGGATGCAAAGCTTTCACAAGTTAGTTACCTGAGAAAGCACGACAAGCGAATCTGTGGAAAGGACAGCACTGTCCTCAGATATCCACAGAATATGGAATATTAACAGAATGAAGCAACACAGTATTAAAAACAGTTAAAAACACTGTAATTTGATGAGGTTTTGCCCTGTAGTTCTTTGCAATCTGATAATTTTACTGATTCCATAAATGCTAGGAAATCCTCCAGGAAAGGTAAAACTTGAATTATGGGTGAATTCACACATCCTGAAGAGAAAAAGAAACAAGCCAATGTCTTTCAAGAATATCTTTCATTGGATCGTATTTTTAAAAATGCTACATCCTATTAGCAGTCCCTGTTTGGTCTCAAAATATTTACATTCCAAGAGAAATGTTGACCTGGTGAATAAACAGATTTCCGTGAATGGTTTTCTAGGTAAAGACATGAGTGAGTGTCCCAAACAGAAGAATCAAACTAATTCACCAGTAAAGCTTACAGGACAGGGATTCCCCTGGATCTTGTGAGATTTAGACCTAATTATTATTAAACATAATTTAAAAAAAGTTAATCTACTGGACTCTGCTTAGACTATGCTTAGTATAACTGTCATTATTAATGATTAGGCATGCTACGACTGTAATTATGTGAATTTTGGGCACTTTGATGCCATAAGTTTTCAAAATCTAATTCAGGTACAAGTTGCACGGAGAAAGAAGGGCTATAGTCCTGTTGTAGAGCCAAGTCTGCAAGAATGTTGTCCTGCCTTTGTAACCAACCAAGCCTGACAGTAGGTATGTGACACCATAGATAAAGCAGCTGTGCGTAAAAATATCAAGAAGAGGCTTACCACTGCCCAGCTGGAGCTATACTGAGCCCTGAATTGCACAGAACCTGGGGGAAAAAAAAAAAATCTAATGTCTCTTTCTAGTCCTGTAAATGTGTGGACTGCTTTAGTATGGAAACCAAATCTTATTTTTCTCTATGAGCAGAAATCTCAGACCAAGGCAATTCTGTGTTACTGGGCAGTAAAATGATCATGCAAACAAGATGGAAAGGGATGTAATAACTCTGTGTTACATTTGAAGAGAACAGAATATCAATTATGAGTAGAAATATCACTTAATAATTTAGAATTATTTCAAACTGTGTGCGTGCCTGCAGGAAAAAAAAAAGAAACACTTCCTTAAAGCCCTACAATATGGCAACACATTCAAACTTGTCTCTGATGCAGCTCAAATGAACTTGTGCTCTGTAAGGTGCCTTAAATTTGCTGAGATATACTCTGAGAAAGCTGCTCCATAGAAGCACCTAGCAGACCATCAATAAATTACTGCCTATCCATAAAGAGTCTATCCTAAAGTGCTTGGTCTCCAAGAGCTTGCCAGTAGACTACTGCAAGCTGTGCTGCAGTAAGGCAAAAGGGACACACACACTTGTCAATGAATTCTGCTTTCTGGTCACGAAATAGAGCAATGCAAGAGCTAAAGACATACATTTGGACACCCAGTTCTATCTCAGATGTCATCTACCGTTGCATTCCAAAGACTTCATAAACCTGAAGCTGTTCCCAGTATTGGATCTCAGCCGTATGGGTACATCTGCACTTTAACATGCGTTGGGTTACATTGTGGTGTTTCATACAATACAGAAGAAACTGAACCGCAGTGACATAAACAAGGAATAATTTAAGGAAATCAATACCATTTTTCTGAAGATAATACAACTTTCAGAATAATTTGCTTCCCCAAAGGCCTACTCTTAAGAACTGTCTAAAAAACAGGAAACTATATTCAGTAATCCTGAAACCACCTTGGACCATAGCAAGGAAATAAGTATCTCCTTTCCACTCCAAGTTGTTGGCTGAGCTTGCTCATTGTTTTTTGGCTGGGTAACAGCTGTAAAGAGAGGAATATTTTCCAAACACAAGTACAAAAAAGCCCTTAGGATGTAGACATCTTTATCGCTCTTTAGGAACAGTGCATTCTGTTTTAGATATTAAAAATTCAGCCTACAGCACGTAGTTCACACCTATTCGTTATATTTCTGGTGGTGGTTGGCCTAGACAGCACTGTGCGTGACAAGGGTGTAAGGGAGGAAAGACTTGGTGGAAAGTAAATGCCTTCTAAATATGTGGTCTTCACAGAATTTCATTTAAACATTTGACATTGTGTTTCCAGTCCTTCTTTTAGTGAAGTTAGTGACAAAACTAGTGACTGCATGGTATACAGGCAAAGTCCTTTGCTTTTAGCACATTGTCTTGGAAAAGTCTCCACGACTAAGACGGTAAGATCTGTTTTATTACCCTGCAAAAGAGGATAAAACACCACGAGTCAATGTTCTCTACACTAGATTTTCTTGTTATGAAATATAATGTTCTGCAAGCCCCGAGTCCTTAAAAAATAACAAGGAACGCCAGCAGGGTTTTTGCTAAGTAGTCAAAGAAGAAACTATTTAATTTTTAATGGAATTGTAAATTTATTATCAATTAGTTTTCTGGCTCTTGTTTAAAGAACAATTGAAATGTTACTCATTATCTAATTTGTTCGATTAGGAGTGGACTGAAATTTTCTGGAAGAACAATTTTCTGTGAGAAAATATAATTGAATAATATTGAAAAATATCTGAGAAGATTTATATTCAGTTGAAACTGTTAATGGAAGCCAGACTGGCTTCCAGATTTTCATCCTGCTTGTTGTCCTATTCACAACCTCTTCAGCAGCTCTATTGAGCTAGAATAAAAAAAAAAAAAACTTTGCCACCAAGGAAAATTTTATATTTTCCACAGTTTCATCAAATTCAGTGGAGAAAAAGTGAATTATTTGATATTTAGTTTTAGGGGGTTATTTTTATTTTACAGAAAGGAGTGCAGGTCCCACCCCAAAATTGCTGATGCAGAAAGTTAAGAAGAGCCAGATTAAGAGGAGCTTCCACCCAATCTTGGCTTTTAATCTGAAGTAAAATCCGGCAGGAAGGTAAGAATGAAAATTTAGTGCTAATAAACAAAACTCCTTTTTCTTGATGTCTTTCTGTCAGATTTGACATCAGTGCAATTATATTATCCTATTTAGAAACTGATGTAACTGTGTGGCTTCCTGACACAAAGGTTGTTTTGTTAGAAGAAAGATTATTGTAACATGCCATTAGAAATTAAGAAGGCATATAAGGGCAGAACGCTGTATTAGCGTTTACTTTGGGGTAAGTGCCAAATGACATAAATTCTAGAAAATGGTCACAAGAGGCTTTATGGCTGCTTTTAGCTTTCTGTGGAAGGTGAACCAGCTACTAGCATTAATGGTGGAGGCACTGCCTCTTCACTGACCCTCTCAGTAAGGCCAGAGTATGGCACAGTCTCTTATTCTAGATGTAATCAGTGAAAGCCAGAGGTCATGTGTTAATATTCATGCTGTGGATGCATTTTGCTCGCGGTTTTCCATCTTCTCCTTTAGCGCTCTCCAAAGGTTTTCTTAAACCCATGTCTGATTCTAGACCTGTCTGTGCTCAGGCTCATGTTTTTGCACAGCATGTAGAAAAAGTCAGAGAGATTAATGGCCTGACTCACAATTCAGGCACCTGTATTTCTTTATAAGCCAAATTTAAGTAAGTGGTCTTCCCTGAGCAATTAACATAAAGCCTGACTGGGCAGTGTAGGTGCTCAGACACTTGTCTTAGACCGAAAAGCTTACCTGGGTACTTTTAATGGCATTGCTACACATGATGAGGCCACAGTTTTTTGCTAACTGAATCAGTCAATGCTTTTTTTCTGGAAGGGATTGATTCACTAGAAGTCATCTGAGCACTCCTGGGTCAGCAAGGGATAGCAATAAACTACTTAATGAAGAGGGAAAGGCAGTGGCCATATTGTCCTGATGACCTGGGGGGAAAGCACTTGCCTGGGAAGTGGAAGATTTGATTCAGTTTCCTCCATATCCTGAGGAAGTCCAAGCCCCCTCCCATTTCCCAGTCTCTAAACTAGGCTGGAATGGGGTCACACTCCATCCTTCCTATTGCAGATAGATACTGATAGCCCAGATGAAGAAGTCATGAAGCCAAAGATAAAGTAGACAAGAGGGCTCCCATGTGGCTTGTGCTGTGTGAGGACTAGGGTGTTTTTGCTTCTGTTCTCTGATGCAGAGTGAGTATGCAAACAGCTTGAGAAGCGGGCATCAGAGTCTGAGAGTTACCTCTAAATGAGTAATGTCTTTCCTGGGCAAGACCACAACCTGTGATTTTGGATTGATAGGGATGACTAATGAAGTCTGCCTGCTCTTCTGAATACGTCACCACTGTCAGTGGAAGGCATACATCCATTTTGGCCCATTTAGCAAAATTAGCAAAAGTTGTGAATAATAGTCATGATAAGAAAACAGGAGATGAGTAATGAGAGTTTTTTTGGTGAGAATGTCAAAAGACATTAAACAGTTTTTGTAGATAAATGTAATAAGCCTCTGGACTGCCATTAAAAGGCAGCGCTAAGGCAAGCAAGAATGAAAACGCTTGTATGCTGCTTCTGAAACAGAGAGCTCTGAAGGGTTCACACTTCTTATGTTAGTGAGGCAATAGAAACTCTTGTTGAAGAAAAGAAGAGGGAATAAAGTAGCAAAAGGCTGTCTTTTGCTGGGATCACTATTCTTTCATTCATCCTCGTCCTTCTTCCCTTCTGTTCCATCTTCCTCATCAAATTGGAGCTGAACAGAAGGTACTATGATATTGTGATTAGTCAACTTTAATCTTAAACGCCTGTTTGTGTTTATGCATGTATATTCATGCACTTCTACAAAATTCCATTTGATGCTGACAAAATACCTCCAAAGAACTGATGGTATTTCCTCCTTTTGTTCTTGAGGAGGGTAAGACATTTTTTTCTGCACACAAGTGCTCCCCTGTTCCTGATGCAATCACTTTCAAACTGTGCTGTCCCACCCAAACGAGGATTGCATCTCTCTTTTCTCCTCTGGGGACTGCAAGCTTTAACTATTTAGGGCTTGTCTCAGCAGATACAGTCTTTATTTTCCTCTGCCTCCCTGTAGCCAAAGAGAGGGGAGAATCTGGTCCTGCATCCATGGTGTTTACCCTCTACAACACCCACAGTCAATTGCTAATGTTGAAAAAACAGGGTATCTCATAAAACCTGGATGGAACCTCAAGATGCATGGGGGAAAGTATCTGTAACTTTAAAATTATGTTTAATAAATAATAAAAACTTAACTCTGGGAATTTGGTGTTCTTTTGCAGCGTCAATCTATATTATCTGTTATCTTTTGAGTGTATAATCTCCAGGGGTAGGTGCTGAGTTTGAGGTTCTTTCTGACTCAGAAAGGCATAGGGCCAGGAAAAGTGATAGTTCCCAGCCCGTATTAATGAGAGCATGGAGAGATCTTTCTATTTACAGGATCAAGACCAGATGACACTTGTTCGTTCTGGCACTGAGAAGATTATAAATAAAAATCCTGCTTTTGTGAGTTCCTGAGGCACCTTCAAATATCTTTGATGAAGAGGAAGAAGGAGTTGTAAATATAACCGTCTGATGATGCTCGGTGAATTTCTTACATTCATGTGAGACAGCAGTGAGAAATGTCAGGAACTTGAGCATCCTCAAGATACTGTGACCGCTTTGGACTGTCCAAACAGACACTTTTTTTTGCTGAAGCCAGCATAAATATTTTTGGAGTACAAAGTTATGTTTTTTTAAATGACCGTTGGAAAGAATGACCTTGTGATATGGGTGAAGTTGTATTGAATGTCTTAGATGATGAATGATGATATTATATTGTATCTGATTACATAGTTCCTAAAGAGGCACAGTTTGGCTACAGGAAGGGTATTAGCTTGGATATTTGTTACCATTTCCTTTTCATATTATGAAAACAAAAATTATGCAGATTGGCTGTGCATGGTTTGCATAAAAAGATGTGGTTGTTTTTCTACTTGCTAATGAAATGCTATGCATTATTGTAATGTAAAAAATTTCCTTCTCCATGGCTTAACTTTATTTTCTTTTTTCTATTTTATTTTCTATTTTCCTGATTTGTGGCAGAAAAATAAACAAATATCATATTTGGATTTTTGCCAGTAGAGTAGTATCATGCTTTTGCAACTTGGTGTATTTTTGTCTTCAGTTTATTTAGTCTTCTATTTTTTTCAGTTTATAATTGGTTATTAATAATTAAAATATTAATTTTAACCTGTTTTAAAATCTATTTATTAATAATTTTAATCTAAAATGCTCTGAATGGAACAACAGGCAGAACACAGAAGCAAATCATGACTGATTGAGTTCTCTCTGCATTTGACATCTGCCTCCTGCAAATCAATGATTTGCAAATAAATATAATTAAACTGATGCTGTTGGATTTTCTGTCATCTATTCTGGATCACTGTTGCCGTCAACATTCATGACCATACTAAACAATGCCAAAAATCTAAATCACTTTTTAAAAAGTGTGATTTTAAAATGCCCAAACCAGAGATAACTAAATGCTAGAGACTTACTCTATTATTAGATAATAGCATCATCCAGATGATAAAGTGATTTGATGTATGGCTTTGCTTTAGCAAAATAAAGAGTATTGTAAAGATTCCTGTTGGGAAGGGACAGAGGTTAACAGAGAACACCTGTCATTCATCTAGTGACCAGCCCAGCCCTAACCCTTGACAAAGATTGAGGGATTATGCACTTTTTACAGATGCCATTCGACTGAATTTTTTCAAGAAAGAATTTTTTTTTTTTAAATGAAGTAAGATTTTTGAAATTGGCAACCACTTTTTTCCGGTAGCAACTCAGCAGCGTTTTGCTTTTCTGTCCTGTCTATTGCTTTTTTTTCCCCAGTGTTTCCATTATTGTTTTTTTTGTGGAGTATCTCCATGGCTTCTGCAGTGTCTGCTCAGCTCCTGAAGCTCCTGCATGCAAAGTACTACTGCTGCATGGGACGGGCTGCTGGGAAGAAATGCGCATTGTGAGAGCAGCTTACCTGGTAAGAGGGGAGTAGAGGTACCCTGATTTCAAAGAAGGGAAATGCAAGTGGTGGTATTTGGGAGCCGTACAAGAAGTCTAAAGCACTCCCAGATACCGGATTGACAACTATAAACACTAGCTTGATTTTTGTGTCCCTTTATCTTTCTTTCCGCCTTCTAAGAAAACGATCTAAGAAAAATTGCCATAATATAAACACAGTCTCTGTCAAGTTTCGGTTATATCAGGATATTAGGAAAACTCCGTGGCAAATATCTTTGTGGCTAAGAACTTGTAAAATGGTTTGCAGATTAAAAGCAGCATTCTTTCGGGCTCAGCTCCTGAACAGATCAAATGATCTTAATGTCTGCCTTATTAATGTTTATACTGACAATAAAATCCATAAAGGAAAGATTGAATGGCAAATTCACCTGTATTAAACATTGAGCTCATGAAAAGACATTTAAATCCACTTTCATAAGAGAAGCTTGTTTACAGTGCTGGAGCGTATAACTTGGAGGCTTTTCAAATGGAATTGTTTTGGAAGGTCTTTTTTCTTTTCACTAGTTTCCTGAGCAAAACTTGCAAGCTGTCAGATATAAACACATATTTCAATGGGAACAGTTTATAATAGCTTCATTCTAATGTAAATTTACACTAGTTTTGCATTGGTGTAACTGCTGGCTACAGAGGAACATCAGTGGAAGTGAGATTAGGCTCAGTCCCTGAGAACTTGGAATAAGGAGAAAAAAATGGCCAGGATACAGCCATACAATACTCAGAGTATATATTTAATTAGGTATTTATATAATTCTCTGTGTGTGTGTGTGCAGTATATACAATCTATGTAGAGAGTTTGTATATCCATACAGGTGAAGCACTGATATGCACATTTACATGGTGTGGAAGCTCACCTGTGCCAGAGTTACTTAGTATAAACTTGACTCCAGGCTAAGATTAGCAGGACAGGGGAGTGGTGGGCTAAGGAGGACTCTTCCCCGTTCTTCTGGCTATGTGGCAGACCTGCTCCTCCTGGCCCTGTGGTCATGGTTGGGCTGCCCAACCACATGGACCACTATGCTCTTGGCAGAATTGTATTATTCCATGTGATTACATGATCATGATTCCAGAGCTCACACTGACTCCTGGTTGCCCTTCTCTCCGAGGGGGTAGCTGCCCCTGCCAAGCCCCGACTTGTAAAGTATTAGCCCGTTTTTCTGCCCTTGAGCCAAATCCATTCCAGCCAGGCTGGGGGACCTCACCATGACTGCTTTTCAAACATCTCTGCTATTTTAGCCTGGATATATTAGTTCACATTATTCCAAATTCAATCTGATTTCCCATCCGTTTTCCTCTCTTGATCCCCGTAGGTTATTACCCCATTCTCACAGCACTCCTATCAGCTACATGCTGAATTAATGCTCTGTTTACCTTCTGGTCCAGATTGTTAACAACACGGCCTTGGTTCATGGAGGTCAGAGGCTTGTATGAGGTTTAAATTGGTCCTTTAACAGGGCTGCTCATTCTCATCAAAGCCTGGGACACTGACTTCATTTTATTTTCCTTTATCAAAGCAGAGAAGTCATAAACACCCAATACCTCTAGCATAGTTACATTTTGAGTCGGTACAGGTTTGCTTTTATTTCTGAGATTTTCACTGGGTTTTCCTCTAATAAAGCCCTTGCTCAAGCAACAGTTCTTTCTTTCTTTTTCTTTTCTTCTTTTCTTTTTTTTCCCGTTTTTTTTCTTTTTTTTTCTTTTCCTTTTTTTTTTTTTCTGGAAAAGGAAAAAAAACCTGCCTTCCCCCTCCCCAAGTCTTTTGTACAGCTCATAGCATAGTTCTTTGTGAAGTGGCTAAATGTGAATGTTGGAGGACCCGGATTGCTTGCAGTTACTGGAATTAAGCTCCTAATCTCCTCCTGCATCTGATTTATATGTAAATAGAAAGGAGATGCCTTGTAGGGAGTCCAAATAGGAATCCCTTCTGTTATGGGAAGCCACAGCTATGAGTCACTCCAAATGAAAAGCTTAGTGAAAACATCAACATCCCTAAAATATCTGGAGAAAGTAGAAATCCATGCAAAGGAAAATGAACCTGCTGATTCTAAGCCCACATTGCAGGGCTGCTTTTTTTCCTGAATGTTCATTCCCTTTGCGTGAGCTAGCAACAGTTCTTTATGACAGAAAGTGATTTTAAAATGTGCACAAAGCCAACCCTTTGAAGCTCAATGGCAATGCAGAGATGAGTGAAGCTTTCATGTGTTGCACCCCAGAGGATCAGTGGCATGAACAAACATTGCAGAATAAAAGTGATAAGCAGAATGAGGGCATTGCAGAGCTACTGTGAAGTTTATGGCTTTATAGAGATGCCAACTCTTACACACACAAAAAAGCCCAACTAGAATTCTCAGTGCCAAATCTCTGTGCCTTTTAACTATTTACACTTCTGAGCACTCTGCAAAGAAAATTCTATTTACAGATTTAAGCTACTCTCCTCTTCTTGAGGTCCTCAACCTTGCTTGTCAGGATATTTTACTTTTTGATGCTGCTACCAGAAGGGCCCAGCCATCATGTTGTTCCCCTCCAGGATCAGCAGTGCTGGCTGCCCTCCACTCTGGGCCACCAAGAGGAGCCAGCAGATAGCTTTGAATATGAGCATGTCCAAATGTGGAGCTCACTGCATTTGTTTTTCACTATTCTGCCCTTTTTATTTTTTTTGTTGGGATATTGTATCTTGTCTCCTATTTGCAGCTGGCACACTGGTCCTGGTAAGAGGTGGCTGGCTTTCAGGTGTCCAGCCTGCTGAGTTGCTTCCAGGAGCTGGGCTCAGCTAACAAAGTTCTGTAGGGCACATGGAACATTCAGGTCCTGTTGAAGGATACCCACCGTGCATGCTGAGGAGAGATATAAATGGAAATGAATACCACAGAGCCAACAAGTTGTGGTGTCTGCTCTTCTCCCTGACCCTAGAGGACCCTCTGTCTGTGGCATGGAGAGCCAGCCACTGAGCTGGATCCTTCCACCCACCATCCAGGGAGGGAAAGCAGCTCCTGCTCCTCTGTCAGGGCTGGCAGTGGGAGCACTCCCTCATTCTCTCCCTTACGGCCAAAGGCTGAGCTTCAGGCTTGGTGTATGGAGAGCCCGTGTGCAAGGCTGAGCCTTGGCATGGTTGCCTGTCCCTTCTGTGTGCTCCTTGTGGGAACTCATTGTGCCACATCAGCTTACAGAACTTTTCTGAGACTATTTTTGTTTGCTCTTATTCTTAATTTGTGTTTTTTTTCTTTTTCCAATGAGAAGAACTGTGGTAAATGGTTCAGACTAGTAGTCTACTACTACCAATCACACGTATCATTTGCCTTTCTGTAGCTATGAACACCTTCACCAGTGAGTGTCAGCTATCTCAAATGGCACCCAGAGGTGTGATCTGTCTCTCAGTATGGACATCCGGTTGCTACCTATAGCCATTTTCCCTTTCAAAGGCTGATTCCTGTTAAATGAGATAGGAAGCTTTGACATCTCTCTGAGGTTGAACCTGAGCCCCTCTCTGGGTTGAGTGCCAGTCAGGTTTGCAATGCACATGCAGATGCTCAGCACTGCTAATGCTGCAGCTGTTGTAGGAATGGTGGAGGATGAGATCCCTAAAGAACAATCTGTAAAAGAGGAGGGCTTGCACGGGTGTATTCAAAACAAAGTGCCACCTGAGCAAAATCTGGGCAGGCTGAAGTAGTGAAATCTCACCTAACTCCCACCTCAGGTGCCTGTGCTCTTCTTCAGATCCAGTGCTGAAAGTATGAAAATGCATTCAGCAGTATTCATTTGCACTCTAGATGATGCCCTCAAGTAGATACATTAGGAAGGAATCTTGTAGTAGGTAGATATTGCCTGGATTCCCTGGTCATCTGGAGGTGTGAAGTGGAAATAGTTTTCTGAAAATGCATCCATGCTGTGAATATAGAAAATATTATCTCTATAAATATAGAAAAAAAAATCTAAAATACTATCTGAACTGCTGCTTTCTTAAACACCAAAATTAATGTTGCCAAATAAGGGTGATGACTCTATGTCCACTCCCTCTCTCCTTTTCTCCCCAGGGTTCCTCACACCATTCAGTTTCAAGCAGTCTTGGTGTGGTTTTACCATCCTTATTCCTTCTGTTTTGTAGCTGAATGCTCGAGATGCCTCCACCCACATGCTTCTGTATACTGGGTTTATGTTGCTTGAGTTTCTGTATTTTTATTTATTTGCTTGTTTATCTCATTGGCCTGGAAGCTTTTCCATGCACAAAGCAGAGGTCAGGAGACAGTAACAGATCTGTCGTAAAATATAGCCATTAGACATTTTTCGTTATTTTAGCAGAATGTTCCCTGACCTTGATCAATGCACAAACTGCAGAGAACACTAGAAATTTATCTAAAAACCAAAACTGAAAATTAGCAGAGGAAATAATGGAGAGTGAACAGTGAGGTTTTGGTTGTATCAGTCTGTTCTTCCACTCAGCCACAAGGAAGTGACCAGCAGGCTGCATGAACTGTGCGGCTCATGGGGGCAATCTGCACCAGCAGCATCGCCTTCCCCATGCAGGAAGCTGAAAGTGAAGTAAAGCCATCAAACCTCTGCCTGGGATTTTAGAGATTTGTGCAGACGTTATGTACCCGTTTCCTAAATTTGTAATAATTTCCTTGTGCTGTTTTATTTTTTAAAAGATGCTTCTTATTTTTTATCTTTGATTAAGATGAAAGTGACATTATGCAAAACTATCAGCTTTTGTTTAACACAATATGTAGTCAGGAAAATTCTCAAGATCTTTGTAATGAGTAAGAACACCTAGACGTGTTCTATAAATGTATAAATGTATAAACTGAAGATTTCTTCAGCGGACTTTGTGTGTTATGCAGGAGGGATTTTAAACCCCTTTTCAGTCATTCTGTTGATGTCACCTGAGTTCCATAAATTAGTGTAAGTAATCATCCCTTAACAGCACTATCAATAATGCACAAAATCCAAAGATATCTAATATTGATTTTTTTCAGTTTAATTGATAGGTCATTGATTTGATAACTTATTTGGTTTATAATCTCTTAACTGCTGCATAACCTGAGCAGAATCACTCTAGCTGAAAATAAGGGACCAAATAAAAAAAAATGTAAATCTAAGTTTTCTGTATGTCACTGCCGCTGTAATTTTAATTTGATCTAGGAACACCTGCTATTTAAACATCCTTCCTAGTCTGATTATCAGCAAGAACATATATGGAGTTATTTACCTGCATTTGTGTGCCATATATGTTTTGGCAACATTTCACAGAAGGCATATCTTAAAAAATATTAATAACTGTTGTCCAATATGTTAATGAACAAAGGATAAATAAATCTAGCAGTTTTTATCTAATTTCCATTTGAATCACAGAAATAAGAGGAGGCAAACTCAGGATTTTGGCAAAAAATCTACTTTAATCTGAAGTGGCAGAAAGCAAACCCTAAAGATGAGGAATCCAGCTTCATGGTGACAATTAACATGCTGCTGCAAAACTCAGAGCTGTGGTTTGAAAACCTTATGCCCTCATTGGAAACCTTCCCCTTTGTGCTCCTCCTCCTTGCATAGCAGTATAGTTAGTCTGATCTGTGTTTATTTTTCAGAGGCCAAATTTAGAAGGAATCCTCTAAAATATTTATGACTTGTAATACTTTCAAGTTGTTCAAAGAAGCCATGGAATGAAGTTTAGGTCCTTGCAGTAGCCATTGGCTTAGTCTGAAGTCAGTGGAGTTGCATCAGGAATGAAACAAGTTTGTGGCATTTGACATTTTTGATCTAATACTAACTTTTCGGTTAGTGTGTTGCTCATGCCTGATAACAGTTGAAATATTTTTTCTTCTCTTTTAGTTTTTCTTCTGTGAGGTTAAAGTTTGCTTTAGAGTTTCGTCTAACAACAGTTTTCTAAATGTTCTATTTACTGGACCTGGATATTTGGACTATGTTCAGCCTGTCTATTCCTAAGTCCTTTATTTGGTCGCGATTTCTGCTTTGTCTTGGTACTGTGCAGTACATGATCTGAAATGACCCTTTGTCACTCATTCTGTGGCTGTGGTATAACTGTAGCTTTCACCCAAGGAGAAGAAAGACGTAGCTGGTTGCTTGTGGATCTAACGCTCCGGATTTGCAGAGATCGAGCAGTCAGTGTCACAGGCCAGATCATCTGGGCAGGAATGTTGTGTCAGAATGAAGAAGTCTTGGCTATGTTCAGATTGTCCTATCCATTTTCCTGCCGTGGCAATTTGTCTCAGGACAGAAACTTTTAGTTAGATCTACTATCTTGTAGACTATATCAAATCTATGCAGTCAGATATAAAGCAGTATGCCTACTAAATGCATTTTTTTTCTCATGCTGTATGCTAGGGTATCTGGAAAGTACATAACATTGAATTCAAATCCAAGTGAGGTGGCTGATCATTTGACCTGCTTGAAAGCCCGTATGTTTTCAATAGCAGAAAGACAATATGCACTAATGAGTTCAGGAGAAAAAAGAAGTATCAAAAAGCATGCACTAGTTGCAGGAACAGGAACACTGATATCTTGCGGTAGCATGCCTTCCTGATACTGCAGTAAAACTTGTAAGAACTGCAGCTAAAGCTAAGAAACATCCTTTCATTCAGGCTTTTTGACAAGTCAGGAAGAAAAGTGTTAACATTTCTTGCTTCTCCAAAATTTTTGTTTTTAATTTGCCGTTGTAGCATGGATTTTATTTTTCAGAATATAAAAAGATTCCATAAAAAAGATGTTGGGTTTTCAATGGTTGCAAAGCCAAGGAAGCCCCTAGACTTATGCTGGCTTGCACCAGCTGGAGGATCTTGCCATTAGTGCCTTAATTCTGATAAATAGTCATGGGATCTGCGTTCCTGTCTAACTGAATAGCAACTCCAAGTACCACAAGGTGCTAATTATCATCCTAAAAATGAACATCTTCAATAATATCTTGATAATTTTTACCCTGTTCTCTTTATGGACTGAAATGCCAACATATACAGTTATAAGTCTGCTATTAGGTAAGAAACAAGCACAGAAATAAAGTCATACGCTTAATGGACTCCTGGATATCGCTTAAGGTGCTAGCTAATAGGTTCTCTGCACTTGAAGGCTTTAAGTCTAAATTTGCATCTCACAATCATTTGTTATAGTTCAGACCATAATTTCCAGATCCACTATAGAGCTGTCTAAATTAAATCTTATAGCTCATATTATGCAGGAGCCAGATCAGGCAACTGCAATGTTTCTTCCCATCTTCAAGAAAATCCATAAAACACAGTAAATGTTAGTTTCCCACATAGAGCTAAAGCCCTTTTTGAACATACCATTAAGATCTTTGAAACTTTTCTTTTTAGCAGTGTCCCAAATACAGCTGTTCAAAAAAAGGATGGGGTTTTTTGGGTTTTTTTGTTTTTGTGGGTTTTTTTTTGGGGGGGGTGTGTTGTTGTTTTTTGTTTGTTTGTTTGTGGGGGTTTTTTGTCTATGGAGTTTACAGCCACTTGAGAGTTATGTTCAATGCCCAGGCAGAGGGCAACAGTGAATTACTTCTATACCACGGGAGCTGAATGGTTAGCTGTAGTATTATAAATATTTCTGGTAGGAACTAAGTGAAATAAAATGTCTTCTAAATCTGCTGATTTGGAAAGATGCTGCACAATAAAGTGGTGAGACTAGAAGGTAAAAAAATAGAAAGAGAGTAGAAGTAAAAAGCAATTTTAGCCACTTCTGTTATCATCAGCTATGCATGATAAAAGTATATTTATTTCATAGCCAACCAAAGTGGGCTGGGGGTGTTGGGGGGAAACAACACATTAGAAAAGGGTCTATAATTGTAATTTCAATATATTTATTTTGATCACTTTCACACTAGTAACAGTTGGCACTTGATGGGTGTATTCTTCAACTGAATAAAATATAACATCTATAGCCCCATGGTTCCAGAGCCTCTTGAATTAGTTTGTAAATTGCCAGGCAGCTTTTGTAAGCACTGAGGGAAATCATTGGAATGGGTGTGGAAAAATAATGGAAAAATAATTTAATAGTATTTTTAGAGTATTTCCCATACTTCTAATTCGTATCTACTTCAAACAAAGTCATACTGAACAAATAATCAAATAACCTTTTTCTTTCAGTGAGAGCAAAGCTTCTTCCCATTCTTACTTCTGCTGATTCCTTTGCATTTCAGGACATCAATCCTTCATCTAGCGTCCCCAAGAAAAGTGTGGGAAAAGATCTAAAAAAATCAATTTATATAGTTACTAAAGTTGTCAGCAGTTCCACTAATTTTCAATTTACACTCATATTTCAAGTCTTGCAAAGGTGGATTTCTTTCTTCCCCTGTATTGTTTAAGTCAAGAAGTTTGCTGATTCCCAACCCATAGCCTTCCAACCCAGCTCCAACATACTCCACTTTTTTCTCCACTATCTGCTACCTAGAAAAGCAATAGTAATAATATTTTCAGCATCTCTACGTGAGAGGCTGGGAAGAGTTCTGTTGAGCCTGCTGTGCTTATTTCAAAACTAGTGTGTAGGTAAAATCTGTTAGGACAAAAGGAGCTAGGAGCCTCCTCCTGGAGACGAGTCTTCCTACACTCGCACTGCCAGCCCAGATACATGAATGAAGCCTTTCCAAGTGCTCTGGCTGGATTTCTCTTGGTGCCCCAGGCTGGGTGACACAGTTTGCAATGCCTTCTCTCCGCTGCTCTAGCATTTTTCCTTGCATGCACAAATGCAGCAGAACTATTTCAATAGGCATAAAGAAAAAAGAGAAGCACTCGTCCAGAAAATGCCACATGGAAGCAGCTGTAACAACATCAGTGGTGGTATCATAGGAGGGAAATTTTTTAGCAGAAGAGGTGAGTCATACACTTTGTGTTTCAGAGCGCTTGTCTGAAAATATTGCCCATGGATTCTGCTGCTGAATTTACTTCCTTCCTGCTTCATAGTAAAAAACAATTGTAAAATATTCCGTAAACTCTTTAGGATTTTAGATAATGGGACCTTTTGCCCTTATTAGAGTAGACTAAATAAGCCATTTCAACTGTTAGTTCCTCTAACATAGTACTTTCCAGATGAGAAACTCTGTTCCGTCAATAGTTTTGAAACATCTCTGGTAGAGAGATGCTGTCTGTAAATGCTGACTTTCAGCTTTCTTTCCTTAGCAGCAGTGACTAGCGAAACTATTCGAAAAGGAGACTTCAGAAAATTCCACTGAGAAGGTGGCAACAGCAGCTTGCTCCTCCTGTGTGCAGAACCCAAGCAAAACGTGTCTGGGGACATGACTCCAGCTGCTACCCTCTGTGCACCACTCCAGATTGTCAGGACTTTTCTTGATCAACTTCTTGGGAAGTTCATTTCAGGTGCTTTGCCATCAATGAACTAAAAAGCAAAGGAATCAGCAGAAGCAGTATCACGCACAGAATTTGAAGCAGAGAAAAGAGAAATTTCTCAGCTGAAGAAACGTCTGTTAGCTGCCAGATTTCACAATGATCTTCCAGGGAAGTAAATATAGTCTTGTGTACTAACGGGTGAAAAATAGGTAATATGATTTCATTTTACTTGTGTTAATTGGAATTCATGCCAGCAAAGTCAGTGATCCAGATTCAATAGTGTGATTCTGAGTTCTGTTAGACGAGAAAGTGTAACAGTGTGGTTAACATTATTGCGACTGCAATAAAAAGCATAACTTTACTGAGAGCCTTAATGTACTGAGGGCTGATCACACATTGCATCTTAGTATTTTGACTTACTGGCATTTTAAGCATTGATTGTTGTAAAATTACAGTTTTCTCTCAAAATAAAGTAAAAAGCTATTATAGATGGCTGTTGGCTCTCTAGCAGCTCTTCCTAAATGTCTGCCAAATAAGGAAGCAGCAACGCTGCATTTCATTTGAAGTATTAAAAAAGTTTAATAAGTGATTATTAATAAGTTAAGAGAATGTATGAGCATTTTCTGACTGTGAAACAAATATGGCTAATGAGTAAGGGAAGACTAAATCACATTTCATCAGTTGCATGTGTACTTGTGTCTATGTGTATCTGTAAACAGGTCCTTTGTTGTAATTTTAAGAAATACATGGATGGAATTCCTTCCTCCTTTTAACTTAGTGATGTCTGTGATATCCTTCTTTTCAAAGCACAGTATTACTAAAGAGTAATGGCTTTGCTTTTGCTAAATGTGTGTACATGTGTTTACATCACGACTGGTACAATTTGTAGTGATGGAGTCTCCGTCGGTAGGAGCAATGCACCTGAACATCACTCTTCACTTTACCCACACACTTGCAAATGCTCCCGTGGTAGCAGATGGGAATGTGATGATCTCATTTCCTTTAAAGAGCTCAGAATTACTAGTTTTTCATTCTCTTTAGTTATTAAATACTAGAGATATCAAAGACTCAAAGTGGCATTGTCAGAAAGAGCATCATCTGTCTACTTCAAAGCACAGTGGTCTACGTGCTTCACTCCTCAAACCTACCACGGTAGGTCAGGAAGAGGAAATAAAACCAATCTGTAGCATCAGAGCAGGTCTAGTATATATTTTTTCTATTTAAAGTTCCCAGAAAGTTTCCTGCATTACTTTGGTTTCCTTCACACTTAATGCTGAAATACTTCTCCTGAGCACTGTCCTTGGCTGACTGTTTGGGTGAGAGTGATCCTGGCACAGAAAAGTTGCAGCTGAGATAAGCAGACCAGGAAGGTCTGGAGAAAGCCTTCCCAGGCGGTCTGAGGTCTGTCAGCAAGCTGCCTGCTTAAGCTGCTGGCTCTAGGCATTTTCCAGGATGCTACAGGGACAGCTTGGGTCTGGTGGCACAGTTGGATTTTGCTTTAACTTCCTTTATCAGCATGGGTGAAAATATGGGACCTGTTTAGTGCTAGCAGTAATTAAAGGGAGGTCCTGCTCCAAGTGGAATTCCGATTTTTTTTTTGGGGGGGGTGGGTGGGTGGTACACTACAAATCATAAGCAATCCTTAGAGCTGTGAATTGCCATGTGAATGAATAAAAAGGAAGGCTACTTTGCTGTCCGAGCTTCATGCCAGTCTGGGTATTCAAGACCGTTAGCTGCCGAAGTGAGTTGCAAGTAAATGAAAGTTCTCATTGTGCTGCATTTCTTTCAATGTTGCCGAAACCACAAAAAGCCTATCCAGTTTTATTGGAGAACTGGAAGATAAAGGAAAAATTAGAGGGCATATCTTGGTTTTTATAACAAAAATCACTCAAGCTCATTTGAGCCACTTTTATTGATGCTCTGTAGCCTGTGCTCTTTGGGGATCGGCTTGTGGCTGATGAAGCAAACAGATGGAGCAGATCAGAGATTTTCCAGTTTCCTTCTCAGAACTGAGGAAGCATGGAAAAAATTAGAGCCAGGCTGCAGATGGTGGAGAGCGTCATGTGTTGGTTTGATGTGCATTTGCATATACTACACTACGTGTACCAAGCACAACTCAGTGGCTGAGGGAATGCTAATACATATCTTAAATTGTCCATCTTTAAACCTGCTTTCTGAAAAAATAACCACAGAGAGAGGCAGAATATACAGTGGATGACCTTTAATGGTGTATTATATTTTTCATACATTGTTAATCTGTGCTCATTTGCTTTGAGAAGAACAGTAGCATGTGAGAACACGTATTTTCTTAAACAAGTACTGTTTTAAGGATACAAAAAAGTCTGTTACTATTAAAGGTGTATAAAGTCAGCCAAATTGTAGATTATAAACACTTGTGTACAATAAATCAATAAAATTCTTCAGATCTGGCAAATATTGTATATCATTTGCTGGTTTGTCCTCCTTTTCCTTCAATACTTCTTTCCTCCACAGGAAACAGGAACTCAAGTGGGCTACACCCCTGTATTTTCGGTGCACCCTGGTGACAGAAACAGTTCCACGTGAGCTGGTGGGATTGACGTGCTTGTGCTGCCATGCGCAGTGCTGACACGGCCGGACACACACTGTCCCTCCATTGCCCAACACTCACTGATCAGCACCACGTTTCACGATCAACTTTATAAACTGAAATAAAAAAAATGTTTTGTGAAACACAGAAATTAGAGAATTGCCCAATATTCAACATCTGTTGTCATCAGTACTCAAGGCTTAGGTTTGCTGAATATTGGAGACAATATTCAGAGATGTTTAGAGAGGAATTTGTCTTATCTTAAAAAAAATCCAGATCACTTCCTAAAATTGCAGAGCTTTGTCTACTGATGTTACTTCTTGTTGGGGGCAATGAGGGAGCTAGGAAGACTCTGCAGTGTCTAATTACCTATGCTTACCCTGGTCGCTAGAAAGAAACATTTCAGCACTATCAAAAAAAATTTCAACCCTTTTCTCTCCAAATCTTTCACTGAACTTTGACCAGTGTCAGTGGTTTTGTTTTTTACTTTAATACTAAGTATAATGAAAAAGAAATATATTCTAACAAATATAAGATAACTAACAGTTAAACACAGTACAACATCTCAGGGTTTCTTGATAATCTTGGTACCAAACTCAAGTTTCAGCTTTGGTCTCTTCATGGCGGCAGCATGTTACTGCCAGATCAATGCTTCTGTGCATTTTCACTGAACTCTTTCCTATCTTTCACTTGCTTGCCATGTAAGACTAAATCATTCTCCTATCTTCATTCCTTTACAGTTGTTCCTCTGGCTAATTGAAAGAGATTGTAACGAGGTTCCTGTGTTTGAATGAAATATTTTTCCCAAAAAATAGGTAGAAAAATGCTCTGCTCTTGAAGTTGGCTAAGGGAAAGCTCTGTAATTGTTATTACCATACGGAGGGACCCATTGAAGAAGATACTAACATAGATATGGTAGAACTGAAAATGAACCCCTCAGAATCTGACTTGTTTGAGTGGCATGAGGTTGAGGTAGACAGTATAACCTGGCTTTCAAAGGAAGGCAGCCAAAATGAAGTCACAAAATCCTACCAGTTCAGACTTTTTTAAGCTGTTAACTCATGCTTGTTCTGCTTCAATCGCAGAGGAAGTGCAGACCACTCTGTTAGCTCTTCCTTGAGAGCACAGCAGCTAATGGACTTGAAAATCCAGCAAAAAATATTGTCCCCACAATGAGAGCCTGCTTACACCAAATTCTTTGGCAGTGAAGGGTAGGGACATGGAAAACCTTCTAAAACTGAAAAGGTTTCTAATACATTGGTGGCTGCTCTGCTTTAAAAAAATCATCATCCTCTTCCTCTTCTTTTGCCTTCCATGCAGATCACTGGCTCTGGATTTTGTCTTGTGTCAGGTGACTAGTAATCACCTGGTTAATGGTTATTGTGGAGCAAAAGCTCTACTGGAGGAGAAAGGTCATGGTGAGTGTCCGGGATAAACTGAGCAACCTCTGAAATGGTTAGGAAGTGGTGTTCTTACAACTGGTGAATGTTGTGAATACTAGATGAATACAGACATACCAATTTCCTCATTGGTCTCTTTCTGCCCCCGTAAATCCAGGAAGGCACTTGCACCTACTTGTTCCTACAGGCAGATGAGAGCCAGCCCAGAACAGTCCTGCCTGTAGGGACAGCAGATTGCACTTAGAATTCTGTCACTGTTATGTCAGGGAGGAGGAAAGAGAGACAAAGATAAAGCAAGGCTATGTCAGGGGGCATTTTATCAGCTGATAAAGTATGAGCTATCTGATTAGTAGTTTAAAGACTGCCTAAGCCATCCAAGCTTACCCTTCCTCAGTTTCAGAAAAAGGGTCAGTTTGAAGGGTTTGCACAGTACAGCTCTCCGAAGTAAATCAAATTGGGCCCTTGGGCTTGGATCCCAGGCTTGAACATTTTAGGTAGGAGATACTGGTGGACTTTTAAAATCTTATCTCTCAGACAGCCTTTGACAACGTGACAGAGTTTCTGTTCTACATTTTTCACATTTAGATCATATCTGGTGTTAGAGCCAATTTTAAAGAACCACTTGATTCTCACACATGAGACTTCATCAGTCATATCCCTTGCTCTCACAGCCTGCCTTCTGGAGACTCTTGTTTTGCCTTCCCAAACATATCTCCCATGGGTCTCTCACATACCCACATAGCCCACTTGCAAAGGGAGGAGGAAAACACATCCAAAAATAAGCAAGGTTATAGGTCAGTGCTTTTCCCGGCCTTGATTCAGAAAATTGTCACTTAGAGATTGTTCAGATTCTGCAGCCTCCCATTTGAACTCCCTGAAGGAAAGTTCAAGGACATAAGATTTGTCAGTAATAATAACAACCGACTGGTGGGCTGCCGTATGAAATTCCCACCTGTTTGCTCATCAGCCTTCACAGATGTCATGGGATCTGACAGCAAGGGGGTCGAGTAAAACAGCTGCTAGCGGGGCTGCTAATGACGGTCTTTTTAGTGACAGTTAGAGAGCCCTGCTGGAGCACTGGCTTGTCAAAAAATCCCTGTTGCTGGGACACCAGGCAGGTCCTGATCATGGGAGTGGGACAGATGTAAATGCTAACATGCTTGTGTTTCACCCAGCCTGTGAGTCAACCTCAGAACACAGCCTCCATTGTTTCATTGTATGCAATGCTTCTGGTTGACATAACTACTATTTTTGTGGCTTTTTGTACAACTTACTAAGTGCTGTTTTCAGTTATATATCCATAACATATGCTTTAGCTGTAGCAAAGAAAGTAGCATCTTTAATTTAGAAGAGTTTCCAAAACATTTCAATCGCAGAGGCCGTGCTCTCTTCTTTAACAGCAGCTGGTGTTAATTAACATGAAAGAACACTCTGACCCCTATGGTATGAGAGCCGAAAGAGGCTCAGAGGCCTCCTTGTCCCCTTGAAGGTGACTCCTGTGCACAGAGGATGCCAGCTCCTCCAGGATATGGGATGACTCAGGTGTGTAACCAAGTACCCTGCAAAAACTGTTTTTCCTTTCCTTTAAAGGCAGTATTTATTGCAGAATTGCTATGGCAGTGATGTTCCAAGGGTAGAAGAAACATGGAAATACCTTTCAGTAGAATAACACCTAGGTGTTGCATAAAAGCACTTTATTAACAAACTACTTATTAAAGATATTCTCTCTTCCCATAAACTCTGCCCTATTTAGAACAAAAACTTTTCAGAAAAAGTTTATCTTAAAAACAGTAGATGGCCCACGTATCTCCTCATCTGCACTTACTTTTCCCTGATCCAGAGGACCAAATTCCCTCTACACAGCTTGTCTGTGTCAGTCTTGCTGTTTGGGAGTCATCTCTCAAGCGCGTCTTCCATTCTAAGAACTTTTGAAACTCTTCCAGTCTTCCTTTGTGCTCCAGTTCCCAGGCTATATAAACAAAATGACTGATACATTGAAATTTTGACTTTCAAAACCAACAGCTGGCCCCTGTTGCCATTGCAATCTATATCTATGGAGATTTTCAGCCATTTTTTAATCCATATATGTACTATGTAATGCAGTCTATAAGGAAATACAGCAAATATTCCCAAATTCCCTCACTGACTTGATAGCTCAGAGCCCCATGTCTGGAGCATCTGTATGGCTTCCACATCTCCTCTAAACACTAGAAGACTCTGGATTCATAATGCAAGAATTCAAAATTGTCTTGAAAAGAAAACAGGTGCATGTCAAAACCTCAAAAGTAAATATAGGCAGTACATTTCTTGGAGTAAGGCTCTCCAGTCCAGTTTGAACATAGGTTGACTGGGGGTTGCATTTCTCGCATTTTCTTACTCTCTTTCAAAACCATATCCTAAATTTTGTTGTGAGGTCAAGAACATCAAATGGCAAGCAGAAATGAGAGTGTGAATGGGAAGAAAGCATGCTAAAGACAGGGGATTTGCCATCAGTTTACAGGCAGTAATTAGTGTTTTTTTACTGATTAGTATTTTTCAAATACAGAAAAAATATCTATTTCCTGAACCTTTAGGCTATGTTAAGTGGAAGTGGAGGATACTAGGCAAGAAATGTCTTAGGAAAGCTGCATGGTACTTTGAAAGAACGAGTTACTTTGGCTGGAGTGACTCTATCACACTTATGGTACAGGTGTTAAGCGGCAAATCCTTTTGTACAGAGGGAAGATTTGAATTTGCCTTACTAGAGATGTAGTTTCTACTTCAAAACAGTGTAATGTCTCACAGGTGAATTATCTGCTTACTCATGAAGTTCACCAAAGGCACAGAACTACTATTACTTATCAGCAGAGGAGGGAAGATGAGAATTGACGATTCCTTATTCTAAATTACTATCATTTATGTCTTGGGAAGATCTGGAAGAGGGTACCAGAAATGATCTCTGGTGAAAAGTAGGGTTTTTTTTCATCGTGATGCCCTCAGATGGCCAGCGACTGGGAATTTCCCCTGTGAATCTCACCACAAAGCCAATGACAAGCAAGCTTAGGGTTTTGTTCAAGGGAATGAAAAGGAGTCTGTCTTTGATCAGATCATCTTCGCTTTGTCCCCAGGCCGCACTGCTATAGCAGCTCACAGATTTGCTTCCTGCTGTGCTCTGAGAGCAGCAATAAAAGTATGGAATAAGTACAGAGTTCATTTTCTGTAACAGACAGAAGACAAAAAGATGGTCAGCTGAGTCTCACTAACAAGCTTACATTGACTGGTGTGACCTTCCTGAAAAAGTCACAATGTTCTTCTTACCAGCTCTTCCACTGTGAATGAATATTCACCAGTGACCTAGAGAGGATAACTATTTTCACCAATGTAATTGCAGTTGCATTCACATGAGACAGTCTTCTCTATTAAGTTCCTAGAGTGAAAATGCAGAGTATGGCATGGTGAAGTTTGCCAAGCACCACTTCAACTGTTTTCTTGTAAACTCATAGACTTTATTTTTGTAGATACAGCTATGCTGGAGGATGTTTTCTGAATCCTGTACTCCCAAGTCCTTTGCTCTGGAACAGATAGGATGTCTTGGGATCTGAACTGAGCTAAAAGAACACACTTACTTTTCTTCTCATATCATTAACAGTGGAGAGAGTCTCATTTAAAATGCTACACCTGGAATCTCAAAACCTTCAGTCCTGGTGGGCTTTGGTACTGCCCAACTCTAACCCTTGGCAGGTACTTCTGGTTAGACCTGTGTGATCATTGTGTTTATGACTCTACAAACTCTGTAACATCACCCTCTTTCTCGGGCTCTACAGCAGGAAATCAATATATTCCCAGGTACAGGGCACTTAGGGTTTACTGTCTTAAACATTTCTAATGCAATGAAGGACACGAATGCAGTGTCTTTGTCTCCAGGGCGTTGGCAGAAGTGAGACAAAGAGACTCTGTTCCCTTGCACTGCGCCACTGGGAGCCATGAAGCACTGGTGTGCTGCCGGCAGGAAAGGAGCCATCCCCAGGAGACAGGGTAGGGACACAGCCACCACCACGCTGCAGTCATGAGCTCCTCCTGCAGATCAGTCTGGAGATGAATGAGAAGGCAAATGACATGGTTGAGGCATGAAGTCTCACTTCTGGCAGAAACAGGACATCAGCATCAACTGATGGCTGCAGCCCAGGGATATTGCAGCCCGGGAGTGAGCAGGCGCCTGGGCCTTGCACACGGAGGAAGATTCTCCCTCTGCCACGGCTGCTGTGGATTGATGGCCACTGTCATTCTTCAGAGAGGGACTTCAGGGAGAGAAAATGTGCAGTCTCATTATATAATCTCACTGAATGGGGTGGAAATTTAACCTAGTGTAAAGCTGAGCAGCTGAATTGTTTGCAGCTAAATTGTGGCTGATGAGCAGCTGCAAATTTCCCGTGCAAAGCCAAATAACGTCCTCTTTAGAAATTCTGGATCTATGGCATGTGGCAGGCTTTATAGTCTGTGAGTTATGGCAGTTAATTACAAACAAGATTTACAATTCCTTTGGGATAGAGAGAGAATCTCACATCAGCATTTTGACTTGCAAACATTCTAAAATGTATCCCACCATAGGAGAATTAAATCTTATCTTTCCAGGAAAATATAATGATTTGTACTAATTAAAGGAATATAAGACGTGCCTGATATCTGGGTCCAATAAAAATAAGTGAACAAAGCAAATAGATGTGCAAATAAAAAAGAGATCTGATATGGCATGGTGTAAGGTTTAATCCAAATAAGGCTACGAATGACTCCTTTATGGTACTTCACTGACATTAAAAAATGTAGTTAAACCAGTAAATGTACAACAGCCCGCAAATATCATGTGCCAAGTCTTATTTTAGATTAGTAAGAGAAAACTGAAGCTTATTAAACTGCTGCAGTGATTCCCAGGACAGCCAGTTGGAGATTTTAGAACACCATCTTCTTTCTGATACTACCAAATTAGTATACTTCTTTAGGGAACCTGTGGGTTTGAAAATGAAAGAATACACAGAAGCTATTGTATTGATGAAAATAAAGCAAAAAGAAACCTGAGAAGGACAAATAGTCCATCCCACACTCAGTTCACTTAAAATGACTGAGAAACAGTCATGGAAGCAATTGACTATATAGTTTTTGTCATCTCTTGCAGACAAGAGAGTGTGACAGTCAGTTTAATATTCCTTGAAAAGTTTTAATCAAATAATTTCTGCTTTTACATACTATTTGCCCATTTGCCTGCAAATGGCACAAATTTTAGAAAAGTTAAGACCCTCAGTCACTACAATTAAATAGAAAAGGCTTTTTAAAAGACTAATTTAAATTTCTGCTGAGGTGAGCATTGTAACTCAGACTGCAAAATGACTGAAGGAAGGGAGCACAGGGTGATGCTGATGCTAAATGTGTCAAACAGTGAAGAAGTTCCCATAAGACTTATCAGGTTTGATTGTATACAACCTCACTGAAGTCTCAATGAAGATACTGCATGTAGAAGTAAGGAAGTTTCTGGGTTTTCTATGTGAGAAATATCACCTATCCCCCATCTAAGGGAAGCTCAATGAGCGAAATCTCCAGTGCTCTGAACCTGCAGTCTTCAGCACAGGTCAAGCTCTGTGGTCACTCAGGGACGGTTTTGCTTGTGATGAAGTGGTGGCTGAGGGGCTCCCTTGGTCCCCTTGCTGGTGCTGCCTGGGATGCTTGCCTGTTCTATGCCTGGATGCTCTGTCTGACCTTCCTCCTGAGGGGTTTCTCACCCTTGCCTGCTGGGTTTTGGAGCGGTTGATTGCTCTATAGCTTTATGGTGAGGCTCTGAGTTGGTGTGATTTCATTTCTCAAGGAGTAAACAGCAATGCTGGAGAATTTTCCTGGAGAACTGACCTCGAAATTCTCCATCTCTTAGCTTGCAGAGCTGGATTTTACCCACCTCCTTTTGGCACAATTATGCCTTGCAATTCAAAAGGTGATTACACAACAATATTTGATTATAAAGTCTGGGGGTTTGTTTTTTGTGGTTTTTTTTTTTTTTTAATCTGAGTGGACAGACTATCTGCATGAGAGTGAAGTTGGGACATCTCCCTGGGAAGTTTTCAAAAGTGCTTGTAACAAGGGGCATGTGTTTTGAGACATAAATACAAACTCTACAAACACATGACATAAACATCTTTACATGATATTTTGTATTGTTTCTTGATTTTTATTTTTTTTGGGGGGGGGGTAGTTGTTTTTTTGTTTGTTTGTTTGTTTGTCTTGGTTTTTTGGCTTTACAAAGCAATAAACTCCTAATTCTAGAAATGTGGACAGGAAATAAAATAAGATTCAATATCTGGAGAACTGTGGGCTGATACATGAGATGAAAAAATAATTCAAAACATATATATTCAAGAAAAAAAAAAAGGTAATTGGAAAGCAGTAATATAGAAGCGACCTAAGGGTAGCTTTAGACAGGAAATTACAAAGCCATTTCAAATGCAATGTAGTAATAACGTACATGGAATAATAATAATATTTTATCCATCTGACTGAAGATCTCAAAATGACTCATGGGCTTCATACATTGCAATCATTTTGCCCATCACTGGGAAACATTCATCTTCAAGGTGCTTTTTCTTTTATTTTATACTTTTACTAACTTTTAAGTACAGAAGGTTATTTGTAATTGTATTTTGCTGCTCAGGTCTCTGAGCGTGGTGGTGAGGGTGATGGCAGGGCTCCCAGGGCTGTTGGAGGGGTGAGGGCAGTGTCTGAGTTTCATTGAAGCCATATTGGTGTGTTTGGAGCAGCTGCAGGTAGGAATCACCCTGCAAGGGACATCCCAGTTTCCTTTCAAAGCAGCCTTAGTTTTGCAGAAGGTGTTCAGCTGGAGCTTTCCCTAGAAAGTCGGTGTCCTGGGCAGCCCCCTGCCTACACACAGCTGTTTAGGGAGCCCTGAGGGAGAGGTTTTCCAAATATATTTGGTTGGTTTGGAGAGAAGATGGCTTGTGCCAGAACATCATGGTTTTACACTTTACAGAGACTAGCTTTGAGCTATTTTATAACACCTGGGTGATCCCTGAATATAACTCATTAATTATAAGCTTAACAGAGGATCCACTATTATGTGTTTAAAGAAAAAAATGCAGTTTAATTTGTCATATTTGAGGGTGGTAAGCTCTTGCTTGGCGTGCTCATACTTAATTCAACACTCATATAGCACTGTTTATTTATGTGGATATCTAAATAAACCATTCAGAAAACAACACCAGGGTGAACCTGAGGAATAGAGTTACTACAGCTATTCTCTGCTACTTCCTAGAATTTCAGTTAAGGTTAAGGACTCTTTTTAAATGCGTTGGTTTTCTACAGTCCTTAATTTTATCCATAATATTCAAACTATAAAAGCCTAGTTTTCTTCTTGTCAGAGCTCTGATTTTATTAACTGGCCTGATCTAGCTTAAATACACAACAGTGTGTTGTAGAGCACACACAGAAAAAGGCTACTCACTTTCTACTGTGATTTTTCCAGAATTTTTTATAAGCAGAGATACTTGCTATGAACATTACAGTAAACACTAGTCTTGAGGAAACACCCAGGGTTCGATGATAACAGCTGCATGCATACCACTGCAACACACAGTAGCAGCTGTCACATAGCTTGTTCTGGGAAAAATGATTGCTCTGACTCCCTGATGCTCTGTGCATATGGAAAAAATGTTAAGAAGGAATATTTTCAAATACTGATATGAGTACTTATCATCCCTCTGCTGGTATGTACCTCTATGTCTGTCTGTGTACTAGTTTCCATTTATCTAATGGGAATTTCCCAGAAGGAGGTATTCACCACTGAGGTATTTGGATCCTGCAACTGCAGGTACAGCTTTGGGTTTAGAAGCTGGAGAGAGCCCAGATGCTTCCAGCTTTTGTCAGCTCCTGCTCTCTGAATTGCTTTGGACATCTGCTCCATCCCCTACAGCTAACATATTGCCCTTCTTGCAGTTAGTAAAGCAAAAGCGTATTGTCTTGACACTTATCTTCTGGACTTGCTTTGGAAGATACAATGAGCAGGAAAAAAAATCTGTCTTGAGTGTAGAAAAAATATGGCATATAAGGCTTCTTATGCCCTTGTACAGGGAAATATGCTCTAGAGTGCTTGAAATGCCCAAAATAGCTGTGGGGACAGGCTGGACTCTGAAATGCAGATGTCATCGTGGAGGGTCCATCCTAAGGCTGCTGGCAATGCAAGAACCCACCACAGTCACCCCTGCCTTGAGATCTGGAGGTTACACTGACAGACTCTCAGTAGGTGGAGAAGCAGTTTCAGGGCAGGGTGATTAAAGCAATGTTGCACACAATGTATCTTCCAAGCTTGCTGAAGTATTACCTGCTTTAGCATCATGGATACTTCCCCACCTCTCTGCTGATCTCAGGAGTCCAGAGCATCCTGTCTCATCAGTGCCATGCACAATCGTAATCTAGTCCTGGGGTAATTACTAAAAGCACCCAAATACACTCTAATGAAAGATAGTGTCACTCCTGAATGAAAGCGAGCAAACACTGTTGAGTTCTTTCTAATTACATCAGTCACTGACTGACAAGGCAAAAAAAAAAAAAAAAAAAGCTTGAAAAGTATTGGAGAAGTATTATCTGTGTCTACATTTGATTGCTGATGAGTCAAAGTCAAAGAGGAAAAAAAGGCTTGTTCACAAATAAGTTCTTCAACACTGGGCTGAAGAATAACCAAAGAAACTGTTCAAGAGAATGACTTAAATAACGTTATGGATCTCCGTTTTATTAAATGTAGGGAAAACAAGCATTTCCTGCGAGGTAGCTCTTCTAACTGGAACTGAATTTCAACCTAAAATTAGGATTGTTTTTCATAATGAAGGATTGTTAAGAAGTAATGGTTTTGTTGGTCAGGAGTTCTTGTCTGGTAAGCATTTCTGCTGGATTTGTATATCCAGACTGAGTATCTATGTCTACAATAACTCATAGATGCATCACATCTGAATTCTTCCGATAGCTTGGACATTCGGGGTCCATTGAATGTGTTGGTCTGATTCAGTTGGTAATCTCACCTTTATGACTGGGGCCTCAATACAGAAAATTGCATATGAAATCAGAGTGTATTGGCCGTGTGTTTTGGTAGCTCTGGCACTAAAATGCTTTAAGTTGTATTTTCTCCAGTTTCTCTCCCTGTTTGAAGCATTCAATTACTCAAATATTTGTAAAGGGTTTGTTAAGATATCAAGTACCCACACATCTCTTTTTGTCTTATATTCATCTTGCTTGATTATTGTGTTTGTGCTGTTAGAAGACCTTTACCAGAAAGCTTTAAAATCCATAGGATTAACAAGTAAATATTCTTTCAAAGGGGCAACTTATTTCTGTATACTTAACTTTCCAGCATACCAAGACACCATGGCAGGCTCTTGCTGAAAATTATTTAAAGTAGCCCAACCTTGCTTACTTCCTTTTGACATTAGGATATTTATGAGGTAACTGTTAAGCTAGACATAATATTAACAGTGTTTTGGTCCCCATTCTATTTTTTCAGCTTGGAGTAAGTGGGAAATTAACCACTTATTTACAATTTAAAAAAAAAAACCAAAACCCCAAACCCAAATGATTTAGCTCTGCGATTGTGGGTCAGTCTCTCTGTTGTACTTTATTCTGGGCACTAGGAAGGAAAGCTCTTTGATCTGGTGCTCCAGCCACCCATCTGGTACACACATCAGTGGTATCCAAGATGTTCGGATGTCAGAACCATCTGACACAGCTCTTTCTGCCTTTCAAACTGGCAGCACCCTGAGCCTGCAGCAGTGGCCTGGGGCCTTGAAGGGTACTCTCTTCTGAAGAGCTACAGGAGTGGCACCAAGAACGTAGGAGTGGTACAGAAGCTGCCAAGCAGGAATGCTTATCCAATCTGTGGAACAGCTTCCTTCCAAAAAACATTGTTTAAAATATAGCTTAGGTCATTATACTGCTGTTGTCAGCTATTCACTTGCTATATGGAAGGCACGAGGCCCATTCAGCCCATTCCAGAAAGTGGATGTAAGTAAGATCATAAGACATGCTCTGCTGAGCTTGATGAAAGATCTGCTTAGCCCAGTATCCTGCCACTGGCTCAAAGTGGATGCCAAGGGAACCATGTAGGGGCAAAGCAAATGTGTGACAGTACTTGCCCAACATGATTTCTGTGTTTCCAGCTTATCACAACTGAGAGGTTTCCATAGCTGTAAGCATCATCTCTGTACACCACTGCCCTTGGCAGCCATTTCTTCCAGTGGTCTATCTAATTTCTCTCTAAATCCCGGTAAACTTGTAGCTGCAGAGGCATTTTCATAGCTCAGGGAGGAATTTCCCCAAATCAGACTGGGCATACCATTCAAGAAGAGGGCACTGTATGGTTTGATAAAGGGGGCACATATAGCATTACAATCACCTCAGTACATGGGCTCTGTGAGGGGGCAACCACCTGTGCTGCTCACAAAGCAAATTGGAAGGTCCAGCAAGGTGTTTAACCCACCTTCCTCTCACAGTGCTGTTGCTCTGTGGGTGAAGAGAAGCCATTACACTGCAGGGTCACCAGTGCAGATCCTGCTGAGTGCTAACACCACACAATAAACTAAAAAGAAATAAGCATATGATATATTAAAAAAGAAGCGTCATGAGGGAAAGCACTCCATATTTGAGAAAATTCTTTGAAACCTGAGTTTGTGTGGTCAGATAATTTCTAAATTTTCTAAACCACCCAAAATACAATTCTCTTATAACCTATGGGGAATAAATACCAGAATAAAGTGAATTCAAAAAGTGAACTTGGCAGAGTCATATTTTTTGTCTTTATCTTTTCATCTATGCATTTTCTGTAGGTCACAAACTATTCAGCAATAAATCATACATCTTGACTTTAGATGCTTTTTCCTGTATACTCTTTGGATAAATACTGCACTTCAGATCTGCCTATTAATTTTATCTGGTTTATATATTTTTTTTAACTTGTAGTGCAACTTATAGTGTGGTTGTCTACTTTTAACACCACATGTGTTCAAAGGAGCTACCTTTTCCCACCAGGGAGGAAATAGAGGCGCAGTGTGAAAGCTTTAAGCTGTGCTTCCCACACAAAACCCAAATGCAGTAGAGAATACAATGCCATATGGATGTTAACATGTTTAAACGACTTTCCAGCATCCCAGGCTACTAGGTCTTTCCTGCCATGGTTTTCAAATGAAAACTGGATCAAGCTGGCACGAGTTACCATCATTCCTTCTGTCTGCAATGTAGGTATATTTATTATATGGTTTATTCTGCTAATCCTTGTGGCCAGCAGTAATTTAGACAAAATTATTCATTTGAATATCTGATCCTAAGGAAAATATTGGATCCCATTGAAGATTATTTCCCTCAGGGCTACAAGGTTTCCTAAGATTGCAAAACAGAGGCGCTGCCTCACTTCTCCAGTTCTCCTGTGACTTCGGATATACTCAGCAAAATTGCCAATCCTTTGTTTTGCTAGTCTTCCTGTAGAGTAAAAATCTATGGCAATATGTTTAACAGTGGCTATAGGTGGCATTTTGATGGTAAAACAGCATTCATCTTTTTATCAGTTCAATGAGGCTTGCCTTATCAGAACTGTAAATAGAAGCAAAATAATGTCAGTGTTCGCAATACATGTCTAATCGACTCAGCCTAAAATGACATAGTTTCCTAGAAATATCATATAAACACCTACGATAATGAAACATTAGCTAGTAGTGCAAAGTGAAGCACTCTCAAGTCTGGAGAGGATACAGGAAAGCTCTAACATGGACTGTAGGTGTGTAAGTTGGAAACCAGATTTTAAATTCTCCTGCTCAGCTGCCTAAACTCTGGATGCCTGAGCACCACTGAGCACTGATTTTTTTTAATCCAATGTTCCCCAGAGGCTTTCTGTGAAAATGCAAAACAGCTTGGCATCTGTCTCACTACTGAGTAATTAGTAATTATGTATAGAGAAATACCTAATGGTATATTTGCGCTGAGTGCTCCCAGGGGAGCATCCTTGCTGACAATCCATCTGTTATGCGAGATGGGGGAATGGGGAGAGGAGGCAGGAGTGCATTTGTGCCTTTCTTCTTGAAAACGTGTTACTGTGCAGAGGGCGATAAAAAAGAAGTAGGAATCTGTGCAACACAGTGTGTGACAAACTATAAGGTCTTCCCTATTTCCTCTACTCTAGACAATATCTCTGGTCAATAGGCTTATGAGTCATCTTGCAGACAGCTCATTTCCCTCCTTCCTCAGTTATTTTGCCATTCCCTTCCCTGCTACTGCCAACTGCAGTGCAACTCTCTTCCCCACATATTTCCTTATTAGTGCTGTTTCACTTAGCAGCTTTCTCTCCATGGTTAGGTCCCTCTTCTACCTTGTCTTCAAACCTGAGCATTTAAGCAGCGGCGTCTCAGAAAGCACACAGCTTTCATATCTAGACCCATGAGAGTGGTTCCTTTGTGGTACAGCTGCGTATAGAACCTTGAGTGAAGAGTCAGTGGAGAAACTGCAGACCAAGTTCCAGTAAAACTCCATGTCCATGGGAAATGGGATTTGTCAGGAGTTTGTAACACAGTGAGTTACTGATTTTCTTAGGGACTTCAAAAAGTGCATCCTGCCTCTTACCCTTCTACTAAATACAAGTCCCTCCTTCATACTAAGCATGGAGAAGAATTTGTCAATACAAATGCTTTAAAAAATTCTTTAACATAGGGAGAACAGGTATTTTCCCTTGACCTTATCTGGGGCAACAGCCACAGATGGGTTTTTAAAGCTTGCGTGTGAAAAAATAAAAAAGGGATCGAATTCTCTATTGACCAAGAAGTGCACAGAACCTGCATCTGCTTAAGCTTTTGGCAAAGCTGGCCACTCACATCTTCCTCAAAACCATTTCAAGAAGATAATGATTTTTAATGTGATTCTCAGGATGGCTGGTGAAAAGGAGTGCTTGAGTCATGTTGATTTAAGTAACGTTTATGACATAGCACTGGCCATTATAACTTTTTCCATAATGGTAACAACTTATCTATCTGAAGTGCTTAAGCAGAAAATGTGTTCCAGACTCTCCCTGTTGCTCACTTCTGCATTTTAATCCATTGAATCATCCTAAATGGTATCAGGATGGATTTCTGCAATTTTCATAACCTTACCTGCTGCTTTAACAATGTCCCTAGTACAGTTCAGCCATATGGAATTCAGTGATAGGTGGTAGGACAAGGTGACCCATCACCGATTTGTGCTGAGATTAGAAAAACTGAGGATGTGCAATGAGTTTCTTTACAAGGCTAGAAATATAAAATAATAATTACCCCCTAAAATGCTGGAGTTCTAAAAGAATAGTTAAAAGGCCATCTTCAAATAGTATATCTATTTTTTAATGAATAACACTCTTCAAAAGAATATCAGCAAAGAAAAATTGATTTTGGAGGGGTAAGGTAAACAAGGGGTATGTTGCCGTTCACTTGGGCAGTGTGAAGGTCTCTGGTGCATAGATTTTTTTCCCTGTGCCCTTCATCCAGCTGCTTCCTTGGCTGGCATGGCCTAGCAGAAGTGGAGCCGTGTGCTTCGCTTCCTTCCCAAACATCTGTCCTCGAGGATGTTTTTTTGTGCCTGCCCCAGTAACGTGGGATCAGGAGACTTCTAGTGCCCTCCTTGCCGAGTCCAAGCCGCAGGGGAACTGCTCTCTCTTCCCAGCTTCTTGTCTTGCTCACAGTGAAGGGGGACCTGACGGCCTTGGTGGTGGCATGGACAAGCCGTGGGGTCACCCTGTCTGCAGGCATCTCAGGGCTGTGTTTTCCTGCGCTCTCTGGGCAGCAGTGACGGGACGGGTCTCAGCCCTGCCAGGAAGCAGGAGCTCTCTCTGACTCAGTTGCACAGCGGAAGAGGAGGCTGCCCAGCCCAGCCCAGCCCAGCCCAGGGCCGCAGGGACAAAGGCTCTGGCCCTGGCCCATGTCAGCACAGCAGAGGCGTGCTGGTGCTTGTGCGAGCCGCTCCTGGCTCCTCGCAAGGGTTACACCAGTGCGGCCTGCCAAGCAGGGTGGCCCAAGCCTGAGGGCCTGGCGGAACAAACTCATCCCCCTGGGGCACAGGCATGGCCTGGCCCGGTGTGCCAGCAGTGTGCTCCTGCCAGGGGCATTCTGCAATGTCTGCCCTCAGTCCCAAACACAGCAACGGATCTTAGGTAGAGTGCAGCAGCACTCGGCATGCTGTCTCCTGGTTTAGCCAAGTCCTTCCCCAAACAAACCAGCTTTAGGAAAATATTTGGGGGAACTTCTGCTATTGAGCTGGGTTTCAATGGAGGCAGCTTGTTTAAATGCAAGGATGTTATGAAGGGAGCATTGAGGAGCGAAGCAATGCTGGGCAGAGCTCTGGTGGCCAAGGGGCACGAGATTGTATCAGGGACACCAAACGGGGAGGGAAACACAGTAATGCCGCTGTCTGTTTGTCCCCTCACAACTGCAAGCACGTCACTGTGTTTCCTTTCTGTTTGTTTTGCTGCTTCCCCTCTAAACTTTTTATGTCATGCTGGCTGCTTTCCCGAGCTGTGGCTCAGCGGGCTGCTCTGCTTGCTGAGTCCTCCCATTCCCCTTAAACGCAAGGGCATTAAATCGTGTTGCCATGGGAAGGGCTGTTTGTTACCTATTGCACCAGGCTCCGCAGCTGGGTAGGGCAGAGAAATGGTATCGGTTAAATCAACACACTGCTTGACCAGCACGTGAACTTTTGTGATCTACACTTTTGGGAGGGGGTGGGGGGTGTGTGTGTGTGGAAAGCTGGATTTTGGCTGCTTTGGATGCACTTGAACCGGGCAGTGCCCATACCACTGCTCTGACTCACCTGCTTGGTACGCCTGGGATCCCCGGGCTTCTCCTGGGAGAAAAAACACAGCACTACATATTACACCTCTCAAAGCAAAAATACCTTAGAGTTACGGAGGAGGGTAATTCCTGAATGGCAATGGCCATACACCTGAGCAAAGCCTCCATTTACCCTGAGATTTTCTGGGCAGTGGGGAAAACCCAGCTGAAACCTGACAAGTCTCCCTCCTCCTGCCGCTGCAGCTGAGCGGGAAGTACAGGCAGAGAGAGCTATTGGGTGCAGAGACTCTGATCATACTGAAATTTTACCATGGAAATTGGCTTCATGCAATTAATAAGAACAGGAAATACTTCTTGTTTTCTCTCACGAGAGGAACATTAAGTAATGCCTTTATCTTAATTTGTCAGGCTTTGCCCTAGGGACCAAAATTAAATGGCTGGAAGCCAGTGGAGGACTCAAGAACTGAAGCATTAACACTCTGATAAATAAAAAAGAATTCATTTTAATTAGTTTTCCAGCTGAAAAATAATGAAGTTCTACATGCCAAAAAGTTGTAATGGAGTAATGGAAAGGCCTGTGCTTATACAATAGGGTCTGATTGCAATCTCAGGGCTCCATTTGTATTCGTTTGTAGCACGAAACAAAGGAAGGTGTTTGGATTCTCTCTCTTTATATAAAGTCACTGCTCCAGCACTCTGGGCTGGTCTTCAACAAGGCTTCCCACAGTCCTGCTGCCAAATCTACAAAATTTTCCTGGCTGACATTCAGGAAAGTACTGCTCGGGCTCTAGGATGGAAAGTTGAAAGACTTTGCCTGGATACACTGAAACATATACAAACAGTACTTGACGTATGGCGTTGATTCATCCCGCACAGGCTGTCCCTGATGTGTCCCGGGGGGAGAGGATTGTAAAGCTCCCTAAAATCATCTCAGTCACTGGTGTTAGATGTTAGCGAGAAGAATTGTCTTAAACACTCGTGGAGACGCTTCCCCTTGGGGGATTAGCAGCGTGTAGCCAGACTTAGCACTCATCAGATCCAGGGTGGGTTTAGCCTCGGATAAACAGCTCAGATGCATTCTATGGTCAAAGATACCATTAATCACTGTGACTGGGATGCTGTCCTGACTGTCAGAGCAGTGATAGTCTTTTAGATGCTGAGAGCTCCTGTTGACAATTGAGGGGAGTTAGCACAGCTTGAGTCACAAGCCCCTATTTATTTACTATATCACTATCCAATTAGTAACAGATCCCAAAAACCCCCTCTGCTCAGTGAAGGGTGAAATAGGAAATGTCTCACTGCCATAAGCAGCCTAACAGATATGCGCCTTGTTTATAAAATCACATCGTGCCTGTGAAGGCAATTATCAGCTGGGCAAACATGCTCTTGTCTCTGCCTGCGGATCACCTCTAGGAAGCAGGATTCAGAAGGCTGTTTCTGTGGCTGCCCTGCTGTGCTGGTATCCAGCTAGGAGCTGCACAGAAGCAGGGGCAGCATGCTTGCTTCTGCAGGGCTTGTGCTGGAAAGAGTAGCCGGGGGCTGTTTCAGCCCACACCATGCTGCCACCTTTGCGGAGGGAGCGGCGTGCACCACAATCTGTGCAGAGGAGCCAGCTGCAGGCTCCGGCACGCACTTCTCCAAGCCAGGATGGGCTTGGTTCCTGCCACATGCCTGGAAATATCCTTCTCCATAAATGGCCTGGACATAAAAGGGCAAGAATTTACCCTTTACTCATCATTGCTTCAACCTACCTTTTGCCTGCAGAGAGCAGAACCGTTATATTTTCCACACTTAAAGAGCACTTGTACCCTTTGTGTTCAAAATGACACTGAGGAGAAGAGCCCAATGCAAATCCAGCAATTGTCCTAAACCCCATGAGATATCACAATGTGTGGTATTGTCCATGCTTGGGGTTAGAAAAATGTGAGCTATGGAGCAAAAATCATCAGACTGTCTTAAAATCTAAGCGATGGTGGGTTTTTTGCTGTCTGGCATTTTCAGGCTTTGGGTCAAGTTGTCAGACTTCTCTGGTGGCTGGGAACTCTCTTCAAAGTGAATTCAGTGTTTTCTGGACAAACTGTGTAGTTCTGGAAGCTAGAACTCCCCAGATATCAACAAACATTTAAAAAACAAAACCAAAAACAACCCCCCAAACCAGCACTGAAGCACTGATGTCAGGAGCAATCACCCATTTCCAGTTTGCTAGAAATCAGTTTGGATTGACTTTCTGAGTGGCAAGCTACAACAGAGAACAAAATACTACTTCTGTACTGCCACTTCTGCAGCAAGGGAATAGGATCCTTTCTATGTGAAGTTGCCCGGTGCAGAAATCAAGAGGAAAGAGATAATTTCCATTTACTACAACAAGCAAAAGTCAGTCAGTAGAGGAAAAACTGTGTGTAAGTTAGGGGTTAAGAAAACCGCATTTATATCACATATATTTGCCATATTACCAATCCCAAGAGTCACAAGTATGAAGCAAATAAACAAGTCTATTCATAAAGTCAAAAGACATGGGACGTTAGTTTATAGTTTTACTTGGTTATGTTTAAGTGGGATATTTTATTTATTTCTTGTGCTGTATTGTTCATAAGTGATGGCTGGTACCCAAAGTTTTGGCTAGGCACATTTTTATTTAAAAATTCAAAATGTGAAAATAAAAGACTGAGTAGATTAAAAAAAGAAAAAAAGACATTTTTAGGAACAGAAGAAATCCTCAGATTACCCTACCTGTCCTCTATAACACAGGCCAAAGTGTTTCATCTCCTTATTTTGTAACTGATCCAACAGCTTGCCTTTGGTTGAAGCATCCGTTCTTGAAAGGCATCCAGTCTTGATTACAGATGTGAGCAGACTGAAAATCCACTGCTTCTTGTGATGATTTCTTTAAATAATTATGTGTCCTGATTTAAAAAAAAAAAAAGCTACACTTTACTTTTAACTTGTCTGTCCTTCTTCTGTTGGCTCTTGTTATGTTTGGCCTCTTGGTACCTGGAAATGTCTTTGAGTAAGATATTTGTGCTCATATGTGACAAAAACACACACTGATTTTTAAAGGCTAGTGTTTTTCTCGGGGGCAAAAATAGAAAAATGGATAATTTTGTATTGAATTGAACTAACCTGTTCTGAGGAGTCTTCTGTGTAATGTGTATGAATTATCCACAGAACCCACATCTTCCTCCTGCTTTCAGCTTTAGAAAATCTAAGTCCTGAATCAATATGTCACAGAAGATGTGAATGGTTACCATTTAAGTCAGTGGCTGTATTGTTCAGAACCTGTGTCAACATGAATTGAAAATTTAGCAATAGGGCAAAACAGATTAAATGCCTTCTTCAAGATACTGAGATCAGTTGACCAAACTTGCTGATTGTTACCAAGATCTGAACCATGTCATGACAATGGAAGGGATCTTCAAGGTCTCTCCCCCAGCAGGCTAAGGAGGTCCTGATCCATCAGCTCCTGTGCAGGCTCCCTGCAGCATTCTCCCTTCCAGGGCAGGGAAGGGGTTTGGGTTTGGCCATGCCACTTGAAGGTATTCAGCCCCCTTGAAGAAGCATGTGAGGCAGATAGCAAACTGCTACATCAGGCTGCTCTGACACAGGCTCTGCTCGGTGATGTTACTAAGATGCAGGACCCTCACAAATAAATGGATTAGTCACTGAAAAAAATGTAAGGGGATCTCCAGAGACTTAAGGAGAAGCATGGCCTTTCTCCTTATGGGTGTCTTTATTCAACATTTGAAAAAGCTTCAGACATTTAAATTCTGGTGAATTATGATTTTGCAGATTTGTTTTGTTTAAGTAGATAGGTTTTTCATACTATTTCTGTGATTCAGCCAAGGTTCTCAAACTGAATGTTACATGGACCCTTGTTATTCTATGTGTAGGTGTTTAACAACCCATTTTGAAGTAGTCCTGCAGATCTGAAAAGGTGTTAAAAGTCAGCTAAAATGAGTGACTAAAAACGGTATTTCTGTGTATAAACAATTGGAAAATTTTAATGAGGTCATCACGTAACCTTAAATAAAAACAGTTCGTATCACAGCACAAAGAAGCACCAGTGAGCTTTAAGCCAGACCTGCTGTTTAGCACCATAAGATGCAACAGTACAAGTACAAACCTTATGGATGTGTTAAGTATTGTAGAAGGCAGAAAAAATGGTGATTTGATTATAGCCTGTTGCCATTGCACTTACAAAACTCCTATCTGACACAAATGTAATACAGATCTGGATGTCAGAAATGCAACGAGGAACACTTATCATCCGAATAGTTGTGATAATCCAGTAAGATATGTACGTCAAATGGTTAGTTTTGTTTTGTGAAAATCAATTGTAATTGTAGTGTTACTGACTAGAGCAGCAATTCCCATCCATAAACCATATGTTTCACCAGCCCTTTCACCTCTCAGCTTCAAGTGCTTGGTTTAGGTCAGAAAGCCAGGGTGCCAGGTTTGTAGGAAGTGGTGTGAGAAGTCCCCAAAGTCAAACTGAATAAATGAGAGTGTCAGCAGTAGCAGGCTTTGCTGTTACGTCCCTGTTCTAGCTGTGCCCACGAGCTCTGTGCCAGGGCTACTCTGGCAGCATTTGTGCAGGGAAGGTGCTGGAGTATTATCACCATGTGAGGATCATCACTAAACCAGCTATAGGACCCTGTGCTGAGGCACTGTACTTCAAAATGAAGTTTATGGGGTGAAGGAGCCTTCCAGCTGATACTTTGAGAATCAGAAGGAGTATTTTTCTGGGCCAGCCAGGTGCTGACTTCTCAATAAGCATATTCACAACTAAGTAGGCTTTTGCTCTGTCAGCAGAATATCACAGATTCAAGGTCCCACAGCAACACATGCATGGACTGCAGGTTTTTAGAATGGGGAATGAACTCTAACCATTTACTGTTTTCAAATACGATGTTAAAAATTTGAGGCAATGAGCATCACAAAAAATTTCACAGAACTGATTTTACAAAAGGAAAAAATTGACCTGCCAAAACCCAGGAACTTCTTGAAAATGTTTGAATTTGTAACTACTATTCAAATTTAACAACAGACTGTGAGAATGATGTGCGCAGTATAATGGCTATTAGGTGTATCAGATACAGAAAGGAAAATCTGCTGCTGAATGAGAGGTCTATCGTAATAATTTTCAGCATATCAGAGAACTCATTTCAGTGTTCAGTTTTGATCATCACTGCTTCACATCTGCAAAATGTCACCTCCTATCTTCCAACTGAAAACCAATGAACATAGTTTTCCTGTTACTCACACCTATGTCATACAGGAATATTCCCATTCAAAGTCATTTGAGAACAACCAGCATAACTGAAAGGACAAACAAGTCTGCTGTGTTTGTGGCTGTAACCAGAATGTATTTATTGGCTTAATGCTGAGCACTCTTATGGCCTCACTGTCATCATTTATAATCTGCGTGCTCTCTGTGTGTTCAAGCTGTTAACACTTCTGGCACGATACTTTCATTTATTGTATATTCACAGTATTTCAGAAAATCTTCATTTTCTTAATGTTTTACTACTGTAAGAAGAAAAAGAAATATTGCATAAAGTGGCAAAAAAAGCATTGCTTAAAATTGTTTTAGATCGGTATTTTTAAATGCAAATTTTCTAATTTCCCTGTGTTCCTGAACTCACAGGTTCAGTGACCCATTCTTCTGTTGCATCCTCTGTTATCATGGGCAATTGGAGCTGGACTCATCCTCCCTCTGCTAGCCACTGAGCAGAGATGACAAGATTAGGAGCGCACTAGCCCTGAAATCCTTGTACAATGGAGAGAAGTGAGAGTGTGCTAGAGATCTCATGCTTGTCCCAAAGGTCTCTGAGCAAGAAGTGACTTCCATTGTCCTCTACCACAAAATGGATGTGATAGTTGGTGAGATATGTGTCATCCAAATTTCTGTCATTTCAAATTTACCAATAGATAAATGTAGTCATAATGAGGTCAGAAATTACGATTCTTAGAGGACTGTGATATTGGGAAATTTGACATTGCTGCATAAACTAAAAATTTTTAAAATTATCAGGAAAAGAATGTTTTGGATCAAAGCTTCCTGGCACATTGATTTGAAACATCTTTTTTATTTTTGACTAGGTATAAAAAAATTGTATAAAAGGTCTTCAAAATATGCAAACCAAATATTCTGTTTTGAAGAAGGAAGTTAGGCCTATCTGAATGTTCTCCTTTTTTTGAAAATTATTTGATGCAAAACCCATCATTTTTTGAAACATCAGCTTATAGAAACTAAATTATCTGTGGCAAAGTGTTCCTTTGAAGTCTTTCAGCCTGTTCTAACTAGGAGATTATGGTGTATACTATAAACAGAGAAGAAATTAGTTATTAGAAAACAATGTCAGAGCCACTCTGATAAATTCATGCTACTGTACCTAAATTTCAATCCATGGGAAAGATAACCTGTTGGGAAAGGATGTAAAGGAGTCCAAACCCAAAACTTTACTATCACCACTTCAATATCTGAACATTGCACCGTTTTGCTAGGTGAAACTAATGTGTGTAGCTTGGGCTGCACTTCACCAGGGTCTCTCTGGCTTGACATCTATCTGTCAACAGACTGATATCAAACATTTCTCCAGAAGGTTAACAGATTGCCCCTAAAAGCCTATAACCTTCTGACAGTTTAATTTATTTTGGGTGGCTGATTTGAAAGGAATGGATGTGTTCCCTGGGGCCAAAGCCATATTTCCAAACCCAGGAGGCACAAATGGGCTTTATGGCACTTTTAGGTAGGACCACAGGCCTGATAGAAACTGTAGGGTTTTGTTGGTATTCGGGCTCTTATACCTGATGAGATGGGGTTCCCAGCTCGTTGTGCCTGAGAACGCCTAGTCCAGCTGAGACAGCATTAAAGGCTGCCTAGCTTTACAGGAGGCTAGTTCCCCAATTGCCCTGATATTCAGTGGAAGAGGAACATCCACAAAGCAAACTAGAACAAGTAGTCTGATGCACTGAGGGATATGTTATTTTCTGTTACAGTTTTGGATTTTTTTTTTTTTTTTCCCTGTAAGTGAAACAGTGAGATAAAGCTCAAGGACTACACTCCTTTGATAATGTCACATTTCTTCAGTGCAAAATATTTCATTGAAAAAATCCTAATCATCCCTGTTGAAAATTCACAAAAGGTCAGGATAAATAAACTGTAGAGCAAATTTCTGGGGTGGGCTTCTCATCATTTGTTGCCTTTAAATTGAGAAAATGTTTCTTGCCAAAAGATATATGATGTGTCATCTACAATTAATGGGATTCAGTGCAAGAATTACTGGGTAAAATTTAATAGCCTATACTATGCAGGTCAGATTAAATGATCACAATAGCCCTTGACCTTTGCAGCTATTAATCTTTCTTGAAAGCAAAGCCATAGAAGACAGATGAACTCTAATAAACGGGAACTGGATTCTCTGGAGGACTATTTAAAGCATCTCTTAAATTAGCTAATGCAAGAAAAAGACGTTTTCTGATAGAAAGGCCTTAAAGCCTCCTAAGTTACATAGATTATTTTTCATTTTGACATGAGGAGAAATCGCATTTTGGTTAAAAAATTATTATTATCCTTCTTTTTTTTTCCGTTAGGGATGTGGTCAGAAGAGAGGACATTTAATGAAAAATGGGAATACGAAAGAGTTGTAGGGTTTTTTTTCCTTTCACGGGTTTAGAAAATGCTTATCACTCAAAAAGCCAATTCCCTTCGGGAGAAAAGTAGAAACATAGTCTTCTCTGGTGTGACCAGGGTTTATAGCCCTGCTTAGACCAGAGGCAGCCCCTTTGGCCACCTCATCTCCATCCAGCATGGTCAAGGTGGCACTTGGGTGGGAGGTGCACTGGCAGCGACGCTTGGGGGTAGTACTCAAGTGTTTTGCTCAGGTGTTTGTAATACTCAGCTGGGAAGGCACCGCATTATGTACAGGGAAAGCTCAGTCAGGAGGTGTTCCAGTCTTTTGTCCTGATCAGTTGAGCTGGAGGAGCTGGTGGAAACCTGAGGTGATGCCCAGAGCCCTGTTAAGCCATGCCCCTTGGAAGAAAGGGGTCTGACCTCAGGGACTGGGGCCAGGAAGTGGAAGGACTTTCCAGAGATGCCTGTGACTTACCGTAGGAGGAATCTAGATGTTGGAGGACCAAAGAATCTTCCTTCTATTTAAGGAAAGTCTCAGGCAGGGTCATGTACCCCTATCCAAGATGGACTGAGGAAGGTGATATTGGCACTGGGAGTCAATACTGCCAAGGACAGAGCATCAGAAAATGAACGATGTTCACAGCCCGTGAACCCTATGGAGAGGAATGCTGCTTTTAAATACCCTACTGCATATGAACTCCAGAGAAATGCACCCGGGAAACTGATGCAGGGCTTGCAATGCAACTGCAATATGGTTGGGATAAGTCAGGGAAGAGAGGAAGGATGTGCAGAATGCAAAAATGAGACCCTGAAATCATTCACTCTCATGTGATGGGGAGGGTTGATGGAATGGAAAATGACGATAGAGCACAGGAAAAACCAGCACCTGCAATTTCATGTATTTTAAGAGTGCAAGGATATAATATGAAAAAGTATTTCTCTTTCTCTGCCAAATGAAAACAACTCAAAAAGACTGAAAAGTAATGTGATAGTTTCTTCTTGTGATTGTTTTCACAGAAGAGATATAGCATTATGTGTGTTTAACAACCAACATTAGCGCTGACAGAATGAATTGCTGCGTAGGGCTGAGAAAGGATGGGAAGATGAAAATGAATTAATCAGAGAAAGCTAGACCTGGAGAAAGGAAAAACAGAAACAAATCAAACTGAGTAGTTTCCAAAGTACACAGGGTATCTATCGTTAACTGCTAGGATGTTTCTGTCCTTAAAAATTTTCCTGTTACCTGCAATTAGGGACTCACTAATTCAGCTGCTACCATTACTACTTGTCCCTTTTAATTGTTTTCCTCTGCCATGAACTGCACTGTAATTTGAATACATATATTGCAATCTAATAGAGGGCATAGCATGCTATGGTAGCTAGACAGAAAAAATGCATCTCTCCCTCAAAAATATCTATTAACACCTGTCCTTTGAGACTATTTCCATCATCTCATGGAACTTTTATAACTCTGCTGAAACTCCTTCTGGGGTGATAATTAGAAACCCTAGTGTACTGGTACCTTGCAACTGAGTGCTATATTCCAAGCCGGAGCAAGTGGCAGCAGTGAAACTGCAGTATCTGGTTCTCACAAAATTTGCCAAATAACCATGGTCAGAGATGAGTGCAGGGAATGAAGGTCACCAGCTCTGAGCTCACTTTCTGACAGCTGAGATAGAGCTGGAAAGAATTTTTTTATGATTGTCCCTCCACTGGCCAGAGAGCAGAAGGGGACAGCTCATGATGCAGTCCCACCACGAGCAGCTCAGGCACTTGCAAATCCCAAGGCTGGCTCTGCCAGCTACTGGCTTATAACCCATACATTGGTTAGAAGAATGGAGCTGTCCTTGCTTTTCCAGTTCTTCCTGTGCTCCCCAAACACATAATTCCCATCATCATTCTTATTACATGCATGAAGGAATCTAGTGGTTTTTTCTAATATCTGTGCATATTTTTCAGTTTTTATGTAAATAGAGCTTATCCAGTGAACTGTGGTTAAGGTGTTCTGCTGGCTCACAGGTTGAACTTGTCCCACAGGGATGCTTAAACTAGATGAAATGAGAAGATGATGTTAGGTGAACAGCTTTTCTTTTCTGCCTAGTTTCCGTTCGCCCCCAGCTACAAGTGCACTCTGGTAAGTGCTCAGCTCCTCTCTGCGACTCGCCTTCCTGCTCTTTGGGTCGTTGACTCACACTCGCCAGCTGAGTCAAAGTGTAGGAATGGTTAGTGCAGGCTGCCAGCTGGGCTAGTAGCAAAAACACTTGGACTTGAGTTTTACAACAAATGGCAAAGCGGTTGAGCTCAGATGGCCTGTTTTATTTCTTGTCCTCGAATACAAGTTTTCATTGTAGTCTCAGCTGTTGCACTTTCCTTTTGCATGCCTATTTGTCAAGGTTTGAGTCTCTGATGATCTGAAACAGAACTGACTTGGGCAAGCACATGGTGAGTTGGGGGAAAAGTCTCCCTGTACCAAAAATCAAATAATGACTTGAGGGTTGAGGGTAAAGAAAAACTATTGCTGGGGTTCCCATGCTGCACTGTCACAGAATCACAGAACCACAGAATCATTTTGGTTGGAAAGGACCTTTAAGAGTCCAACTGCCCACCGTGCACTGCCAGGGTCCCTAAACCATGTCCCTCAGCACCACATCTATCCTTTGATTGTGATTGTTTTCAAGGACATGTCATCTGTCCTTTCCTGGCAGAATATTTACTTCCACTGTCCATGTTGCTTCCTTTTGATTAGCACCTCATTGTGCTCTTCCCCACTCAATATGAAGGGATGGGACATGATTGTATGCCTCAGACTGTCTGTCTGTGGTTTTATTCCCATTGAGAAGTTATTGAAATAAATCACGTAGAGAACAAAGTTCTTCAAACTATGGCAAAAGACTGTCCATGTCATTTTTCAGCTGGGCTGGATTTCTGTAAAGCACTTGTGACAAGTCTCATTCCTCAGAATACTCTTCATAACAGGGTCAAGGCTCTGGTATTTCATATATAATCCATCTCCAGTGATTTGTCTTTCTCCTCTGCAAAGAGAACTCTTACTTTCAGACAGGCCAGGCAATTAAACCCTTGGCTTTTTCAGCTAAACCACAGAAGTCTTTATCCCTTATGCTGAAGAACTGGTAAATTCATTATTTTTCCAGGCTCACATCCTCTGTTATTTGGGAGCAGTTACACACACATGTACCAGTGGCTTACACAAATGAAACAAAATTATTGAAACATGATTCCTGTTCATCAGGAATTCTAGATTTCCCTGATTTTTTATATAGGAACATGGTTTATAGTGGGCAGAAACTGAGTACTCATAACAGAATTTATAAACTGCACATTAGTCTTCAAGACTGGCATGATGCTGTTAAAACTGAACACATTCTGCAGCCAAAAGATGTTCCTTTTCCTTGCAGAGCATGAATTACATGTAGGTGGTCTTCTCATTTGTTTATATGATGCTTTGCACATGCAGCATTTGGGCCAATAAATTACATTGCTCCAAAGTTGACACAGGTATTTAGAAACCTTGATGGGTTATTGTCTTTGGAAAGTCAGGTCACTTCCCAATGGCAATCTGGTTTGGTTGCAAAGAATGCATGAAAAAATCCTGTTATCCTGAAGTCAGTAAGGATCAAGAGAGGGCATTTTTCTCTCTTTACAGTGAGCAGCTACGCTAAAGGAAGCCTCTTCTGGCCTTTTCCTCCATGCCACACTATCATTGCTTATGCACCTGATCCTAGCTGTTTCTACTGTAGAGATACATTTTTTGAACATACATTGCTCCAGCAGTCAATGCCAATGCTTGCCCTGCTGAAGCCTGTAACCAAGCTTTTCCCCTACCAGTAGTTTGCACTTGTTGAGAGCTTGTTTTCATTCTGACAGGTGCTTCTTGGAGTGAAAGCAGAAATATGCTCAGGATCTGATGGATGTCATCAGATAGTTAAAAAAAAATATTGTTGGATAAGTAAATCATCTCTTTTTCTCTATGCCACTATAATTCGTAGGTGGACAAATGTGCTTGAAAATGATATCTGCAGAAAAACAGTATCAAGTGGAAAAATCACTTGGCAGGTGTCAGACCAATAATAAATAGTACAGTAATACATAACATTATCTTATTCTATTAGTAATTGGCATTGCCATGGTATTATTCAAAGTTGGCTTTAATTAGCTGCACTTTCTCTTCTCTTGTGTCAAGGCAAATTGGCAGTACTGCATATCTGCTGTTGCTACTCCTTCTGTTTACTTTATGATTTCCTTTTTTAATTTCTGTGCCACTGCCTTCTTGTGCCAGGCCCTAAGTGGAACCTTATTAATCATTCTTTTTCCTGCCATACAATACAACAGTATTGGACTTGGAAATTTCAATGTATAAACCTCTGCTGATTTTTCTCTCCTTCACTTTTTCAGCACTAGGTGTTTGATAGTGTCCTTTCAAATGAACCTCTAAGATATGCTTCCTGTTTTCTCACATGTAGACTTTCTTTTGGATTCTTTTCTACTGGCTTTGCCTACATCTACAGCTCTATTCTTACTCCAAATGTACTTCAACCTCGTTCCACTAGTGTTACGGCACAAAAAAGTTAATCACATGTGATGGTTGCATAAATCAGTAGTTTGGCATCATGCTGATTTCTAGGTTCTTCACTACATTTGTGAAAACCTACTTTTCTGATAAAACATTCTTTGCCACTAATTTTTCTAAGAAATCCTTAAGGACATATGGCTTTTCCCTCCTGCTAGAGCCTGCAGCTAAGATGTGACAAGTCTTTATTTTGTTATCTTTCTTCTCAATTCCACTGCAATTTCACAATTTCATGATCTAGAGCATATAAAGAAAGCTAAGGTTACCCATTTCAGTTGCTTAATCCAGGAATCTGATATGCCACGCTGTATTTTTCCCTTTCTATCCTATTTTCATTTGCCAAGCATCCCAAAAGAACAAGCTTGTCTCGACATGCTGCTTAAAGGCAAGTGAGACATGAAAGCACCAAGAGTAAGAAAAACTTCAAGGCCCAATGCTGGATTTATCCTTCTCCTAAGTGAGGCCAGTCTGTAGGGAGAGCTGATAACTTCATGGGAGATAATCGCACAATGCTCGTTGCTCAAGTGCTCAAAGTGCTCAAGAGAGCACTTTGCTCATCAACTTAGGCTTTTACATCCACAATAGCAATACTGTTTCTGCCTCCATGCACCTTGCCCTCTCTCAAAGAGCATGTCTTGAAGGTAGATCTCAAACTCTCTACACCAGTACTGCATAAGGCTTGAAGAACATAAAAGCTTGTCACCTTTACAACCTCTCTTGGAGAAAACCATGCACCATCAAGCAATCATTTCATGGCTAGCGGTAAATTTTATACCGTTACCACTTCTATTGTGAGTGTTACTCCAAACTCTCCTCTCTGATCAATCTATCTGGTTTATTAAGGTTTCTGGGGCCTTGCTATGTCTCATACACGGAGATGCAGTTTACAGTTCTGCAGAAAGACTCTATTCCAGCTTAATTTTTGTTTGGCATAATTACAGGGTTTTGTTTTTTTTTTTTTTAAACTTTCTTTTCTTTTATATCTGCTGCAGTATCCTACTTAAGCTTACTGGAAAGAAAACATTAGGCTGCTTTTTCCCCAGGGCTCAATACTGGAGCCTGTTGTCTTTAATATCTTTATTGATGATTTGGATGAGAGGATCAAGTGCACCCTCAGTAAGTTTGCAGACAACACCAACTTGTGTGGAAGTCTTGATCTGCTTGAGGGTAGGAAGGCTCTATAGAGACATATGGACAGGCTGGATCGGTGGGCCAAGGCCAGTGGTATGAGGTTCAACAAGGCCCAGTGCCGTGTCCTGCTCTTGGGTCACAACAACCTCATGCATTGCTACAGGCTTGGGGAAGAGTGGCTGGAAAGCTGCCCAGCAGAAAAGGACCTGGGAGTGTTGGTTGACAGTCAGCTGAATATGAGCCAGCAGTGTGCCCAGGCAGCCAAGAAGGCCAACAGCAGCCTGGTTTGTATCAGCAATAGCGTGGCCAGCAGGACTAGGGAAGTGATTGTCCTCCTGTACTCGGCACTGGTGAGACTGCACCTTGAATACTGTGTTAAGTTTTGGGCACCTCACTACCAGAAGGACATTGAGGTGCTGGAGTGTGTCCAAAGAAGGTGAAGGGTCTAGAGAACAAGTCATATGAGGAGCAGCTAAAGGAATAGGACTTGTTTAGCCTGGAGAAAAGGAGGCTGAGTGGAGACCTTCTCACCCTCTACAATTACCAGAAAGGAGATTCTAATGAGGTGGGTGTCAGTCTGTTCTCCTGAGTAAAAAGCAATAGGACTAGAGGAAATGGCCTCAAGATGCACCAGGGAAGGTTTGGATTGGATATTAGGAAAAATTTCTTCACCGAGAGGGTTGGCAAGTACTGGAACAGGCTGCCCAAGGAAGTGGTTGGGTCACCATCCCTGGCGGTATTTAAAAGATGTGTAGATGTGGTGCTTAGGGACATGGTTTAGTGGTGGACTTGGCAATGTTAGGTTAACAGTTTGTCTCGGTGATCTTAAATTTCTTCTCCGACCTAAACAATTCTATGATTCTGTGATTAACCTTTAGGCTGCTTGTCTTTGGGCCTTGTAAACTGAGCTCACTCTTCAGCTTCCCTTGATCCACAGTGCTCTTCTGCTTTTTTCATTTAGACACTGGTTGCATTTATTGCTTTCTCTTTGCTTCTTCTTGGTGGAAGCTGGGGGCCTCTCAACCACAGAAACTCAGAAGCAATCAGGTGCCAAATTCATGCAAAAAGCTTGAAGCCTTCCAGTCTGGTCTGTTATTTGGGTTTACAGTGCACCTCTTTAGAAGCTTATGACAGCTGAAACAAATAGTAGCCTAAAAATTTCTAAAACTTATACTTTATTCCTCATTCGAGATAACATAAAATTTGTCACCATTCACACAAAGCTGTAAGACTGGGCACAACCTTCTCTATCATTGGCATTTTGGGTTCTGCCTCTTCATACTTCTAAGTCTTTTCTAAGTTCAAGTCAGATTCCTCTATGTGTCTGTCATCTTGCCTCTGCAAACCTATCACTCTTGCCAGACCCTGGGTCTCTCTATCTCTTCCAGAGCCATTTCCATTGATTGGGTTTGGGGCACAGCCCCACTCCTTCAAAGGCTCACAGCCTTGTCATGCTCCAGCCCACTCTGTCAATGAGCTCTCCTGAGCAGCCTGAGCCCACACTTGTGTCATTGAGCCACACACTGTATCACTGAGGTGTTGGTGTGTGTCCAGAGAAGAGCAACAAAGCCAGTGAAGGGTCTAGAACAGAAGTCTTATGAGGAGCGGCTGAGGGAACTGGGGTTATTTAGTCTGGAGAAAAGGAGGCTCAGAAGAGATCTCATTACTGTCTACAACAACCTGAAAGGAGGTTGTAGCGAGGTTTGGGTTTGTCTCTTCTCTCATGTAACAACTGACAGGACTAGAGGAAGTGGCCTTAAGTTGCACCAGGCGGGATTTATGTTGGATATCAGGAAAAATTTCTTTACAGAGAAGGTTGTTAAGCACTGGAACAGGCTGCCCAGGGAGGTGTTGGAGTCCCCATCTCTGAAGTGTTCAAAAGACATGTGGATGTGGTTCTGAGGGACATGGTTTAGGGACCCTGGCAGTGCAAGGTGAACAGTTGGACTCAATGATCTTAAAGGTCCTTTCCAACCAAAATGATTCTGTGATTCTGTGTCCAGACATTTAGTTTGGGGTGTGGTGGGATGGGTGGGGGTGATGGAAAAAATTCTGAAATTTCCAAAAGAGACATGGAAAAATTTCGTCCCAGAGGATGAGATCTAGAAAGAAAGAAGGAACAAAAAAAAAGAAAAAAAGGAAACTAGAAGATTTCAGTTATTTCTCTTCAGGTCAGCTCCTCAGCAGTCAACCCATGTTTTATTGCCCATGCCTTAGGTCTCTATATACAGCCAAGAATATGACATTTTAAATGAATTTAAATACCATAATTTTATTTCAGCCAGTGAATCACTTTTATCCGCCTACATATTTCTATGGCTCCCTTCACCATTGTATATGTAAACCTCTCAAATAATTATGGGTTTGTCATCACAACACTTCTCCAAGGTAGAGAAATGTTATGAGCTTATTGTAACTGGAAAACTGAGGTGCAGAAAAATCAGCTTCTTGCTCAAGGTCAGGTAAGGACTTTCAGAGACTCAGTCCCAGTTCACTGAATTCCCTCTCTGATTTGTATAGGTTTATTGTGCATTTGAGAGTTTTATAACTGTTAAATGACTGATTAATAGCATTTAATTAATTTATTTTTAAAAATTTATTAATTTATTAAAAATATAAGAACACTTTGTACTGCTGACAGACACACTGAATTGGGATTCTTGGCATATGAGTCACAAATTACATGTATTATTCAGAGGTTTCATAGACAGTGATATGACTGCAGTTTATAACACTGCTCCCCCAAGGGACATACAGTAATTGGTTCTGATGGAATCACCAGGAAAAAAGAAGTAGGTATTTATATCCCAGCCAGTGCTGGGAGGACAGATGGTTTTGGTATCTATGCTCCTCTGCATATTTCTTTATATTTCATTACCTATCCAGTTATCATTGTTGCAACAATAATTGAATGAGAAAGGTTGTAATTCTAAGAAAAAAGTGAAATTATCTACTTTGTAACCCCATTCCAATACAGATCAAAACATTGTTAAAAAAATGAAGTAGTTTTAATATGGAGTTTCTGGGTTCTCTAGGAAGGTGACTCAAGCCCAACTTAGCAAATGTACGGAGCTGCGCAAATATTTTTTATTGCTCAAAGGTTGAATTACAAAATCTAATGAAAAAACCCCCTGCTATCCTTAACATATTCATTTTTAAACTAGTATAAAAAATATTTTGAAATATTTGAATCAAAATGACACTTTGCTTGATAGAAAAATGAATAATTTCTAGCATTTTAAATAAAATTAAATAAAATTAAGTAAAAATAGGGTTCTGATTTCTAGTTCAGCACCGGTAGCCTTAGTCTACAAAAGGTTACAACATTCAATTACAGTGCAGTAGAGAACATAGAAATACCTTCTCAAACCGTTTTTAAGTAGCAATTGCAACTCATAGAATCATAGAATCACAGAATCATCTGGTCGGAAGAGACCTTTAAGATCATCGAGTCCAACCTTTCACACTGCACTGCCAGGGTCCCTAAACCATGTCCCTCAGCATCACATCCACACGGCTTTTAAACACCTCCAGGGATGGGGACTCCACCACCTCCCTGGGCAACCTGTTCCAATGCTTCATGACCCTCTGCGTAAAGAAATTTTTCCTGATATCTTACCTAAATTTCCCCTGCCACAACTTAAGGCCATTCCCTCTCATCCTGTCATTCATAACATGGGAGAAGAGACCGACCCCCACCTCCCTACAACCTCCTTTCAGGTAGTTGTAGAGAGCGATAAGGTCTCCCCTCAGCCTCCTCTTCTCCAGACTAAACATTCCCAGTTCCCTCAGCCACTCCTCATAAGACAAGTTCTCTAAACCCTTCACCAGCTTCGTTGCCCTTCTCTGAACCCGCTCCAGCACCTCAACATCCTTCTTGAAGTGAGGGGCCCAAAACTGGACACAGTACTCAAGGTGTGGCCTCACCAGTGCCGAGTACAGGGGAACAATCACTTCCTGCTCCTGCTGGCCACACTATTTCTGATACAAGCCAGGATGCCATTAGCTTTCTTGGTTGCTTGGGCACATTGTTGGCTCATGTTCAATCGGATGTTGACCAGCACCCCCAGGTCCTTTTCCGCTGTCCAGCTCTCCAGCCACTCTTCCCCAAGTTTGTAATGTTGCAGGGGGTTGTTGTGGCCCAAGTGCAGGACCCAGCACTTGGTCTTGTTGAATTTCATACGATTGGCTTCAGCCCATCGATCCAGCCTGTGCAGATCTCTCTGTAAAGCCTCCCGACTCTCAGGCAGATCAACACTTCCTCCCAACTTAGTGTCATCTGTGAACTTGCTGAGGGTGCACTCAATCCCCTCATCCAGATCATTGATAAAGGTGTTGAAGAGGACAGGCCCCAATACCGAGCCCTGAGGAACACCACTAGTGACCGGCTGCCAGCTGGGTTTAGCTCCATTCACCACCACTCTCTGGGCCCGGCCATCCAGCCAGTTTTTGATCCAGTGAAATGTACACCCATCCGGGCCATAGGCAGCCAGCTTCTGCAGAAGAACGTTGTGTGAAACGGTGTCAAAGGCCTTGCCTTGTAACCTCTTGTTACAGCATGTTCTGAAGGCGGCTTACCCAGAGCAGAGGGGAGGGAGGAGAAGGGGTATTTATTTCCACAGTGGCTAATTTCCCAAACGAAGAACCTAATTATTCAACTCCCACACTGAGTTTATTGCCTGAGAATACAGTAAGCGTGTGTCAGTAGCAGTGGTAAAGAGGGCCTGGGTTCTGGAGAGCAGATACTGGGGTGGTCCCTGCTCCCCAGGAGCACCTGTTGGTCTGGGGTCTGCTGTTGAGTAACCCTGCTGCAGTACAAGGGGAGGTTGTATTGTCAGGCACATTTTAATTCTTGCTGGTATTAGTCATAGCCTGGGTGACTCACCAATCTGGCTCACAAAGTAAAAGCAGATTTACCCTTTATAGGGTTTGGCAGTTGGCAGATGATTGTTTCCCCTCTGTGAATCAGACTTTTATTTATTTAGTGTAATCAAGAAGGAACTGTCTGTTTTGTGACCTTCTAGGTTAGTGAAAGAGAACAAAGGATTTCTCTTTATTATTATTATTTTTTGGCATTATGCAGTTAGCAGAACAATGCAAAACTATGATAAAGGATCACACTCTGGTTGGCTGGCTGCTTGGGCTGTAGCTGCATGTCACATTATATTCCAGTTGGTCTGAAGAATTCTTTTCCATGAGCAGAAATAACCATTTTGGTACAAATAAGGTAGAATACATACTCTTAGAATCAATTGGTAAAATAACTCCCTTCCAGCAGATACCTAGGCAACAATTTAACATATAGTTACTCAAAGTCCTTGAATAATTTTGCTGAACTGGACAAAAATAATAAAAGAGTTTTGCAACATGCCTGGCTATTGGACAGAGTACATCCTGCCAGATTACGGACATACCTCATGCAAATCACAGAAAAAAAAATCAGATGGCAGGCAGGGACTGTGGTAAGCAGCTCAAGGACAGCATCTGGGTAACAGACCTAAAACAATATAAAGATTGCTCAATGACAGGGAGCTGAAAGAAATTACAAAAAGCTAAGAATAACTAACCAGAAATAATTAATTGGTTACTGCTTCTTATCCAGATAAGGAGAAATGCCATTTGGAAAGTTCACGGCAGTTCCTAACTTCGTATTTTGTTTAAAGAAAATGGCTTCACCAGCATGAAGCACACTAATTCACGTCCCTGGTCCTGGCACTGTGTAGGCATTTTGCTGAGACCTGTAAATGATCTGCAATATGCTCAGGGAATGCCAACAAACATTATTCATTGTTACAGCTGCATTTGTTGCATAGTTTTTGAAGCTTGTTATTTCTAAATGTTTTCCCCTTCTGTGTTTAGCTAGCAAAAGGTTTCAAATGCAGTGAAAAACCTTGGTACTCAGTGAAGCTAAGCTGGCCTGAGCTATGTGGAAGGAAACATCACCAAAAGTGAAACAAAAAAGAGGGCTTCTTTTCCAAGTTTATTTCAGGAAATTTTCATTAGTGTCCCCCGTGGTAAGCTGCAGTGGGACTCTGTGTCCCAGTGGGGTGAGCTGGCTGCATGCAGGGAGTTCCCGCCATCGGGGAGCCACTGGCCTCCCTGTGAGTGGTGGGGTGTGCTCTGAACATTGCACCTATGAGGGGAGGGCTTGTACTCCTCACGGTATTTCTGTGCCGCCACACTGTGAAGGTTTTGAATGTGCTGATTTATTAAGACCCTCGGTTGAGGAAGGGTATGTTTTGAAGAAAATTTAGAAAAACTCTAGGTCATCAAGCTGCATACTTCAGAAGCTACATTGCAGAGTTAGTCATGCTTCTTTTAAATCACCACTTTCTAGGATATTAAAAGACTTCAACTTGGAGATGGGGAAAGATCTGTGCTAGGTATAAATAAAGCAGACTGCCTAATCAATTTAGAGGGGATGGAGGCATTACAATGAAAGCTCCCATGAACAATTTCTTTATTAATCAGATCTTACTAAGATTAAATTACCAAATTGAAAGTGATTTCCAGCAAATAGCATGCTTGATTTAAGCAGTATATGGTCAGTGAGTTACAACGAATGATTAAGGAACACTGCAGGTTATTCTTCAGTGGCATAAGGGTGGGTAAGCAACTGTCTGTGGGGAATGGGCTTCAATGGAAGGTGAGTTAGTGATGTCCTGAGATCTCTTTCACACCCCTCTATTTTTATCTGTAAGGGAAGGATAAAATTATGGAAACCATATCTGTTGATCTGAATTCAGAGGTGCATAATCTGACCTGAAAGAATATTGATTCCATTTGTGTTGAAGCCAGTGGGTTTCTGAATTGGCCCCATTCATGCTCAAAGCTATAGTGGTTTTGACTTCAAAGAAGACTTAAGTGCTTATCTTGAAGAATGTACTTAGAGCACATTCCCAAATTCTTTACCTCTGACCCTGAAATTACCATGAGAAATTACCGTGACACACCACTGTGATCACAATTTTAGTGTGGCTTCACCTGAAATACTCCCAGAACAAACGTTCTTGGATTTCATAATGTGAGCTATAAGATAACATCGTGCAAGTAAAATGATCATGAATACAACTAGATGAAGGAGAAAATTACTTGCAAGATGTACAAGTGGCACTTTGTTCTTCCACTTTCTTTCTCCAGAATGTAATAACCCTGAGACCAACAGCTGTCAACAATAATAAGAGTACAAATAATACACAGTATTAGCTGCCTGTTGTGTTAGGCACCGTGTAAAGACACAGTAATTGAAGTTAGCAATATTCATTAATTGATTATGGCTTTCAAGATTTTTAGTGTTCTTCAGCCTTTTTCCCCATTTTCTTGTGCTATGTGAAAGTCTTGACTATTGCTTAATTAAAAAAAATTCTAATTCACATTACTGTGCAGGAAAATCTTAGAGTCCAAAACCAGTCACAGAACACAAAGAAGACAGTTTTTTTCTTTTTAGTTTCTTAAGTGTCACGATTTGGAAGTCAACCTCAAAACTTGTGCTTGCTCTGGTTTGGGGGGAACTACCAATACTAAGAAAAAAGCAGACCCTCTGCCAGACAAACCATTCTGTCTACATATACAAGATAGGCAAAGGTGGGGGAAGTAAACTATTGTTAAAAACGTGGAAATTAGCATAAGGAGAGTAAATTGCCAGTAACTTTCAACGCCTGGTTATGCAGATAAGGTCAGTGCCCAAAGGAATGCCGAAGCAGGCTGTAGGAGAGCTGGGAACTTTACCCTGGCTGCTCCTGGGAAGGAAGACTGACGGCATCAGTGTAAATGAAGCAGCACTCACCAATGCTGCATCAGCTGCAAAGCTTAGTACTTAATGAGCATCACTGTGAAAAATCTCAATGAACTGCCACTGCTATTCGTATTCTTGTCTCCAGGTTAAGGGAGGTAGGTGTGAAACAAAGAAGAGCCGATTATCACTTATCACAAAAGAGTTCAGCTTGAGATCTGCTTACCACAGGATGCTGTGACTGCTAAAAGTTTGCACAGCATTACAGGGGAACTGGACAAGCCCAGGGTTAAGGAATCAGTAAATATTACCAAATAAAAACAAACCCCAAACAACCCACAACCCACCTGTATTGATTGCCGGAAAAATTAGTTTCATTTTATCTGAAAATGACTCAAGGGTGAGAATGCGTTTCAGTGAAATATCTTCTGTTCTCACACTCTTCCTTAGATGTTGACTTGTGTCACTGCTGGAAACACCATGTTGGTCTAAATGAGGTTTTGATGTGACCTACTACAATTGTCCCAAGGCTAAATGTTATGAGGGACACACTGACAGCGGCTGAAGATCTAACCCATCAGCTGTTGGAAGTTTTCTTAGACGCTACATGGTTTTTGTGGCTACCAAGTAGTTTCCAGAGATGCCTTTTCCCAGAATCTCTCTCTTGGCCCTATAAGTACAGTATTCTGCATGGTTCTAGCCACTTTAGACTGTCTGTGAGTCACTTGTTGGGATTGCGGCTTATGGAAGGATTCAAATGCTTTGTTAAGGTTAGGCTGTACTATAATGGAAAGTCTTTTTTCCTCAGTGTACTCTTGATAGTTCTAAAAATCTAAGAAATCAGTTTCTACAAATAAACAACATCTGTGTGTTATCAGTATTAGCCATCTTCAGGATAGAACACAGTCATCTGGGTAGAGCCTTGAAAGCCCTCTCAGGAATATTTCAAAACCGTTTCCTAAGTAAAGCAAACAGACACATAGGCCCCAGCCTTACATCCCACTCCGACTCTTGCATTCGCCAGGAACCCCAGTGACCTCTCTGGGCCCATACAGGCTAACCATACTGCAAGACAATGCATTGTCTTTTGTAATTAGTACAGTATGATTTTTTGATGAGTATACTTCAATTTTGTCATTTCTTTCCTAATGAGAAAATTAAATTTAAATTGACATCCAGGAATGAATTAAAATGTACAAAGGGTCTTAAGTAAAAAAAGTGTTAAGTATTCATGTAGCTTGAATCAGATATCTGAATTGTGAAATGAGAAATGCAGCTCTTGAAAACAAAGGCACACCAGTAGATTTATTTCAAATACATTTCTGTTTATTAAAAGAAAGACCTGGAGCTGATGATTGAAAGAAAAATAACCACACTGTATTCATATATTAAGAAGAAATATGTGTGAATCTCAATGATTTGTAGAAATATATACAAATTTGTGAAAAAAAATCATTGCAATTTTACTACAAATGACAGTTTACATATCACCATATTTAGGGAAAGCACAAGAAAGAAAAGGTAGGTGGCAGAAAAGGTAGGTGGCACTTCAATTTTCAGTCTTGATTCCACAGAGGGAGGTCTATGATTAAAAAAAGCTGGAGGATGCAAATCAATTGCTTTCCTGAAGCCTTTTTAGTCAGTCAGGTTTTACTCTTCTTAGTAACTAACCATGTGTGAATTATTCCTTCAGCAAAGTGACTTGTGGATTCATATAATTAAAACCAATTGTGGCTCAAACCTACACTGTAATGTAATTATTTGCCAGCTAAAAAAGAGAACTGTGGTAAATAGGAAAATCTTACCTTCCCCCCCGCTCCCCAAAATCCACTGGTGAAAGATTCCGTAGTTCTTCAGGTTGCCATTTATTACTCCCTTTGCCTTCCTGACTGCAGGGTGTTACTGGCTCTCCATTAACCAGTAGTGACTGACTGCTCTAAGTGCAATCCTAACCTGTTGCAAATGCAAAGTAAAATGGGTTTATAAAACAGTCATCCGTGAAGGCTGGTTAAGCTGCCTATTTGACTGCATGTTTGCAACGAACTAGGACCATGTGCTGTGACAACCAGCTACGGTGATATGACTGACAGGCAAGTAAGATGTGCTAACTTGTGCTTGTGGGAACATATCTTTCAAGAGCCTTATCCACTACTTCACCACATGAAGAATATATTGTGTCAAGGCTCTGATAAAAGTTTTATTTCATTGATACTACATGTAAATTAAAAATGTAGCCATGTCCCAAGTAAAATTTTACATTTTCCATCCACATTTACTCATTCTAGTTGTTATGATTAAGCTTTTTGTGTCTTTCTTCCAGTACCAGATGTACTTCCAGAGAAAAAGACATTAGACACTATCACTTTTTAGGATTTTTATTAGCATTCAGAGGATCTCAAGACCACACAAGGAAGTCTTTGGCAACTGTCAAATACAGAGTTTTCCACGATGTTGGGTGGCTGCCTTTAGCTTCAGTTATGATCAACTGTTGCGAAAACACTTTAAGAACTGAAGTGCTGTGCTTCTCTGTCTCAACAAGTTATTAATTCACTTAGCTGAGACTCCACATGTAGATAAGAGCTTCACTCCTACATGCAGCTACCTCTCCTTGCCTGAATACTTTGCATCAGAGAACTAGGTATAAATTTACCTTTTTTTTTTTATTACTGTGGGTGTGACAGCAATCTGCAGATTCAGTAATAGATAGGAAGAAAAGAAATTATTCCTGTCTGACAATTTGATAGTCAAGTGATTTCACACCCCTTGTGTAATATTAAAAAAAAAAAAAAGCGTTTAAGAGGCTGATAGCATTTATTTTCTCTTTCTGCTTACATGTGATAACAGAGGGATGCAGGCCTTAACTTTGTATATAAATTATATCAACATTTTGAGCTGATAAGCCTTAATGTTTTGTGTAATATGTAAAATATGTGGATTAAATGTGAAATAAGTACAAACTCTGCAGAAATGAATACATAATAAGCCTGATTACTTTGACTCTCTGAAAGCCAGGTGTATAGTCCTAAGCTAAACAGCTACCATCAAGAGAAACTGAAAAGGAGAAGAATGGGTACAATTCAGTCCATTCAGAAATAAATGTATAAAATAGAATCACCCTCTGGAGATGCTTATCTCCTCTCGTTAGTAACAGGCTGAGTTTTGATGATCAGCTTCAGTTTGACACCTTAATTTTAAATAGATAAAGTTAAGTGACATGGACCTTATCTTGTCATTGTCTGTTTCCACCCATACAGCAAAGCATTTAATAGCAAGCTTATACTTCAATGTAAGACAAGTGCCATAAATCTTTCTGAGTGTTTTGCTGGAGCAGGTCCAGAGTGCTCATCATTTTGCAGGATTGAACACTGTATCTTTGATGGTGTTTAGCACTTGAAATTCCTATTGATATAATTGCTCTAATGTTCAGTTACAGCTTGACAATATTAAGACCAGACTCGAGAGGATTTGTTTACCACTCGCCCAGGCTGTTGCCCTGTACCAGGGGAAAGTGAAGGTGCAGAAAAAGAGCTTGCATATCTCACATCTGGTTGAATGCTGAGCATCTGAAAGTTATTTTTACCGGAGATCCTCTTAAAAAGTTAGGAATGTTTAAAGCACAGACACTGAAGCAGGAATAGATTTCACATATATTATTAAATTTACTTAATGATCTAGTAAGCTTACTTTAGTTATCATCTGCTGTGGGTGCAATTCAAGACATACAAGTTTAGAAATCCAGATTTCCTTTTCAGTCCATGGAAAGAGACACTCAGAGGGCTAGTTGGAACATCAGAGTTAGCTGCCCATAATCTCATGTGTTAGCCATTTTGCTATTTAATTGCAACATTAATGCCTGGTGGTTTCCTGGCAAGGTATAAAATACACATGGAAAAATAAGATATTGCAAGAACACAGAGCACCTTTTTGAGCCCATTAAACTCCCCTGTAAATTGGCAAGCAAACCCTGTTTTCACTGCAGTCTTATGTCTAAGCAGCACAAAACTGTTTTCACATGGTATTTACCTAGATAAGTGGCCTGCATAAACTGTGTTGCAGTTCAAGTATGAGAGGCTAAACTCTATTTGTGTACGTATCACAAAGATAAAATAGAAGTGACTTAACAATATTATGCCTTGGCTTTGGATGTGGTGAGTATAGCACGTTATCATCCTGCCAAAACAAACATGTTGAATTTGTGATAAATTTCCAGAAAAATAGATTTGACTCACTTAGCCACCCAGTCCTCGTTTCCAAAATGTCCTGAAAGAGTAAAATACTTCTCTTGCCTACATTACTGTTGTTTTAGGCCAAGGAGAGGATTGGCTTAAGTAGATCTGCTCTGACTTTCATTATACTGTTTGACTTATTACAAATTTAGTCAAAACAAAGAAAAGAAAACATTTCAGGTTTGGAAGGCTATTATATACTGACTTATTTGCAGCTTATATAAAACACGACTTTGCATTTGTTTCTCTAACTCCAGTTGCCACAATAGGTGTTCAGCAGTGCTGCTAATCCAAGATGACTCATATTTTTGCAAGGTTCCACTGCAAATAGCTTAATTCTGACAAAAGTCTCGTCTAAGATAGTGGCCTAAATCTTTACTGTCCCACCCACAGTGGGAAGTGAAATATCTGCTTAAGTTGGCAGATGTTGACAGGTCAGTGTGCTAGAGAAGTGCACCAACCAAAAAGAAATATCATGTGGGATGGACCAATTTCTATACTTGTATCATGTCCTTACACAAAGAGGAAGGGAAATTACTACCTTGATCTATTTGTTGCTGTGAAGCCTTGTTTATTAGTTTAAAGAAGAGACCTTATCCTGACATGCTTATTAAGGTAAAACGTGGGTGTCAGTACTTCTGATAACTCTCAGACTTGCTAGTTTTACAGACGACTCCAGAAATCAAATAGATGTCTTATGAACAGCCACCTCCACTATTCTGAACGAAAGAGTGAAAGCAAAGGAGACTTGCTGCAGTTATCTGCAGGACCCTTCCACCCTCTCAAATATGGCATTAGTAGCAAAAATGTAATAAAGGACATGTCAAAGAGGACCTGTTTGTGATACACTGTTCCTAACAGGATCTGCATACAGCTCTAGCCTTGCAGAGGCGCACAAGATAGTCTACAAGAGAGAAAAGTTCTTGCTGGGAAAGGAGCATTACACTCCAGTCTCAAACCTGGAATTCGGTGGTTTGGATTTTCATATCCCTTCTGATGCCAGAGCCATCAGACTCTAGTATTGCATAGATCTGAGCCTTTGAATGAGAGGTAAACACAGATCTTTAGATATTTGCTTCCATGCCTACATATCAGAACAGATGATGTAAAGTATGAGTTCAGAAACTTGCAGAAAATCTCAAAGATTTCCTCTTCACTAGTCCATCATCTGTACGTGGTTGTGCTGACATTACTGAGGGGCTATAAAGTCCATCTAATGTCAGGTCATGTCTAGGCTGCTAAATAAAAAAGACCAGAGGCAGAAGTAAAGCACTTATCTCCTCATCATCCACACCGTTCAACAGTTTTTTCCTTGCTCTGTTTTGGCCATCTTCTAATAGCTCCTTTTAAGTTAACACCTAGTGCAGCCTGGCAGACTAAGAGACGGTTCATTTGGGGGACACAAAAGCAACATTTTCCAGAGGAAACCATTTTTGGCTTCTTCCCAACACAGTTTTCTGCTATTATTTGCCAGACTTCACATCATCACTTACCTCCAAATGGTCTCATGCTACTTTTCCAGGCATACAGTGCATACAGCCTTAACATCACGCTCTAAGTAAGCTGCTGCACAATCCTGATAGTAAGAGCCTCTAGCAAGTTTTGTTTTAACACAAGAGAAACTGTCAGCTGCATGCAGATGTTCTGGACAGTGGGCTTTTTGGTCTTTCGTCCTTAGTAAAAGCAAACTCTTCCTCCATGACATTGTCTGATTTAAGCCGAGGAGAAAGTAGTCCCTCCTAAACCTCAGGACTGTCAGGCAGTTAAATTGGCTGCGGGCTGGTACGTGTGTGCAGCTGGCCAGGCCTCACTTCTTTGTCTCCCCTTCTGACAGTTCTTGCCGGGCTCACTATTAGCAACAGCAGAGGTGATGGCATTGGCTTGGTGTAAAAGAGCTGTGCTTAAAGAAAAATTATAACTTTGTATTTCTTGTCCACTTCAGGTGAAGTGAGAAACCTGTGAAAATAATTTGCCAGATTGGATTACTCAGATCCGGTGTTGCTTCGTTTATGGGTGATAGCCCTATCCCTATGAATCAAAGTGAAGGATATGGGGCAGCTAATGGGATGGAGCTTTGACATTCCTCAGAGGCTTCTAATTCCTGTCCTCTTACAGGAGTCTCTAGGGGACCCTTCCCACAGAGCTCCTCCTTCCTATTACCCTCCGCTAATGGAACTGAGACCTGTGTACCACCACGTATGATGAATGCTGAGAGGCTCCCTCAAGACAGGAGTCCTAAATTCCTCATCCTATTCCTTCCCACAGGCTTCTGTCAGTGGAAACCTGTTCTTATCAATTCGGAAGATGAAGACTTGCAGGTAAAACCTTTCCCTGCACTAATGAGATCTCCACCCAGTAGATGTTCTCTGCATAGATTAGGAGTAATAGTACTGCCATAGCAAACAATACGTACAATCAGGCAACTAAATGAGACTATTTGGATTATTTTGGATTAAAGGATATTGGCTTTTAAAAATATTTTATTTATTTAAAATGTTGTCTTACTCTAAGAAAATAAATAGCTGGAGTTAAGTCAAAGTACAAGTTCAAATGGGTGAACTAAGTAGTGAAAGTTACCTACAGTAACAGCATCATGGTATTTCTGAAGTATAAGACCTGCTCCTTGAGCCAAGATTCAGAGCATGGGAGCTGAGAGGCAGGATACAGCGAGACCCTCCAGACCCACGTTTAATGGCCAGGTAATGCTGGCCAAGAAAATCTCCATACTGAGTTTAGTGAAACTGGAATGTTGAGAACGCAGGCAGTCACCCGGAGTAGAACATTGACCACCTTCCACCTTCAAATTAGTTTAAAGTTATTAATTGACGCCAGAAGATTCCAGAAATATTACTGTTTCCATCCTCATTTAAAAAATGAGACCACACAATTAGAAAAGGTAATAGCTTTCTGTAAGTGGATAGCAGTGAAAGGAAGAAAAGCCAGTTCCAAAATGATATCTCAGGAGTTCTGGTCCTGCATGAACACCATCATTTGTAACTACCACTGAAAGTAAGCGTGGTGTTATTATCTTTCCCCAGAAATGCATTGCTGTAATTTTAATGAAACTAATTAATTAATGAATTGATTAACGAACATAAGTGTCTTTGAATTTCAGAATTTCCTATCCTCAGTGGACTTCACACTTTATACTACAAAGATGCTTCTCTGACATAATCAAAGCTGGCAAAAATGTTACTGAATTTGGTCCTACAATTTTGTTTTTCCCACTACATCTTCCACTGTGAGTAGTTTCCAGTAAAAAACCAGTATTTCCTCCAAACCACTCATAATACAGCCGATACTGCACCTTTTCTTGCTAAGTAGAAACAAATGCCCTGTTTAGGGTATCAAAATTTGGGTCGGTTTTGGATGCAGCACAGTCCTGTCCTGCCCTGGAACAGCGTGTGCCTTCCAAGTCTGGTCAGATGCACGTTGTACAACTGCGCCTGAAGGCAAGTGGCAGCGGTTTACATTAAGAGCAGAACTGGGCTTGGGACAGTGAGTTCAACAAGAATGAGAATAATGCTGCTTTCTTTAGCCATCTCCAGGCTCCACCCCATTTCTCAAAATTGCTGAACTATTTACAAATGTTTAAGAGAACCTCTGTGTTATTAGAAGAATGTTTACACTGCCCTGCGTTTCAGATGCAGGCAGAGCTATACAATCAAGGCTCACCCCAAAGGCAAGAGCTGTGCTTTATTATAAAAATATGTACTGGGTTCTATCTTCCACTACCATACAAGGCAGCTCTGCATTCCTGCTGGTAACCTTTTATTACATCCTAAGTTTTCCAGGTCACTGACAAATTTCTTGAACTTCATGGAATGATTACAGGCTTCATAAACATAAACTTCAGATTCTGTTTGGCAGTATTGTATGGGAATGCCAAAATGAAAATAAAAAATATTTAGGAAAAAAAAATAATAAGACCATTTGTGTGTGGTAACGGCTGCAGTCCTGCAGTTTACAGTTTCAATAAACTTCACTGGTTAGAGTGAACCACGCCTCAAAATATCACTGTGATGTTGCTTTTACTCTCATCTTAGATACGATGTTAGCTGAGGAACAGAATGCCCAAGAAATTAGACAATGTTCCGTTGCATTCAGCAGAGGACTAGAATTAGATGTCAGATGGTTCTGCTTTGCAGTTATAGTCTGCAATCTACTAAACTATGCTGACTGCTTATGCCTTTAGACAGGAAGAAGTATTACATAAAAAAGATTCCAAACAGCTTATATTGATACTCTCAATGCATTATGATTAGAAAGGGACCAGAGCCCATTTGTTTGATGTGAATAGGATTTTGTAGAGGAATATTCAGTTTCAGAGATAATTCCCCCAACATATTAAAAAACAAAGAAGTGACGGAATGGATCCAAGTCCACAAAAGCAGCCTGAAAGCTTCTGAATGCATATCATATAGAGAGTTTTTGAAATGAAAAACATGCATTGAATTCCTGGAATGAGAAAGATGTTGTTTGTGTTCGGCCCACAGTGTTCTGGCTTCCTATTCCGGAAGGTCATTAAAATGTTTTCTAAGAACTGACGAACTGTTTACTGATTTTATTCTTACTGATTATTGCCGATTTCTGTCCTGAATACACTTTCAAAGTTATTCATTAAGAATGCCTCCCAGCTTGTTTCAGTTGGAACTTTAAGCTATGTCGTTGGGGTTTTTTTCCTCATATTTTCTTGGATGATCTGTGTCCAACTGAGACAAGCTAAGCCCCAACAGCTTCCATTGAGTCAAATACGTACGCTAATCTAAACTCTTTTCTTTGCATCTGGAGACTACATAAAGGTGTTGGTATCTAAAACCTAGCTGTGAGGACATGTCATTTTTAGGTCCAGAATTTGAAATGCAGAAAAGGTTAGTGCCAAATAACCAGCATGCTGAACAGAGAGAGTCATCCCACCAGAACAAACCAGTATGGAATGCTGAAAATGCTGACCATGGATTTTTCAGCCTGTTCTGAACTCACTAGTGTCAGATAGAAATGGGTGCAGATCACAGCAAGTGTTAGTTAAGGTACGTTTAGAAAGACTCTTCAGACTTGAGTCATGCGTGGATGCATTTTCCGTGTGGGGTGTGTGTATGAGAGAGACAGGGAGACAGTGTCATCTCTTCTGTAACCTCAGCCAAACTTGGCAGCAGGATTGAGAACTAGGACATGTTAAGTTCCTACAAGGTCTGGGAAACTTGCAAAACAAATTTTGTCTGTAAATTCTGAGCCTCTGCTGAACCTTAGCCTCTAAAAGACAAGAGAAATTTCACATGGGCAAATGAGATCTATGAATTCCTTAATCATGGGAAATGCTTTAGTCAGGGTTTACGTATTAAACAGCAGAAAACCTCAGACTGGAGTTCTCACCTGTGTGGAGTCTCTGCTGCCTAGTAAAATGCAGATGAGGATAGAAGTCATAAATACATTTATAAGTACGGTTTCCCAATTAGATTCTCTGAAGTCTGCAAGGGATAAACTCCCGTTGCAGCTTAATATAATACAGTTAGATTGCCAATTAGTCACAAAACCACGGGGAGCTAAGCTGCTTTGGTTCACATACTTGGGAATGCTTGTTCCCAGGCCCAGGCTCCAGCTGCATTTCTTTACTGGGGACTTTGGGTTTAGTTAGGGAAGACACAACGGAGCAATTATCTCAGCTAGAGGGAGAAAATAGCACCTGGTGGGTACCTTTTGTGAGGTGTGATAGTGAAAACCAGAGCAGGCCATGAGATACACAGAACTAAACTGCACCCTTTGTTGAAACAAGGAGGTCAGTGACCATAACTTGGCTGGACAGGTCCCTGAGTAACTTGATACACCCACAAAGTTTGACCTGCTTTCAGCAGCGGATTGGACTAGATGACCTCCAGAGGTGTCTTCAGCTTAAATATTTCCGTGACGTTATAAGCCCTCAACCCTGAATTTACAGTTAAAAGAAAGGTAATTGTTTTGCTGTTATTTTTCTTAACTGTAACCAGAGCATGAACATTTGGCCCGGATGCCCTTAGCTTTTGGAAAATTTGAATGGACATTAGTGTCCTGCTTGTTTGGGAACACAGGGATCGACTCAGTCTTCTCCAAATGCCTTCTCTCACTATACCTGTGTTTCACTCCTGATCTGATTCTGAGGAAGTATCATAAAGTTAATCTCAGGCAGCAGACTTCATCACAGAACATCAACCCATTATCACACAATAAACAGTCTGCTTTTTTTATTTAAATAGGGCACATCTATTAATCAATGTACAGGCACAACTGATTAGATTTTAGATATATCATAAGAATGCAGCATAGGAGTACGGATTACTGCTGAAGGACAACCTTTCCTCGCCACCCGTCCTTTGATGTCCTCTTCTCCTTATCTTACAACCTTGGTTATTGCAGGTAGTTCCCCAAGCTCATGGTCTTCCCCAAGATCATGGTCTGTTTTATCCCTACAGCAATTAAACAGCATCATCATCAGCTTTCATTGTTTGGAGCAATTGCTCTTTGCCATCTTACGTTTTCCTACCTTTTCATAGTAAATCAAGATTATTCCACAGTGCCTCCATGATTCGGCATTATCTCCCCTGGCTTATTTAACTTTTTTCTCCCCTTTCCCACTCACGTTCATCCTAAACTACCTCCCCTGTGCCTCCTCTTCCTATTCAAATTCATGATCATGCTGTTTTCCACTCCCGTGTAGCCTCCTGGACTTACAGCCCTCTTGTCAGTTTATTCCTTTCTTAAAACCTTCAGAACATCTCTTTCAGTTCAAAACATTTTTTTTCCTGCTGAGTATTTCCCAGGGTCTTGCCCTATGGGTGCAGCACGTGTGCTCAGCGTAGCACAGACGGCATCTGCTGGGTAACTGAAGAACATCAGGTGGCTGCTCTGAATATGTCTCTTACCATGAACATAAAAAACAATTCTTGATTCACGTAAACAACTCATCCAGGGCAACCAATAAACACTGACATATTTATTTGTGATGCTACATCTTTTTAACAAATGAAAAGCTAACAAACATATGAAGCTTGACTTGTTGTCATAAACCGGGTGCAAAAGTTTTCTACAACAATGCTAGGCTCAAAGCCAAAACTGAACAATGCTGGGCTTAATCTGTAGCAGAAACATCCTCTTATTTGGGTCATTTTTCACTTGTTTCAGGGGGAGGCAATGGGGGAAACTCTGGTCTGTTACACTTTGTTGTGATTGCTCATAGCAACCACAAACTCAGTGTTGCTGCTCTGGCGGTGGCACAGCAAAGGAGGTACTGCCAAGGCACTCGCCAGAGTGCAAGTTAAAAATAATCTGGCTCATTTTTTGTGATTTAAGCAGCGAACATAGGATGGCAATCTACAGTCTGAACCTAGTCCTGGCTCAGGGGGTTTTTGAATTTTGCTCCCTAAAGCTCCTTTACCCATTGTTTTGTTAATAAAGACATTGAAAAGGCAGACTCAGAAGTTCCTGGGCTATAGACTTTGGCCTTAGCACTTTGAAGCAATAGGGTAGTAGATGCAATACGTGAATATGGATGGTCAGTTACATCTTTTATAAATGCAGAGAGTCTTTTGACAAAATCACTGTATATAATTTTGTGTGATCCTACTCACTGCTAATGACACGGTGATACAATTTTAATAGCATATTTCAGCTAACGTTCAAAATCAGGTATTGGCTCCCTCATGGCTAGTTTAGGCTGACTATAATGTTCTTAACTGCCATAGCCTACTCCCGACAGCTGGTGTGAAGAGTATCTGACTGGAGATGACACCACAGCTCGATGGTTGGGACGTTCTCCCAGAGGGTGTGAGGCAGAATTTGGAGCTCAAATGCTTGAGGACAAACTTGAACCCAGACTTCCCACTCCTGGAAGAAAATTTTTCACTCATCCAGAGATACAAAAGAAGATGAACACATCCTTCTTGTTTTTCACACAGAAAATGATTATTAAAATAATGTTTGTGCTCCATGGAGTATGGTGGTTTTTTTGGGAGCAGGCCTCACACCAGCAGCTGGAGTCCCATCAGCTCTGGAGTAAAACAGGGCACTCTACAGGCTGACACAAGTGAAGAGATGTAGAGGCCCAGCAAAAGATTTAGTATTGCCCTGTCACATCCTTTTCCGCCAGACACGAAACATTCTATATATTGATGTGAATTGGACTGGAATCTTCTCTTATAATATCTAGCTTGGACTGAGAAAGGAGAAGACCACATTGGTCCCAGTGACACAAAGGACTGCTCTTGCAGAGGTGATTTTTATAATGGCTTTCTACTGAGATGCCAAAAGGTTTGGGGCTCTGCTGTGGTGGGAGAACCAGCTGCTAAAAACACAACTCTACTGCAGAAACCTCAAAATTTGAGTCACAGTAGCCACATAAAATACAACACAGAACATAAAGCTAAGACAGGCAGAAAGTTACATCCTGAAGGTACATTTAGGCTTTTCCTTCTCACACCTGCTGACAGTGACAAGGCCAAGTCTGTCTTCTGCTGTGAATCCTTGTCTTCATTCGGTACTTAACATGCAAGAGTTAAAATCAAGTATGCCACTCTGGCAGTGGCATGATAAATAGAGCTAAGAGTCTTCTCTTCAGGCCATTTCTTGCAGCCAATTAACTATTTCTGAAAAGAATAATATGTTGTTACAGCAAATGCTTATAAGGCTTTCTTACCAACAAAGTTCTCTTAAGTGTAGAACTTCTATTTTCATACTTTGGGTTCAAAATTTCATCTGCCAAATATGTTCGTTTATTACTGAAGTATGCAAGAGCTTCCAACTTCTATACTTAGCTTACTAAGATAAATAGATCCAAAGGGACCTACATGATGATAAAATAGCCAGAAAATTCGAGAAGAACTAAAACCCAACACTTAACTGCCCATATTTTTATTATGGCTGTGACAGAATGAAATCTCCTTAATGCTTGTTTGCAAGTTGCAGTATGCTGACATATTGTTCAGCTAACACAAAAAGTGTTATCTTCAGGAACATAAATTCCTTCCTAGCTCATTATGCGAGCTGCTTAGCACTCCTAATCATCTCCTGATCTATTGTGTAGTCACACAGCAGTATCTTTGTCTTCCCTCTGTATCATCTGCACATTACACTTGACCTTCCTATGGCAGGATCCTTTCCAATTGCTACATGGACATAGATTAAACTTTGGCTAGCTACCCCACAGCAGAAACACCTAGATGCATCAGGCTCTAGGGAAGAGAGCCAGAAGGGATCAAGAAGGCAAGGGAAGATTCTCAAGAGAGCTGGCTCCAGACAGCAAGCCAGCACACTTCTGAAGAGGTGTGGAAAGAGCCAGTCCCAGAACATGGGCTAGTGAGATGTTTGGTTTGACACAAATTTCCATAGCAAGCATGTCTTGATGGAATAAGTCCTGAGGTAGCCTCTGCTCATCCTTTTAGATGAAGGTTACACAATAATAAAGTTTAACAAACAAAACTGCACAGAACAAGATTTAAAGTGAAAAGCAAGACTGCCATCAGCGCAAGCAATCACATGAAGGAGAAAGAGATGGGGTAGCAAGGGAGGGGCAGGGAAAGTTGCATAATAGCTTTTCACAAAGAGTACTTTATAAAAATCAGCTGCATCTTCTAGAATAGATGTTATTGAGGGGGTGAGGACAGATGCACTCAGTACAAGTAAAACCTAGACACTACTAAGCCATCCTTATAGATCCCACCCCTCAAACTGCATTCTTGCAGCATGTCTTGCTACAGATTTAGAAGCACTTAAATGGAAAAATGCAAATACCTTCTTACTTAGGCATACTGGTTTTCCTTGGTTTAAAACTGCAAATCTGGCAAGATTACAGCTCCACTGGTATGAGCTGAAAGACATACACTTCTTTTGTACATTCTGAGGATCCCTGAGAAAAGCTGCAGAGGCTTCCAGAATATGGACCTAAAGTTTACATCTCAATTTAGACAACATACAAAGTATGTATCTCACACCAGTGTCTTATTTTGCACTACTCAAAGGATCACAATGCACTTTATTTTCTCAGCATATTAGCCCAACTGTGTGACTTCAAAACTTCCTGTGCCATGTCTTAAAATACAATTGAGGCCATAGTTTATGTGAACTAAAAGTAAATTCACACTAAGTTCAGAAGAGTGTATTTCTTGGAACAAGACCCATCGTTTTGCACCTATAAGCACATCAATAATATTACATAAGACAGTAAGCACTCTACAGTAATACAGGCCTTAAGTTCTTTCGGAAATAACGTCAAAGCTAAAGAGAAGCATAAAACCACTTCCCTTCCTCTTTGCCTCTCCTAAAGGGGATTCAACAAGAACAGAATTAGTAGGCAACTCAAGTGAACAACACTAAATTTTATTTGGAAGTGTTACGATACAGCAACCATAAAACTTAAGGACTGAACATAAGACTTGCATAGATTTTTAAAAATTATTTTCTTTTTTAGCCAAAGCCTCTCCATTCATTGTTTGGCACAAAGACAGCTAACAAGTCTCACTGCTGATCTGTAATTCTTAAGAAAAAGAAAGAGAACCACAAATTTGGTTTATCTTGTAAGCAAAGGTAATACACAGGTGTGATTTTTTTTCACTCAAATACTGGAAACCTTCTGGGAAAGACTTCTTTGTGCTTTGGTTAAGAACTACAAATCAAAAGCCTAAGTATGATCCTGTTGCAGAATTACATTCTTGGAAATGCATACAGTTTTGTGTGCCACATTCCTCTGACAGAAGGCACAATTCATGAAAAGAACATTCATGAAAACCAGAAGGCAGTTCTGAAAGGATACCCACTAATGTTGGTGGATATATTTTTTTATCTATCTGGGCAAGATCACCTCTTATATTTATTTTCTCCTCCCTTCACTCCCCCAGAATCTGTAAAGTAACTTAAATATTCATACAACAAAAAACTTTTCCAGGCATGTACAGTTGTGAGAAACATGAGCCAATACAGTTTTCTACTGGTGCAGAGTTACTTTACAAACTAGATGTGAGAATAGTTACTATCCCTCAAGAACCCACGTGTTAACAAGCAAATGATTACAGGCAACTCTTTTTCTAAAGCTTAATTCTCCATGCATACTTGAGGTCTAGTGAACAAACTGTATGTGGCAGTAAAGCTGATCATTTTGTCTAAAGTGCTTGATGAAAGCAGGGAAACTATAAAAATGATAAATTAGTGAAACCAAAAGTGAAAGTGTTACATTTATCACAAAACCCAAGAAAAATTGGAGCATTTTCACATTTTTTTCCATTAGACAAGATACAGCAAAAAGATACTTCATGGTGAAGAGCTCCCTTAAAGTGTATATAGTTTGTAACACATTTTTCTAACATTTCTGGGATACAAAGTCATTTGATGTAAAACTCAGGAACAATATTTCAAAAGAGAAACGGTACTATTAGGGCTAAGAAACGATGATTACATAGCAAGTTTTAGTAATTGAAAAAATCTTTGGGAAAATGCTATTTAATACTTTCAATAATTTTAAATGCCCCAGTATTACATATTTTACAGTAGAAATGCAAGAGCCTTTGGAACACAGCAATGCTTGGTTCTGTGCATGTCTTCAGGACATCATCTTTTTCTTACATTCCACTGAGCAAAAGACCATCCCTTCCACCGGCATGAACTTCTGGCCAATTAGACACTTGCTGCAACAGGAACACAAGAAGCATTCCTGCGTAGCATGCCAGTTGAAGCTATTGTATGTCACACGCTGAACTTCTGGATCTATAGCATTATGACAGCCTTGGCAGATCTGTTTAGAAACAAAACAACACTTAAATGAAGCATATGCATCCTCCAAGTTCAATAAAAGCTGAAATGCTTCAATATTTCTGGAGAAAAAAGAAATGTGTTAGAAGAAGCCTTTGAAATAAGTCTCCAGCTTTTGCTTTGCCTTTATTTCTAAAGCAGAGTTTCTGATCAGAATGCACCTGAGGACACAAAACAATAAAATGCACACAAGAAGTTAGTTGCTGCTGGGACTAGACTCAAGACAGTTATGATGGTTAAGATTTCCCAATACCCAAATAATGACAGAAACTTGTCTTGCCAAACAGTACAGATCTTCATGTATTAACCCATACATTTGAAGAGATTAGTTACAAATCTTCCTGTGCTTTGACAGCTATAAAGCAACACTGAAGAATTAAAGGTTACTAGGAAGTCTTGGATGTAATCAATCTTAAAATCTGGTTGTGAAAAATAATTTAGATCTTAAAGTTAATGTTTTAAGAGGAAAAAAAAGCCTCTCTAAAAGATAATTACTCACACCTACCTCAGCAGATTAACTACCAGCTAGTGGTAATAATTTTCCCCCCTCCATTAGCTGCATAAACAGTCTAGATACAAATTAGACTGAACTCCCAACTAATAGTTAATTAGTAGTTATGAAGGACCATCATCTCAGACTTCCTAGCATAACTAGGAATCAAGAACTGACATCCTTTCCCAAACTTCTATCCTTATCCTGTCAGTTGCTCTCCTTTATAAAACTCATGTGGTTAGATATACCAAAAACCAAAGTTCCTATATTGCAGTTACCACCATAGGCTTTTAGCAGACCACCTGAAGTTAGATCCTACTGCTCACAATGAACTACAATTGACATGAAGTACACGTTTAGCAGCATTACTCATCTTCACCTACTTTACTCCTCCCGTTACAAAATCCTGCTTCAGCACTGGCAAAATTAAAGGCATTATTAGAACAGCCTCCCTGCCTCGCCAGTGGCTTTTGTTCAAGTTTACAAATTGACAAAATACTTGTCTGCTTTTAAGTTCTTTTTCAAAGGAGAAAAAGATGATTGTCTAATCTTGCATTCAATTTATACTCTTCAGATACTCCTAACACTGTGAGAAAGTAAGAGTTTCAAGCTTTATAGATGTACACTCCTTTCCTTCACAGCACCAGCACATCTGTAAGGATCTTACCGCAGCATGGTTCTTCACATAGCAGGGTTTGCAGACTGGCTTGTCATTCACCATTACATAGATTTCCCCAGCCAAAACGCAATCACAGTCAAAACAGCAGAAGTGTTTCAGATGCCAGTTTTGACCTTCCGCTTGAGTATATTCATTGCTGAATATTAGCTATAAGGAAAATAAAAACAAATATTAATATACACATTTGAATAGTATTTCTTTTAATAAAGCCAGCCTCAGGATGTTTTGTAATTTCCAAGGAACTACTGGTGATTGTTTCAAATTATTTCAACGACAAAAACAAATGCTTTCACTTGTTTGCCTGTTTCCCAAAAGCCTCCATTTCATTTATTAAAATCCAATAGATGCCAAAGACACCAGGCAGGCTGTTCTCAGTACGCCGCACAAGGTGTAATTTAGTAAGGTGCTCCCCCTAGTGCCCTTCATGAGGAAACAACTGCATAACAGACTTCATAGAAGATCTTGCACTCATATCATATCTCATGTCCCTGTAAACTGCATAAAATCCCCACCAAACCCAAAGCAAACTATGGATCTTCCTGAATGTTCAGTGTCCATATCAGTTTCAGCCCCTTGCAACTACCATCAGCTAAAACTGGTGAAGGCACATCATCTCCCTGCACTTAAGTATTTTACTAAAAATCATATTCACTTCTCAGGGGAGCAAACTTGCGTGTCAAAACAAAGGACTAGGGTATTTCATACCTCATCACATCCAGCACAGCGGGGTTTTTCACTATCACAATAATGTCTTCCACAGTACAGGTTACCATTCTTCCAGAAATAGATCATATCTACTAGAAGTTCACTGCAGGTGCAACAGACAAAACAAGCTGGGTGCCACAATTTGTCATATCCAGCACGTTCTGCGTAGACAGCTGGGTCACCTTCTTTCATGTTCAGTTTACAGCGATAGCAGAACTGGAAAGAGGTTATTACCAAGTTAAATAAGTCTTTGAAGAGGTACATTTATAGCAATTACATATTACCGACATATTGAATAAATCCCACCTTCCCAGATTGAAATTAGTGTGACATGATGCCACAATACAGGTTTAACTAAGCAATTCAAGATGATGCACATTCTACTGACATAGCACTAGTGCAACTTAAAAGGCTTTATTGTATTTTGACATATTCATTCTTGCAACTGCAGTCCAGTTCTTAAAAAAACGCTACATGAATTTTAATTGCCTGTTCTGTTCTATAAGCCTTACATACTCAAGAATAAGGAAAGAATAAGGAGACTCCAACAAAGCTAACCAACTAGACTACGACTAGAACACAGGGCAAGAAAATGGCTGTACTTATAGGTCATGAGATGATCAAGCCATACCTACATCACTGGTGAGGAAAAAAAAAAACCCCAAAAACAAAACTGAGTATTTCAAACTCCTTCTGTTTAAAGCCATATTCTAGGAGTGCCAGTCACCCAGGGCTGTTGTCCAATAGTCTGTTATTAATGATCTTAAGATAGGGAGATCGATTATGGAAAAGGGACTACAAAGTTTATGAACACATCCACACTACAAAGAGTTCCAAAAAGTTCACAGTCAGTCGTCTTCCTTATATCTGCTTACAGAGAGGGTTTTGCCATCAAATAAAAAAACCCCACAGATGGTTTCTTACAGAAACAAGAATTTTTATCTACAGTTTCATCACCAGTTTGGCATTTCCTGCACTCCAGTTGGTCTGTGGAGTGGGTTGAACATCTTGGGAAGGTTTTCTCTCTGATTCACATCACTCCAAGCCAAGCCACAAATGGCTTTTTAAAATTGTGTGTGTGTATATAAAAAACCCCATAAAATACATATAAAGTGTCTTGGCTGTAAGTCGTATTGATCAGATTCCCACACTTGTTTCAGACAAGCAATTTCAAAATATATACAGAAAGACATCAAAAGGGGAGGAAGAACTGCTTGGAACAGGATAAAATGTGAAGTCTAAATATATAAGTTTTTTCACTCTTCTTTCTACTTTAGGCTTCACACTCCAAGAGAAGTCAATTGGAAGGTTTAGTAGTTGTATGGACCCAGATGAGGGTGAGATGACTCATTTATCTACCATTTGCAACATCCCCAGTCTAGGTGATTAAAGGTAAAGAGATATGCTTCTTTACAAGATGAAAATATGCTGAATATCCAATTTTTCCTTTTACTCAGCTTTTGGTCATGGTGAAATGTATTTACTTTTTTTTTTTTTAAACACAGAGGCAATTATTATAGATATATTTGCCTTAATAGTGGAGACCTAGTTGTTTGATTTTTGTTGTTGTTTATTTTTAATCGGGTTTAAAAAAAAAAAAAAAAATCACAATCCATTCCTACAACACAAATTAATTTTCAAGAGATTCTCTTTGCCACAGCTACAGGAATACATGCTTTCAGACTCAGGCTGAAACATACAAGAAAAATCTGAAGAGTAAAGATGCAGAACTAATGGATAGCAAAAAAGCAATGACAAGGATGACAATTCTTCTGCAAGGTAGTTAAGAGCTCTTCTCTGTATTGGTTTCTTTTGAACCGTTAAAAAAAAGTTGAGATAATGCTACAGCATATAGCTGAGAATAAGTCACGTTGCAGAAATCAAAGAAGTACTTAAAAATAGATATACATCCTGATTATTTAGCCCAGAGTAAACTCAGTACCTAACAATAGATAAGCAACTCAGATGTTCACTTAGACTGGTAAACACTTTCAAGCCTCTTTCCAAATCACTGCCCACAGGGATGATACATGCCTGGTCTAAACAGTAGAAGGTATACTCAGGTATTCAAGTAAGAGAAGTCTGGAAGTGATAAATAGGTGTAGTATAAAAATGAAGTACCTTCTGACACAGTTACTCAAGAGCACAGAGTGCCTCCTGCCCTTGACTTAATGTAGTTCAAGCCAGGTGGCCCATAGGGTGCCATGTGAAGTGCATATTTTTGTAGGACTTTGAGAAGAAAAGTGAAGAATTGCTGTGGTGAAACTAGAGTAACCCAGCAGGAGAGGCAAAGTTAAGACAAAATGACAGCAACCTAATTTAGCTATGACAAAATTAAGTTATTATCTTAGAATCTCCATGACAAGATAATTGTAAAAACAACCGAGTAATTGATTTTAGAAAGTAGCTACAGGTAACCAAATGGCACAGCATATGACTGATTAAGGTAAATGGGCATGTTCAAAGCTACAACTCAAGTGTTAATTTTACATTCCATATGAATTACATCAGAAGTAATATACTGTGTCAGTTAAAAAACCTACTCCTCACAAAAACCCACCAGAAAAAGCATACCACATCCCACAGTAACACCAAAAGCCACAATCTACAACCGTGTTAACAAACTTTTATCTCCATCTATAACTTGTATATTCATTTCCTGTAAGTTACCTGGGGACAAATAATTTTTGGGATTCATATATGTAAGAGCAGTATTTCTGGAAATCAAGTTACAGAAGCTTTTGCCATTCTGAAGTGAAGGTCTACCTTCAGTAAACTAATCCCTATTAGAGTAATCCTATCCCTATTTTGTATTCATACTTGGTAGCACAGACATGCACAGAAATTAGCAAGTTCTCACAAATACTTTATTAAGCCTATACTTTTAGAAGTAACAGTGAAAACTGATTTTTACATACCTTATTTTTTGTTGAGCTACTGTAAAGCAGAAATCAGATGCCAAAGAAAAAAAATTATCAAAAAAAGAACTGAATATGAAAAGGCAGCTAGTCAAAACAGCTGTTATACAGCTTGGCTTGTTGGACATGGGAGGGAGAGGTGTTACTTTATTATTTCTAAGTTCCATTTAATTTTAAACACAATTTGTCAAGTGGGTAATTTTGGTGCTCATCCAAGAAAGAAAACAGACTTCTAAAATTAAACTCTTCAAGAGGAGAAAAGTGTAGCAATTAAGCCGTAAGACTACACAAGTTTCTTGATTATTACTCCATAAAAGCCACCCCGCTATACTATATCACTAAGCTAACATGTTTTTGCCACAAGAATGAAAAGGACACCTAGGAAGTTATTTGCTGCAATGGTCTAAATAGTCAGAAACCAAGGCTCTGTGCAGATACTGAGAATGTTTTCCAGTTCCTTTTCTTTCTTTTCCTCCCCAGATTTTCACTATTCCAAGTCAACAAACAAGTTAATTGGGTTAAAACGACCAAAGAGAGCACTTGGATAGTAATATACCTTCTTGTTTTATCTTTCCTTTCTTATACTTACATACTGAGATGCCTTCTGAGCTGGGGACTTGTCCTCCATCGCTCCTACAGCAGCTGAGGTGCCTCTGTCACCATTGTTCAAGTTATTCTTGTCAGCAGCTCTTGTTTCCACCTCACCAGGGAGTTTGACATCTCCTACGCCAAGCGCCTCATTTTTGTACTTCTTCACAAATTGTTCCATCTGCTTAACTTCATTGGGGGAGAGCTCGTGGCATTTTGAAGGATCCTGATCGTGAGCTGGCAGCTGCTTAGCCAACTGTTTCTTTCTGTACTGCGCGCCTTCCGAGCCAGCAACAGGCTGCTTCTCCTTTGGTAGCATCTGCATGTACTGTCTAGCCTGAATCAGGAGGAATTAGATATCAGATGCTATTTCAACTATAGACCCATCCTTTTAAGCAAACATGCGACTAAAATAATCTCTACAGTTACTAGTGACAGTCAAATTTGTCAAAACCAAAGTTCTTTCCATAAACACTAAGCTCCCGAAACACAGTAGCTAGAGATAAAATACCGCAGATGCATTAATTGGCTTCTTCCCAGAGTAAGAGACAGGTTTCCTTTTTAAGCCTTTTACAACATGCAGAATAAAGTTATTACTTTTCAGAGTAAACAATAACATTTAGACAGCACCTTGTCTCGTTGAAGCTATAGCTATCTAAAACTACTGATCATCAGTATAGCCTTAAAAAGTAGAAAGAGAAACAGTCTGCCTGGGGCACACAGCCCATTGCAAAAATAATTCTAGCTAAGTAAATAAGCTCTAGTTCTACTAAAGCAAGGACAAGCCTAAAAAGTGGTAACTGAATGTTAAGTATCAGTTGATTTAAATGCACAAGGTTTGATTAATTCACTGAAAAAGGATATTTTGAGAGGCAGGTCAGAGATAAGGTGATACTGGCATGGTTCACACAATACTGCAGTACAGTAAAGTGAAGCAAAATCCTCAAAAGGCTATCTACCATCTCATCTACTTCAGCTGAAAACATCCTGGAAGAGAGTTGCTCTTTTAGATGTCAACACTGACCTTGTTCTTACCATATACAGTAAAAGCTATATGCAAGACTGAGTATTCTCCTTAACTTTAAACAATGACATAAATTGTTGTGGGGTTGGGTTTGTTTTTTTTTTTTTAATTTTTAAGCTCACACTCTGTACAAATTTTTTGAGTTTACTAAAAAAAAAAAAGGCAGGGCCTCAGCAAATAACACTTAATCCTATCTATTAAAAACCACCTCATCTCCTTGGTTCTGAAGAAGTTCCATAGACAAGCATCCATTTCTGCAAGATGACAGAGGCAAGACTCACTAAATAGGCACCATATTTTCAGTTTTGAGGAGGAATAAAAGATGACTACAAAAGGCAAATTTATCCTGATAAGCTCTACTTCTCTAACTCCCATCAACTCCTGCCTTGAACATGAAGAAAAAGTGAGTTGGACTTACAAGTGTCTGATTCTGAACAGGAGGAGCCCACTCAAAAGTCACAGTATTGATGGATATGTTCTTCTTGGCTGGCACTGGATTAGTCAGTATCATTACATTGCGTTTATACATAGGAATGCCATCGTTCTTCAGCTTTGCAATAAGGGTCGTGTATTTTGTATCTTCAAAGAGTTTCCCCACTTTCCGATCTTCCTCATTGCTTGTGAGGACATCATGCTCTTCCTGGCCGCATTTGCAGTTGCGGCATATTTTTCTGAAATTTATGGAAACAGCAACAAAGTTAGTCGCAGCAGAAAAATATATCTTACACTAGCTGCATACATAGTAACATCACTGGGAAACCAAAAAACGTGTTTTCAGTGCTTTGATTAGGGAGTATACAAGTTATTCTGCAACATGTCAAACACCTCTTGAGGATATTCTTTATTTCTCCTGTTATTATTTAAATTCTTTGTTCACAGATACTGTGATCAGATCAGTATCAGTCAACTACACTATAATGAATTTTGAATATGATGCTGTATCATTCCTTGGGTTACATCTCAGTATGGACCACACACATACATCTCCATTATCACCTGCCTACCAGATCTGTTATGATTAGTCACCCAAGAGTTAACTTAAATGTATCAACATGACCTCTCCAGCAATCACGTATTTGGGCTTTTGGCTTTTCAGATTCTCTTCATACACTCAAAATTACACGCAGTGTACTATTTTCTTCAAGGGCATTTCACTGTATGCGTGATATTTGGTTATCACAGGGTTGCTATCAAGTGGAAACAAGTACTTCCTGGAAAGGAAAGAAATGCATACAGACATATATACAGTGTAACTACACCAAGTTCTGTTCAAAGTTCAGCATTTACAAGAGAAGATAAAGGAAAAGTAAAACGCTTATATGGACAAAGCCTTTCAAACAGCTCTGAACTAAGTTCGAGGTACTCTGGCACATGCTTGTACAGAGAATTTTCACAGATAACATCCTTAAAAGGTAGAAAGCTTTACTTACTTGGATATAAGTGGTATTCTTTCATACACAACACATTTGAACTCCTTTGATTAAGGGATATTAGATAGCAATTTATTACCTTAAGCATAATTAAACAATTCACATATAATAAACAGAACCTTGGATCAGACAAGCTAGTTTGCTATTTATTAATGGCTTCCCTAGAGTTGCAGTTCAAAGCAGTCAGTCACGGTATATGGAAATTAGTGAAGCTGGATGTTAACTAAAGGTTCATATTATAGCTTAAGAAAACAGATAAACCTTCTGGATCTCTAGTTTGAAAAGGAATAAGTAACATTTTACCCTATTATTTATTCTTCACATAGCAAATAGCATAAAATTACTACCTATAAAATGCTTTTCAACCTTACTTGCCAAAACCCAAACACTAACATTGTTCTGCATCTTGCTTTCTAAAGTCTTGGAAGACAGGATACACACCGTATCTTAAGGCACCTAACAGGTACGTGACAAGAACATGTCATGACTACAGCACGGAAGAAAGGAGGCTCTGCAAATAACTGGTCATGTGAACTGATGCACAGCCAGCCCCAAAGATACACGCTACATATATACACCAGTTTATGATGTGGGGTTCTATCATTTCAGTGTGATGGATGCTGCTCTGGTCATGTGGTTATATAGTTTACCATAACTTAATGGTTGTTAAGTTATGAATCCCCCTTCAAACAAAAATAGCTAATTCTGCAATAGAAACGAGCCACTCTAAAAATAATGAGCAAAATAAGAATGTTAAGCAGAACAGACTCCACTTTGTAATGCATTAAAACCTACAGTGATCAATATTGCTGTGCTGGGTTTGTGTCTGGTCTGACAGCTTGCATGATTTGCAACTTCCTTCCACAACAGGAAAGATGCACAGAATTTCAAAGCTGACACTTACCTGGATACCTAAAATAAACACTAAGCACTTTGCAATCTCCCAGCTTACCAAAAGATTCAAGCATGAACTAGCATTGCCCATTAAACCTAAGCACTGTACTTGTGCATCTCAAGCACTCATAACAAAATTTTTCAAGATCTTCAGCATCAGTCTACATGAGTCCTTTATCTAGCTAATACTTAGAGACTATTTAATATACTAATAAAGCAATTTATATTCACTTTGCTCATTTTTAAGGTATGCATATGATTATACTTTATTGCCAACTCTCAATCACGTCATCTTTGAGATCTGAGATGACGGAATCAGACCTTACTTTTTGCAGGTGTAGTTCATTATTACATTGTGACCATCACGCAGCTATATGCCTGATAGCACACTTGAATTCAAGCAGCTAGTCCATTCAAGGAATAGCTTCCCAGACATTTTTTTCCCCCCACTTTTTCAACTTCAGTATTTAGCAACAGTAAGCCCCAGCTTTAGTCTTGCCTGTTAACAGGATGTGATCTAATAACATTGATGAATGAACAGAGATTCTCAGGTAACCTGTGCAGACTCGTGCAAGTATAGTCTTGCTGTCCAGAACTGTTCTGCTTCCAAAACAGAACTTACTTAGAACAATTCGTATTTTGTACTGCCTCTGTGGTCAAAATAGCACCGTGACAGTTTGTGCAGCTCTCCCCAGCCTACAGCATCCAACTACAGTGAAGCAGCATTGACAACCTGCAGAGCCCAGCCCATCCCCAAACAAGTGGAATTCCCTCCCTGAGACTTTTGCACATGCTGGAAAAGCCACAAAGGCACCTTATTTTTGCTCATGCTACATAGTGAAGTCACATAGCTATTTTCTAGTGGCATTCTCTCAGAATGTGGAGCAGCTTTGAGATCCCGTTTTTACGTCCAACTAGGAGAACACCCTGACTCAATTGCTTTTATCATGCTCAGTCCCACCTTGAAAGCTTAACATGTTTCACTGATTTCAGTATCAGCGAGAGATTTTCTGTTATCCTAATAACTAGATGAATAGTTGGTTGCAAACATGTGAAAGCATACACCTTGTCTTCAGGTCCTTCCTTGGTCCCACTGTGAAAACTGGTATAGAACTACTGTGCTTTATACTTGTATTGAAAAGAGAGATACCTACTAATCTCCCTCACCCCGACTGACTTACGTTAGGAATTTGACTGTGTACATTTCAGCCTAATTACCTCCTTGCTCTTTCAAGATTAAGTAGATGACTCTTTGCCTACATGGAGTTTGCAAGAAGCTGTTACGGGCCTATGTTACAGAATTGCAAGTGTAGTGGCCCTGGCACTAGAAAACAATCCAGAATGTGGAGAATGCTGAGTCACCAGTGATGTCAGCATCTCAGTAACTTCAAGAAACGCGCCCAAGGCTGTTGCCATAACCCCTGCTCCCCAAAGCTCCCCTGGATCTCAGTCACATGAAAATGTCTGTACATTGCTAACAACGAAAAAAGAGGTTTCCTGTTCTGATTTATAATCCCTTTTCTTAAATAACTTCCAGTCCTAAAAGATATCAGTTGACATTTACATACAACTCTTCCTGCAGAGTACTGTTTACAATTTAGTCATGCCTCCTTCCACTAAGCTGCCACATCAGAGTCCTGTTCATTACTCAGTGTCCCTTCTGCAGAAGGGATATGGCCAATTACTTGTACTTAGAATAATCAGTTGGTCATTTCTTTGACTACAATACAGTTATCTTACTGAAGCAACCCCACCCCATTACCTCAGACTTACACAGAATCACAGAACAGTAGGGGTTGGAAGAGATCTCGTCTTGCTAAAGCAAGTTCACCTAAAGCAGGTTGCACAGGATCACGTCCAGGCAGGTTTTGAAAGTCTCCAGAGAAGGAGACTCCACAACCTCTCTCAGCAGTCTGCTCTAGTGCTCTGTCAACCTCAAAGTAAAAAAGTTTTTCCTCATGTTTAGATGGAAACTTTGTGTTACACTTTGTGCCCATTGCCCCTTGTCCTGTCACTGACCACCACTGAAAACAGACTGGCCCCATCCTTCTGACATCTGTCCTTTAGATATTTATAAGCATTGGTAAGATCCTCTCTCAGTCTTCTCTTCTCCAGGCTAAACAGACCTAGGTGTCTCAAAACTTTCCTCATAAGTGAGATGCTCAAGTACCCTCATCATCTTCATAGCCCTCTGCTGGACTCTCTCCAGTAGTTCCTTGACTCTCGTGAAGTGGGGAGCCCAGAACTGGACACAATACTCCAGATGTGGCCTCACCGGGGCAGAGTAGAGGGGGAAAAGAACCTCCCTTGACCTGCTGGTCACACTCTTCTTAATGCACCTGGGATGCCTTTGGCCTTCTTGGTCACAAGGGCACATTGCTGGCTCATGGTTAACTTGTCCATCAGAACTCCCAGGTCCTTCTTCCCAGAGCTGTTTTCTGGCAGGTCAACCCCTAACCTGTACTGCTGTATGGGGTTATTCCTCCCTAGGTGCAGGACCTTACACTTGCCCTTGTTGAATTTCATTCAGTTCATCTCCACCCAACTTTCTAGCCTGTCCAGGTTTCACTGAATGGCAGCACAGCCTTCTAGTGTGTCAGCCACTCCTTCCAGTTTTGCCTTATCAACAAATTTGTCCCTTCATCCAGATCATGGATTAATATGTTGAACAGGACTGGACCCAGTGCTGAGCCCTGGGAAACACCGCTACCTACAGGTCTCCAGCTAGACTCTGCACCACCGATCACAACTCTTTGAGCTCTGTCATTGAGCCAGTTCTCAAATCCACCTCACTGTCCACTCATCCAACCCACAGCTCCTAAGCTTAACTATGAGGATGTTATGGGAGACAGTGTCAAAAGCCTTGCTGAAATCAAGGTAGTCAACATCCACTACGCTCCCCTCACCTATCCATCTAGTCGTGCCATCATAGAAAGCTATCAGATTGGTCAGGCATGATTTCCCCTTAAGGAATCCGTGTTGACCACTCCTGATAACCTTCTTTTTCTCCACATGCTTTGAGATGACCTCCAGAATGAGGTGTTCTGTCACCTTACCAGGGATGGAGGCAAGGTTGACTGGCCTACAGTTTTCCGGGTCCTCCTTCTTGCCCTTTCTGAAGACTGGAGTGACACTGCCTTTCTTCCAGTCCTCAGGCACCTCTCCTGTTCCCAATGACCTTTCAGAGATGACAGAGAATGGCCTAGTAATGACATCTGCCAGCTTCTTCAGCACTTGTATGTGCATCCCATCAGGGTCCATGGATTTGTGGGTGTCCAGTTTGCCTAGATGATATCTAACCTGATCCTCCTTGACCAAGGGAAAGTCTTCCTTTCTCCAAACTTTCTCCCCTACCTCCAAGGTCTGGGACTCATGAGGGCCATCCTTAGCAGTAAAGACTGAAACAAAGAAGGCATTCAATAACTCCGTCTTCTCTGTATCCATTGTCACCAGGGCACCCACCTCATTCAGTAGCAGTCTTACCCTAGTCTTCCTTTTGCTACTGATGATGTCAAGACTTACACTTCACAAGTCTGTCTGATAAGTGATGTTTAATTTTTATTTTTTGTGTAAAGCAAATACCTCACAGGTGCCAGGAAAATCAGTTCTACGATACACCACATATATATACACAGAGAAACACACATGAGTATGTATAGAGTTAACTTTATCTCCTTTGGCTCTAACAAGAAGACAGACAGTGAGAATTTCTTGTTCTCTTCTATCTTCATTGTCAGAAATATTTTCCCTTCACATGAGGACACGCAGCAAGATCCCTAATGAAGGAGGTATTAGGGACTATGTGCTCACAGCTCTCAGGACTTCAGCAAAGGAAAGATATGTTCCTCCAGTCAAATCTCAGCAGTCTGTGAAGCTTTTCCCATTCAAAACATGGAAGATAGAGATGAAGCTTCAAAATTTGTGGAATTGAAAGTGGCATATCACAGTAAAAGACAGATTTAGTAGATTGTGTCTTGCTCCAAGGTCTCAGGCAGGTAGAAAGAGGAAGAAGGAAGGTAAGCAGATTCCATCCTCTTTCCCAGGCTGGTGAAATCCCATGTCCTGTATTTCTACCCGCAGCAAGGATCAAAGACTTCCAGTTCCTTCTCCAAAACCAAATGTCATCAATCCTCTTATTCTTCTCCATACACCAAAACATAGAAAAGTAATAATTTGGATCATGGCTCTTTCTACATTGGCTTTACAATGGCTCCTAGTGACAGGAGGCAGCAGCTGCAGGCACAGAGGAGCCCTCAACAGATTTCTGCCAAGTCTTGAGTCCTCCACACAGAAAGGACTAAGCTCTCTCCGTGATTCTTTCTGTTATGTTTTCTTGCTATTAATGCAGTTATAGTAATTGCAAATGCTTTGAATTGTGTCTCAGAACTTGCCCGACAGCCTCTGTATCAGAAAATGTCAAAGCCAACCTAAAGCTCTCTCTGCCTTTCAGGGATTCTATCTGTGCAGAGAAGCCAGGTGCTGAAAACAGTCACTCTCAAGCTTAAGATGCTTGTCTCCAGAAACCTTTTAATATCTTGGCAAGCCACACTGGAGGACAATCACCACTTTCCGGTATATACATGACCAAGATAAATCATAACCTTCCCTCCTGCTTTCAGCAACTTCCGACTCCTTTTCCACGCTTCCCTCTAGGGGGAAATACATTCCCAAAGAGCAAACGTGCATCTAAGCAGCAGTTGCTTAGAGCCAGCCTGCCCTGCTCGTTTTGTGGAGGCTGTTCTGCAGTCTAAAAGAAGTCTAACACCTTACCTGAGAAGACCCTGCCCATTGCTGATGCTACACTTGGACAGGGGCATGATTCTGAGAAGAATTTTAAAAGCAAAAACTATTAACATGCTAAGATAAAGCAGGTAACGGTTCAGCTAGGTGGGCCGTGGCTCACATCATATTCATTTTGTGTTCAGCTCACAGCATTAAGGCTTTCAGAACTTCAAAGTTTAGGAAAAAATTTTACTAAGGGCTTTGTTTACCATGATTTCTATATGAGCATAAATTAACAGTTCTGCACTTATAATAATCATCTCACATACTGTGCCAAGAATTAATAGCAGCAAGTGCTTAAAGAGCACTTGCCACCCCAGAAGAGGTACTTTTCCAAATGTTCCCAGCATAGAGAAGAATGTGTAAAATCCTGCTACTAGATAAGTATTCTTTGACTTCTTTTCGTGCACTTTCCAGGCTAACTCCCCAAAGGCAGAATCGAGGCTGTTTTGTGCAGAAATACAGAAAGAAATTACATCTTAGCTCTTTGAGGTACTCTGGAGTTTTTATGTATTGGACCAAGAATTCCGTGATCTGCTCGAGCTTCTCAGCTCCACCCAGAAGAGGGCAGTGTCACACTTACAGAGATCACAGCAAGGACTGGAGCCTGCAAGCACAACTGCTGCCTTGTTTACTGTACTGGATCTGGCTCCTATGGACATAACTTTCTTCGTAGTGCTGTAAGGTGCTGGACTTCAGATCTGTGACTAAAACTGTGTTGATAGCACTTGCTATTGCTGAGCAATTCTGGCACGGTGTCAAGGCTTCCTCTTACTCTTCCTCCACTTCAGCAAATAAGGTGGGGCTAAGCAAGAAGCTGGGAGGGGGCATAGCTGACTCAAACTGGCCAGAGGAATACTTACTATATGATGTCATGCTCAACTATAAGATGGAGTAGAGTATGAAAGCAGAGTTTCTAACTTCCAGAGTGGACAGGGCTTGGAGACTTATTGGGCATTGGTCTGCTTGCGGGAGGTGGCGAGTGACTGCATCCCTTGCTCCCCACACCTTCCTTCACCTGTTAAACTGACTTTATTTTGACCCAGGAGTTTTCTCACTTTTGTTCTTCCTTTTTGTTCCCCCACCCTCCTGTGAGAGGACAGAGTGTGAGCAGGAGCATGGGTGCTTGGCTGCTAGCTGGTGTCAACCCACCACAGTTATTCTTCCAGGCAACGGGTAACAGTTTCTCTAACTACAATTCCTATTTCAACACCCAGCTTTTATAGGTGACTCATGGTGAAATTAGTGATTAAACTAGAACTGATTTTGATCATTCATGTTATAAAGACAATATTCTGTCCCCTTGTGCTACAGTTTGCTTCTGCTTAAAATAGTGAGTTTCAGATTTTAAGGCAAATGTGACTAAGTGAACAGGTATTTGGGATCTATCCCTTTCTGTTCCAGTGGTGGACTCCCAAAATCTCTGTATCATGTAAAGCATATTAATATATTTTTTCCTTTGAAAATTGTTTACACGAAAGTTATTTCATACTTGAGATTCACACCTTACTGTCCCCAGTAGCAGCTCTGCTGGAGAAACAGCTATTTTCTAACCCATTCTTGAACTGCCTCAATAGCTAACTTTTCAACTGCTTGAGGTATGTGTCACATTTGTCTGACACCCAGGTGATGCTTCTCAGACTACCTCCAGCCACCTTATTTACCTGATTTAATTTCAAAATTAAATCTTAACTAAATAGTCACTGGTTTTATGTCTTTTTCTCACTTGCTCTTTAATCCACTGTTGTCTACAAGCTCTTCCTTTCTAGGAGAGACAGTGGTCTGACAAGCTATATATTCAGGTCCTTGGATAATAAGCCCTAACCACAAAGGTATAGTGAAACGTGTATCAAGAAAAACACACACAAACCCCTCCAAATACACACACAGAAGCAGACACATTCTAACTTGGTAATCACACTATAACATGACTAAATCACTTTTGATGTTTTATTTCTTTTTATCTTCCCTGTTAAAGAATAAGCTAGGGATTACAAGGTCTAACAATGAGAACTAAGAAAAAGAAGACAAAAAGGAAGAGTTGAGAAAAAGTTAACAGGAGTAATATTTTTCTCCTTCCCCACTTGTGATTTCCCCATCTATCACACTGACTATGAACAAAGAGCTTTCTCTCAAGTAGGTAGTGACATTATTTCTCACTTAACCATGAATAAACAGCACTCTCTACTCCTGCAATTTCTAACTCTGTTTTGCGTTACCTATGTATGTTAACTGTGTTCTGTGTTATTTTACTAGTACTTCTACACAAGTCTCTTCAGTGACTGTGTGTATTGAAAGAAAGTCTTCCCAGGAATTAGTTATTTTTTATAATTAGATGATCGTGTTTATTTATTAGTGTATTACCACTTCTTACTCCACATCACTATTTGTAAGTTATTTCTATAGCTACATATTACAGGTATATAACCAAGAAACTTTATCTTCATCAACTTACAGCAAGTTTTTGCTGTGGTCTATTTGGTTATTTTTTAAACTGAGTCTCAGCTGCAATCAAATACTTAGGCAAAGACATAAAATCTGCTAGGCCATATCTGTACCTGGTGTCACTATGGCTGGGCTGTAAAGAGTACCTTACACACCACAAAATAAAACCCTATTGCAGATACAGCTATTACTGTAGCTAAATAGCATTGGTGAAATGCAATCAGTTTCATTGGTAGCGCTACTAACAGTTATTTCTTTTTGTGTCCTTTCCAGGCTGTTCCCTTTGAGAGGAACTGTTGCCCTTTTTTTTTTCTTTCAATCAGAATCACTAAGCTAGGTCTTAAAGAACACCCAGAATAATCAGTGAACTGGGCGAGCTAGATATGAGTATATATATATATTAATGCATATACCTAGGTGTGTGTACATATACACACACACATCTTGTTTCAGTAAAACATGAAAGGTCTTAATGCAATACAAAGTTTCTGCAGAAGTAATGGCATAAACCACAGCATAGACTAGTTATTGCTACTATCGTCAACTCTTACTGGTTTAGGAACAGTGCATCATCCAAGACCAAGTACTATCTAGTTTATTTGAATTATGACACCTCTTCCCCTCTAAGTCTCTTGTAGATGTATACAAAGTTTCAACATCATTTCAACACAGATAATTTTACCTAAAGTCTCAGATCAAAGCTTACATATTTGGTCAGGAGCTGAGAAAGCTTTTTTTTACTGAGATAAAGCACACTTCTTCCCTGTCATCTCTCTTACTGTAGGGATAGAGATGTTTTTATAAACCTACTTCAACTGTTTATTAAGCTAAAGCAAATGCTTCAGCAGAAGTACTACCATTGACTTCAGTACAGATAAAACGTTCATAAGTGATTACATAATTAAACCCTCTGTTGTAATGCAGCTGAGAAGCCCTGGCCCTGAACCTAGACACAGCTTCTTTAAAGCATCTGAATAGTTTAATTGAAAGAGAGAACAAAAGTAGTTACTTACACATTTGCGTGTATGTGCCAAGATCTGCAGTGCCGAGTCACGGCTTAAGAGACATCTGGTGTCACTTACCTCCAGAAATGAAGCTCAAATCCTTCACACTTATCCTTGCATTTTAAGCAGGGGGCACCAAATCCTTGCTCATGGCCCAAGCCCATCTGTGTACAGAGCAAGATGACTACAGTCAGCTTCAAGAAATACACTGTTGCATGAACAATCTCATTGCTGCCTTTATAATCTACAATCCACAACTAAAGCAAAAAGATTAAGCATTTGACTAAGCTGACATCAGGACAGCATTTGGGGTCCATTCATCTTTCTATTGTACCTAAGTGACAAACCTGATAGGGTTGAGCTAGCAGGCAGAAAGTCAGCCTTAGCCAAAACCAAGTACTTCTCTGGGACTTGTCTCCCCAGCCCAGCTTGCTCTGCAAGCTTCACAAAAGGGAAGCAGCAGGTTCTTTGCAGCCCTTCCTTAGGTCTGTGGCTGTGAAACCACAGCAAGTGAGGCCACAAGACATCAAGCCAAAGGACATTTAATCCAGCTGTCAGGACAAAGTGATTTGCAGTATACAAGCTGGCAAAATAGAGGAGATGAAGAAATGAACAGATCCCACATTTAAGTGCACTCAGCTGGGCATCTGATAGGAATAAAGAAAACATCTAAGTGATTAATCCAATATTTCTGAGTATATTTGAGACTACTCTGATAGCAATTGAGAGCAGAACATAACCTTTACAATTGTGTTTCAGTTGGATTAGTACCAGCTTACTTTCTGAGGAGAAAAAGAAACAGCAGTTAGCAAAAGCAACAATGATAAGTGATATGCAAAGGGTTTCACTGTGAAAATATTAAAAGGACAGATGATCAATTCCTAATGCAGAGGAAATAGAATATAAAAAACAGTGCAGAGTAAAGGGCAGCTATTCACATACTATATCAACACATCAGAAAATTTAGCTGAGCAACATCCACTGGCAGTTTGAGGTGAAAAATAAGACACCAAGCACCATAACTTATGCATTTATATAAACACAGTAAGTTTAAAATGCCCAACTCCAGCTCTTTAAACCTTTGAGGAATGTTGCTCTTAAATCAGACGGATGAAGAACTGTGGACCTGTGGTCATGGCTGGGTGTGCAGGCTCACGCCCAACAAGCAGAGGGGAACCTAACCTCACACTCCCACTCACTGCTCCGGCAGTGTGAGGAGCATTTCCAGTTAGCTGTGGGTAGATGCAATGGGAGGGATGGTCATCATGAAGGAGACAGCTCACCTGCAGTTTGGCTTTTACCATGAATGGAAAGTGAGCTAGAAGAGACAAGTTTTGACACTAATCTTAGTTCCGGCAACAATAATACAACACCAGGGTTAATTAGATGTGGTGATACAGTTCTACTATTAAGAAGTTTGAAATTTACTGTCATACTACTATTGTAGTATGTAGGAGGATACAAATAATTTTCAACTTGTTTCTGACCAAAATGAACAGATTCACAAACCACTTGCTCAGAGAACACGAGGGGCAGGAAGTCCTATAGAAGACCTATTTTATAATTTGAAGGATCACTGCCTCCACAGTCATTAGACATCCCTGAGGAAATTGCAAAACTTTCCTGCAGATTATGGTCTATTTAGGGAGATGAGATACTTTTGCCGCTATTAAGCTACTGCTTGCAACTACAGGGATGGACAGAAGGACATGTAATTATTCTTCCTTTCTTATCTGGAAGAAATACAAGCCTGCTGTTATCGTGACATCTTTATCAGCCTACAGGCTCAATAAGTTCACATGCTATAGGTGCTATACCGAAGCTAGACCAGTCAACAACTAAAAGATTAAGTTTTCTTTCATCAACTACATTTTTATCTACATTGGATATATAAAGTTAATGAGTTAATAGAAGTGTGTCTTCACTGAAGATGGGTGTTTACAGGGGTCTCCTCATCTGGAATCCAGAGCCCCGTCACACATACACTGTACCTCAAGCACACACACTGTACATCAGGAAAACAACTGACTGCTCTTGTCAAGTCACACACTAAGAAAATAAAATGATGGCCAGGATGTTCTTTAATGAGAAAGAGGAAGCTACAGCAGCACAGAACAATTAAGGTTTTTTTTTTTTCAGGACAGGTTTTTTTTTTGTTTGGGGTTTTTTTTTGTTTCTTTTTCAAATCATCGTCCCTAAAAATCTTTAAAAAAAGAGAGGAATGAAAAGTAAGGAGAATAATTATAGTTCGTGTTGTAAGTAGGTTTAGAGACCTAGAATCACTTGTGTATAGAAGAGCACTATTGTACAGTACACAGAGAAACACCCTTAACATTTCAAGAATTCCCAAAACAGAATCTGAAATGCAAGAAAATGAAAATAGTTTTTGCAATTTAACATATAATTTCCAAGCTTCCTCACATTTAATGGTTTAAACTAAAAATACCTCCCCAGAAGCAAATGAAGGAGAGGAAATATGTTTAAATGCTTCACCCAAAATATACTTCCTCTCCAGCCAGCCTGCTTGCAACTTCACAACCAGCAGTCGCAGTGCAGATTTCTTCAGAAACACAGGATTCCACATTCCCTCCCCAGTAAATAAGAGCAGGTCATTAAGTACATACTTACACAGCTTGAGACAAATAAACTGAATTAGCAAATGAGGTAGACTTGTTTTGAAATATATTTCTCAGTTTGCTGTGAAACAGAAAGAAGTAGATGACCTTTCCACATGCAACATCTTGTCACCTTATGGAAAAGGTTTACCTTGAAACTAAGGGGCACATTGACAACCAAATTAGACACGATTCCAGATGCACACACAGCTCCGACAGAGAAACTATGTGGCCACTTGTCAAAACTAAAGATAGAAACTCAAAAGCACTGTGTGCTGTTATTTTAACTAAAAGTCAGTGCGCATCAAACATTCCCTTACAGTCCTGTAACAGGACCTCCTTCAGTCATAAGGAAGCATCAACCCCTCAAGTGACTGTTCTTTCTTCAGCAGCCAATTTTGCTATAATTTGGGAAATTCAGAGACCGTAAAGCTGCAGTGTAGTTGTTTCATTGCTGTTGCCTGTATCTATTTCCCATGCCTTCTGAAGGACATGGCCAGCTCTATGCTGGAGCACTCAGAGATAAAAAACAGGCTGAGCACACACTGGAGTGGGAATACATGCCTGAGAACAGGAGGGAATCCATTTTCCCCATAAATGGGAGTTATGCGAGAAATAGCACGGATAGGTCTGCTGAAATACTGCCAGAAGAAGGTTCCTGCCTGTCTACTGCCATTAATTTTCATTTTACAGCAAAAGCTATCCAAAAGCATCTGGTATTACTAACATACCCAATATAGATTTAAATACTCTGAGTACAGAAAACAATATAAAAATGATTGAGATCATCCGCTGCATGCTAGTTTCAAGATTAAATAGTCCTCAAGGGCAAAGAATTTTAAATGGTTACAACTAAGTGAGAATTAGTGAAAGACTGCCCAGTTTCAGTTTAGACTGGAATCCAGGAGTTGGCTGTCTTTACATTAAGGAGCCACATGTAGAAGTTTACTGTCATCTTAAAAACCCAAATGGTCCCACTCAAGTGTCTAAAATTTTGTTCAGATGTGTAAGAGAAACACAGCAGTTGCTATGAAATAGTTTAAATCTGGCTTATCTGAAGAGTTTATTCTTAAGTTTATTGAACATGATTAAGAATGAAAGTCCAGCAAATCTTGTTTCTCCCTCCTATTAAACCCACCAGCAAATGTTGAACTCCTGCTTTGCTGCAGTTTTAGAATACAAATTTCAGAATTTTTATTTCTGTAAATACAGAAGATTTCAAAGACCATCAGACAACAAAACATCTTGCCACACGAGACGCTATAAAAAAAAAATCATGGAGACAAGTAGATTATGGCCAGTTTAGTCTGCAAGCCAATAGAAACACAATTCTATTTTGTCAGCTACGGTTTCTTATGTGGTAAAATATGGTTAAGTTTATTAACAAGTTTCTTCCTATGTGGAATGAACCGTGCCACAGCTCAGAGTACTAGTAAAAAAGCCATAATGTTGTGATGAATGGAGGACTAATTTTTTTAATAGTTAAAAAAGTGTAATGTCACAGAACCCAAGATTATTGTCGACAATTACAGGGAAAAGGAAAGATAAGCCCTAAGAAATCTTAGATGAATTAAAACTTAAGACAGAGCAGTAGGTTTTTTTTGCCTATACTTGCTTTAAAAAGCATAGATTACTTTAAGTTGAAAGGGCTCTCTGGAGGTCACCCAACTGCTCTCAAAGTGCACGTACAACAAAATTGTATTTGCCCAAGGCCTTGTCCAGATGCAAGTTCAACAGCCTATTACAACAACAGACCACACCCAGGAAATCTGTATGTTTAATCAGAATTTCTCACATCACAGCTTTGGACCACTCTCAATATTATCACTGTACAGTGACTAGAGCCCGATTCTGTATCTTTTACTGCCTTCTACTTAGCAGCTGGACACAAACACCACAAAGAGTATCCTGACAGAGTTCCACAGAAGTCTTTAATTATTTTAATAGTTACCATTTAACTGTCATCGCACCCAGCACAAATACAACTCTCAAATAAAGCTAGTTGCTCTGACCTTCCTGCTTCTTTACAAAGGAGCCCCTGGGTGCAGTGGTAAAAAGAAGGTAGAAGAAGAACCTGTAACAAAATGCAGAAACTCCCCTTGGCATTTCTAGGTCTCCATCCCACAAGATTTTTTTAGCTACTCAGTTCCACCAGAAGACCAGAGCTAACTCAGGTCTTGACTGCTCTTCCTTCCTGCCCCCAAGGGGACTCCTGCACCACCAGACAGGCGAGCTATGTTAATCTTTCACCTTGCCACAGACAGTGAGACACAAATGCCAGTATTTAGCCTCTGCAGAAGATCGAAGCCCTTCCACTGTTTGAGACCTGTCCAGAATTTGAAAGTCTGAGGCTATATAGTGAGAAACTCATCATTAGTGGACTGTGATAATTAAAAGTGAACTCCAGAATAGACTTAAGTCCTCTTCACTGTCCTTTCTGCAGATCTTTCTCCTGTGCCCTTGAGTGCTCTAAGGACAGAATTAAAGGGATACATGCTAAAGCTGTTCTTGGATTTACCATAGGATCCCAGGTATCTTCCTGTTTGAAGACTACCCAACTATAAATCCATTTGGATGCTTGAGAGGGGACATCAACTGATATTGTTTCCCATTTCCAATGTAAGCTTGAGCAAAAACACCCATATAGCACAGCAGAACAGATTTCTAGCATATCCTAATGTACTTTAGGAACTTCCAAAGAAGCAAAGGTAAAGACAAGTAGGAAAAAAGAGACTGTGAGAACAAGACACATTAGAAATCTCAGACGCTGTGCATGCTTTTATTGCTGAGACCTGAACTTGTATCACCATAGTCTGTATTAGCAGAAGTCTTCTCTAGTAGGGAAACACAACAAACTGGAAATTAAAATAGTGTAGAGCATTTAAACTGTAAAACAGAAGAGTTATGCTATTTCTTATGATTCCAGAAAGGAAAGAAAACCAAACACAAAGACCTATCTGGACAAGGCACTTGTAAGTTTTCTACAGACACTGTATGAGAAGAGAGGAAAAAAGTTTCATCTGTAGTGAAGAGCAGTATCTTACAAACCACTCTGTTTTTATTTAACATGTCTATTAAAACTGATGGCAAGTCTGTCCTAGTTATTTTAAAATATGCATTTCAATTTGGAGAAAAGTTGACTGAAATTAAGATGCAGAAGCTTGGGTAAGGAAGTCCATTTGCACAGAAAGAAGGATGCCAAAAAGTGGTTGCATCCAAGAAAAATATTTGAAAGATGATCTGGGCAGGAGAATAAATCAAGACGCTGCAGCAGCCTATGACAGTACACAAGTACTAAGAATTTATTTTATTTTGATGTCTTCAACTAAATATCAAACAGGTCAGAATATAAATATTTAAGACAGTCTACTGTCAAAAGAATAACATCTATTAAAGATATCTCAGCTGGATAGAAAATAAGTGGTGTTTATTCACAAAGTCCAGTATTATGGTAGCTAAGTTTGAATGCAGCTGACACGCACTATAACACTGTCCATAAACCTCCAATACAGCACTATCCATCACCCAATGCTGTAGAGACATTTTCACAATACTTGGTGTATTTTGTTTGGACATCAGTGCTCTTGCCCAGCTGCATTTACTAATGTTAGGTTTTCAGAAGCAAACCTGGAAATCTACATACTCACTTATTAGGATCTTTAGTTATGCCGGCAAGTGCATACTTTTTTTTCAAAAAGTACTTTTAGAGCCTGCAGCTAGACAACCTCAGTCTGAAAACAAGGCACAAGGGAAGGGTTAGGCAGACTTTAAAAACCAAGAAGACCAGAAACAGACATATAGCAGTATCAGAGTACAGTTACACCCAAAATTGCCATGACAGAAGCCTCCTTACTACCCTGACCTATTCATTTGACCAGGTCTAAGACTCTAGATAACAGGTGTGACAAGCTTTCATCTTCACAACCCTACTCTTCCTGCAGGTCTCCAGCAGACAGAAGAACCTCACCTATTCTGCATTTTAGCAGAGAGTATATTTTTGGGTGGTGTTTTTTTCAACATACAACCTAAATAAAACATACATATATAAACACATATCCCATGCACATATGTATTATATATACAAACCAAACACAAATATCTATTAAAATAGATTGTAAAATATAATTTCTAAATACAGCACAGTACATATATTAACACCTACCCCATTACATTTGTAAACTTTGTGTTTGCTAGAAAGAAGCGATTAATTTGCAAGACACATTCAGTGTAAGTATACTTTCTCTTGATATAAGAGAAATGTGTTTTTAAGTAGCTTTTACCAATAAAATTTCTTTCACAATTGCTACTCACCATTATTATTATTTGACTTAGAGGAAAGCAAAAACATTTCTTTTTCCAGGAAACACTTGCAGAAACAGATCTTTGTGCCTTTAATGACAGAATACCGTAACTTAAAATAAATTAGTCTTCCATCTCACTGTTTAATACTTGGCTTATAATTAAGCCATATCAAAGAAAGTTTCACCTGCTCTTAGAAGTCATGCAGTCCTGCATTCAAAGAGTTTCTTGGCTTGCTATTCAGGCATTTAATGATATTTTATGGTCAAGCACCTGGGGAGTATTTTTTAACTTCTTTTTTCCTGTGGCAAAAAAGTTTAAACTAACCTTGCTATCTTTGCCAAGCTGATATCCAGGCACATGGGACAAAAGTAGCTAGGTGTGTCCATTCAGATAGGTGTTCCAGAAAACAATTCATATCAATTATTTTTTTAAAACAAGTCCTACAACATATGCAGGAAGCAGTCAGTTTTTTCCTTGTTAACTAAACTGAAGCAGTTCCTCTTACATCTCTATACTTGTTTTCATACTTCTCCTTACAGGGAAAACTCTCCCATGCACAAAATTGTATTTCATTAATCTTATTCTACATAAGAAACAGCAAAAAAAGCTCTACTATCCTGCGTTCCTATGGCAGTAACACCAAAATAAACAGTGACCTCAACAGGAAGCACAGCCCTGCAGATACTACTAAATCATGTTTTGCAAAACACAAAAAAGTTGACTTTGCTCTTATACATACTTTATTCACCATTCGTTTAACAAAGAGCATTACAGTTGTTGACTTAGCGATGTCTAAAGCACTCTGTGCTTGGTTTTCCCCTGTAATAGAACAAAGTCTCACACCACAGAAAAAGAACCACACAGACATTCCATGTTGGAGAAGTTGCACCTCTTCTCCCCAAACTCCTCTGCCCTTTCTCCATCGCAATCAAAGGTCCTTTTATAAAGCAAGTATTATACTGTGAAAGCTTATACAGAACAGACTCGCTGCCAGATTCTTATTTTCTCTAGTGAAGCACAAGACCATGCTGCCAGCAGGACTGCAAAGCAGGAGCATGACCTAGTGATTCATTTTACCAAGTTCACGGAGGTGACAGACAGGGCAGGAATCCAGACTAGCAGAACTTTGTTCTAACACAGTCTTCAACAAAAACCATTCAATCTTCATTTTCACCCATACCCTCAAAGCAAGGTTTGAGAACACAGTAGTATATTGTATTTGGGAGAAATAGAGGTCTGTTTGTTGCACAAGTACTTTTCAAGCTGGAGGTATTGTTTTTCAGGCTTCAGCTCTGTTGTGCAATCTCTTTTTACATACAAAAGCTATCCTCGTGACCCTCAAATGCAAGAGCAAATCCAATTCTTCTAGGGAAAAAGAAGAAAACTGTATAGTCAGCCTTAAACTCCCTATGTGCTTTAAGAGGAAATTATTACAGACACTAAGGTATTGGACTTAGTATTCACATAGCAGCTAAAAATACTACTTTGTAACTATATTTTCCCACATTATTCACTGCCTAGATGCTTGCCAGTCATTTTATTCCTCTAAGAAGCATGTTGACCTGACTACAAATTCCACATATATGTATATGTTCTGCATATATTCTCAGTTCTGAAAAATTCATTCTGAAATCTGTGTTTCCCAAAGACTGTGGTTGTCCAGAAGCCAGAATTCAAATCAAAAGAGGTATCTGGCTACACAGACTTGTCTCCTCTGGCCGTTTGTGAAGACAGTAAGATGAGTTTTACAGGACATAAAAGAAACAAAACAGAAGAAGTTAAATGAAAAGTCTGAGCTGAAGTAATTGTGTCAGATTCCTCACAGTCAAAGGCTTAAGAACTGCTGCTTTTCTCTCACAAGACAGCAAATGTGTAAGCTACTCACTGCTAAAAGGATGGGTTAGAAATTATGGCAGGTAGGGCAGTAGTTCTTCCTGATGAAGGACAGTTAGATTGTTTTGAGCTCCAGTGGTCTAGTACTGGAGGGGAAGCAATTCCCATTAGATGAACTGTGCTAGAACTGTTAAATTTAGCAAAAAAAAAAAAAAACCCACCAACCCCACGAACCATATATCAAAATGAAAACAGTTTCCTGCACCAATTCAGAAGTGTCTTCTCTTTGTACAAAACCAGAGACATAGATGTAAAGGTACTGTTCACATATACGTGCATGTTTTTCTTCAGTACAGTACCAGCTCCTTGAAAGCCAAAGGCAACTTTCCAAAGAGACAATACATAAGCTCAGAACTGAAGAGTGGACTCATGGACTACTGAAACTTGGAGAAATCTTAGCAACGTCACCTTGGAAACTTCATGTCTTGGGTTTTCTAGAAGCATAAAACATCCCATTATATTACCCTGTGCAGTTATGCATTAGCAATTGTGGGCAGGGGAAGAAATTTTTCTGCAATCTCAGCCGAGTATTTGAGCCACTTGCTGCTCCACTGGGCATTCATTTCCCCCTACTCTGTTGAACAACAGGGTTATGGAACAGCCAACTTCTAAACCCGGACTTTGAGTTCAGAAGAGCCGAGAACGGCAACTTATCTGGGGACAATGTGGCAATTCCTGCTTTCTTCTGCTCAATGTTCTTGAAGCTTCCTACCTAACAGGCAGGTTAGCCACTCATTAGTCTGTAATGTTTACCTCTATTTGCCAGGTGGTAAATAGGTACAGGTCACTACAAAATAAAAAGTTAACATAAGGTAGCAAACAGATTTTGTAAAAGGCCTCAAGTTATTTTGGCCCAGGATGTAAGACATGAAGACAAGGGTAAGAACCACGACATGTGGTTAAATAACCCATTACTGCTGATGGACTAAAAATGTGATACGGTCATCCCCACCTAAAGTTTCTCTTAAAGGCCACAGTTTACTGGTTTTGATAAACTTGACTGAACATTTCCCAGAATGTTTTTTCACCTTTCAAGAAAGAGGGAAGTTGTCAAAAAAAAAAAAAAAAAAGAGAAGGAAAAAAAGGAAAGAAATAGGTTGAGAACAGGAATTAAAGGATGGAGATTTAAGTCCTGCAGCTATCACAGAGTTGACTTTCATTCATTCCAGTGTACAAAACCTGAATAAGTTTTGATTAAGTAAATATTAGGAGTCAAAATCGAAGGAATTAATTTAGCACTGGTACATAGCAAAGCTTCCCAGTTCTCCCTGCATTATCTTGTCTGTTTTCTTGGGAACATGAGTTAAATTTCTACTTCACTAGAATTCAGCCTTGACTTAACAGGTAGCCTTTCACACTTACTTCCACATCTGAGTCAAGTTTCTAGCCTGCAGGTTGGAAAAGCATACGGGTATACAAAAGAACATACACATACTTTAAAACAAGTTACTACCCTCAAATATAACAATTCAGGGATACAAACCATGCATGTCCTTACAACATGTATTTTAAAAGACTAGTTGCTATACATCAATGAGAGTTATATACAGATTTAGTTTGTGTGCATGTACAAAGCTCCTTCTACCTTTACCAAATAGTGTTGTAACAGACACTATAATCACCACTTAAGTGCTGCACGTAATTTGCAAAAACATTGGAAACAAAGATTTAGAGGTGTGCCCCACATGAAGTCAGCTTTACATATTAAGTTTTAAATAGTGAGTTTTGGAAAGAGATCTAATACAGTCAGATTACCTGTCACTTATCCATGGCTTCCTGCCACCCCACATTTGTGGAGCTAGTCATACCAAAGGTCAGAAATCAATCTCCAGCATACCCACAAACAGCATTTCAGCTGCATGTAATTGAAGCTTCACACGTATCTGCACATACAAAGCACATACCTGAACTCAAACTATTAGATCTCGGGTTTTTTTTGAGAGAGAGGTATATTTTCACTCGCACGACAGGACAAGGGTTACCCACTTGGCTACCTGAGGAACGAACTGCAGCGTTTTGCTCGGCGTCGTGAGCCAAGAAGTATTTTGCTCCGCTCGAGGGCGAGGCGGCAGGAGGTCATGCCGCAGGCAGCTCCCTCTGCCTCTCACCCACCCAGATCCCCCTCCTTTGAGAGCTCCGCGGCTCACACCAGCTTTCAGGGTACGACTCCAGCGGAGCCCCTGCCGCGGGGGAGGGAACTCCGGCTGATACGGCAGGTCACTCTCCGGGCAGTCTCTACCTTACCTTTTTCACTTTACTCTCCAGATCCATGCTGCTGCTGCTGCCTGGCCGGGCTCCGGAGCAGGGCGGGGTGCGAGGCGGCTGCGGGGCCGAACTACGGTGCGCGGAGACGAGGCACCCGCCGCCGCGCTCAAACTTCCGCTACCCTGCGGCAGTGGCTGCCGCCGAACAAAGGCAGGGCGGCAGCCAATCCCCGCCCGGCCGCCCGCCGGCCCGCCAGCCAATACCCGCCGCCGCCGCGCCGCCCTGCCCGGCCCTACCCGGTGCCGGCAGCGGGGAGCTGGGTCTGGCCAGCGGGCAGGGCCTCTGCGTCATCGCTGGCCGGGTGGGAAAGGCGTTTGCTGGCGCAGCGGTTTACCTGCGAGTACAGACGGCTGGAATACGCGGTGCCTCCCGAAGGAGGAAAAAAAAAAAAATAAACACTGGGACTCTTGTTTTCTTGACATGAGTAGGAGAGGGAGGTGAGAGCGGGCGAGTCCTCCCCTTGCCGAGACTGTTCCCGCATCCCCCGGGACTCCCTGGGCAGTGCCATGCTTGCCAGGGATGGGTCCCGGCTCCCACCGCCCTGCTGGCGGCCCAGGAGGCTGCCGGGTGCTCGGGTCGTGCTGGGGACAGGCTGGGCACGTCTTTGTAAGAACAGTTAAAATTCACCTTGGTGGGGCTGAGCTCCCCTTGAGGCAACGGAGGAGCATTTGTTGTGCCCGCCTGCAAAGGAGGTGGAGGGGAGCGGGGCTGCTGTGCAGGCAGTGGCCGAGGCAGAGGTATGGCAGCTGGGGCAGATGGGGTGGCAGTTGTGGCAGGACCCTACTGCTGGCCTTCTGCCCTGCACAAACCCTACTGCCGACCTTCTGCCCAGCCTAGTCCCTCAGGTTGTACAGAACTCTTTGAGGCAGGTTCTGTGGCCTAATTCTGCTCCCTCTCACCCACACTACACCTGGAGGAAATTACCATTTTGGCACAGGTGGATTTGCTTCCACCTGAATCCACTCAAGAGGTTTTGACACTCTAGAACCTGATCTCATCATGTGTTACCACACATTTTACAGTGGAGATTTTTTTCTATTCATTGAATCAATGATTTTTATCACCTGTTGGCAGTGGGTGAATATTATGAAAAAAACTTACACTTTGATCCCAGTCTTCAAACTCATATGCATGTGATGAGTCCTTGGATGTCACTGACAATATAAAATATATTTAATATATATAATGTATATGTAATATAAAATGACAGAATAATTAAGAATTTGTGAGATTGAATACTTCCATAAATATTTTCTTCTTTCATATTTCTTTTGATCTTTTGAAAAAGTTTCAAACACCTGTACAGACTTTATAGCTACCCCAGGCAGGTTAGTCATTCATCTGCAGAATCTATTCTTTTCTCTCCACACATACCAACTTTTCTCAAGTAAGTTTTAAGCCATTTTGTTTCTTCCCTGGAGGCCAAATATACTTCTCTTTCAGTGCTTAATTTTTTCGTCTGCCATCACTTGTTGAAAGATGTTTGCAACAAAGCAAAAATGAGACTAGGTCTGTTTGTCGTCTGTTAACAGGCAAAAGCTCAACTCGTGTCTGACTTTTCTGCTGGGATGGGCGTCATGGTGTATGGCATGAGCCAACTGCTCCTACCAATAAATCTATGCAGGAGACCTTGGCCAGGAAGTTCAGTACAAAACTAAGCGAGGATTGTCTCAAGCCATAAGAAAAAATGAGAAAACATAGACCATCAGGTAATGCTGCTGTGTTCCGTACGTGTCTGTTCTGAAGAGAGGTGAATAATAAGGGCTGTTTCATGAATTTTGTTTGTTTCTTTTTGAAATTTTGTTTTTTCATTTCTTGTTCTCCTTCTCTTTTGTTTGGTTTAGTGGTTCCTTCCTGCTGGTTTTGGGGGTGAAAGACAAAGGGAAGTTGAAGTGCCTGAAATGCTGGTATGTCTGGGACCGTATAGTCTGAATAACATCCATGCTCGTAACTTCCTCAGACTAAGATCAAAGGACTGAGCAGGAGATTATTCCCGTTCAGCGAATGCGCTGTCGAATGATACAATATAGTAGTGAAAAAGGCCAGCAATTACAGAGACTTGCCAGGTACCTTTGACTGTGCTAAGCAGAGACATGAAAGTATCACATGCCTTGTATACTCTTCATATGGGAATGGATGTAGAAGCGTATTTTCATTCTAGGAAGCTAAAAAAGGCAAACCAAAATTTTGTATGATTTAAGTGTATTTTGCTTATTTTTATCTCTCTGAGAATAATAACATAGTAAGAGATTTGATTGTGATATTTTTCCTCTTTTTGTTTCTCCTACTTAACTATGACCCTGCTGGATTAATAATAAGTTCTTTTGCTTATACTTTCCTTGAATGTCTTGATTTGGACATGCTCTGGTTGTGATTTATGCATCTTTCAATTGTAATTTAGTGCCAAAATCTTTAACAGCCTTCTGAACTATGAATTTGTGTATGGAGCCTACAAATTCATATATGTAATGGAAAATCCAGATACTCTATTTTGCAAACCAGCAGACTGCTGTTGGAACGCACTCCCTTTGAGACCTGGGTCACTGAAGAATGCATTCTAAGATTCTAACTCTTTTCTGTGTTTTCTATGACTTTAATTAGTCTAGCAGAAATAACTTCCTATTCTGTGAATGTGATCCTGTCTAGCTCTTCCCCTTAAGGGTTCTGAAGTTGCCAGACACACAGCACAGCATTGAAATGTGCCAGGACACAGAGCTGGGCTTTCTCCTGACTGTCTAGGAAATACCAAATAACTGGTTTCAATATTAGTATTTTTTGAAGAAAGAGCAAGACCCATCCCCGCATTAACTTTCCCACAACGTCCATGGAGGCGACAGGCAGAAGATGGGAAGCGGCTAATGCTTCTACCATACACACTTCTGGGAACATACACAACAGAGTGGGGTCGACCTGTCAAATTGTCTTCCTGCTTTTACAATATTCTTTGCTCTCAGATACCATAATGACGAATGCATTTGGAGTAACTATATATCTCCAAACATCAGATATGTGTATTATATAGATGATTTATAAGTCAGTCCTCAAATGGGGGAAAGGGCAGTATCATGATGACTTAGCAATGCTGGAAAATGGTTTCTAATAAAGATGTTATTTAATAAACAGTCCTTTGTTTAAACTTTGAAGCAAATAGTTCAGACTAGCTTCCAGCTAAATTCATCCAGTTGCACTCTTTACTCAGTGCTTCATGTGTTATCACTAATGACAGTGTGCTTTTAAGATTTTTTTTTTTGTAAGTATAAACTTAAGTGTAGTATAAATATAGGAGCCGTGCTGTAAAGTGGCTTAATACGCTGATTTAGTTTTCAAAAAACATTTCAGTTTGTGAAAATAACGTTTGCCTTTTGTATCCATTTGGATAAAGGAAGGGAATGTTGCATGCAACGTCTTGGGGTAGGTCCAATAAAAAACCCTGAAGGGAACTAGGGTGCCTAAATCAAAAGTTGCACATCTTACTGCATTACAGATTATCTGCTTCCCAGCTGAGCATATACTTAGTTCTCTGTTGTACCTTAATTATTTTAATTTTTGCTTCCTTAGATTTGAGTTTCTGTGAGTATTAGTGTTGACAGTAACCTGTTTCATGCTTGGTCCATTAAAGATCTATAAACCGAACTTCTTTGTATTCAACTCTTCAGAGAGGCTTAATGTGTTAGGAGGTTTCAGACCATGCATGAAATAGAGGCTGATTTAAGTTCCTTACAAAATTCAGTATCAGCTATTGCTTTTTTAAAAGATTATAGTGAGAAGAGGCTCTGCCCCACTTTTTCTGCAATGCCCTAGTAGATAGTGAACTTGCCCCCAAGTTGGAATATGAAAGTGGTAAGCGTTCTTCAGCTTGGTGGGGATTCAAACTACATCTTCCATCTGTTAGAACTGTGGCCTAGCTGCCAGACTTTGGCTGCATAGTTAAATGTTTTTACTATGTTTTTTATTATGCCTAGTTTTAACTATGCTTTTGAAGTAATGCCACTGTACAGAAGAGAAAAAGAGGTCCACTGAGGTAGTGAGAGAGTAGTATGTCTGTCTAAGTGGGTATGAAGTCCCAAGACCTACTTTAACCAGATATTGGGTAAACCTACAGTTTTACAAGTGAGGAGGACTTGTTACCTGAAGCTACAGGTGTGCTCTTTCTCGTTCTTCCTGTGTGTCCATGTGAGTGTTCAGTTCTTGAAACAGTGGCAAAGCAAAGTGGAAAAATGGGCTGTAGCTTCATGATTATGGCACTTGCTGGGAAAATCAAAGCGTCCTTCAATCAGAAGAGCAACTTGAACCTGTATCTTCCACCTTGTGGACAGCATTAGAGGCAGAAAGAGAAGGTGAGAGGAGAAAACAATAAAAGAAAAACCTCTTCTAAAAGGAAAGAATGAGCTGCACTTTGTTCTTTGAAAGAACTGGGATAGGAGGAGGCTCTGTTTCCCAACAGGCAGAGGTGTTTTCTATCGAGTATGGGTGTTCACCTAAGTTGGAAGACAGCTGATTGCTGACTCTTGTTCCTTTCTTGCTCAGCGTGCTTCATTGCTTGGAGTCTGTTCTGGATTATGGAACTGCTCCATGAACTCTATGTGCTTTAGGTGCCCTAGCACAGAAACCAAGCATTATAGTGCATAACTTTAAAGTTAAAGGCTTTAAAGTCCTTTACTGGATATAACTTAGAAACTGTGTAGTAGAAACTGGAGCTAATTCTTTAATTCATCTCTGCTTTTTAGTCCCACTCTCAAAATCAGTAGTTAAAAACATGCCGATATGAAGAAGGTTCCTGCAGTGTTAAATCTCTAATTGAGGTAAATTTACTTAGACCAAAAAATCTACCAAGAGTTACTCAAAATGTATCATAAATTATAAGAAATTTATAAATATGGTATCAGAAAAATACTAAGACAGAGATACATTTGGTGTTCTTTGAAAAGCTTATTGTGTATTAAGTTTCTGTAAATATTTAATTTGTGGATGAACAAGGAAATCCTGGCAAAATTCAGACATAAAAAGGGAGTGTGCAGAAGGTGGAAGCAGGACTAGATAACCTGGGAGGAATACAGAGTCACAATCTGCACATGCAAAGACGTGTTTATAAAAGCCAAATCCCACCTGGAGTTGAACCTGACAAGGAGTTCTTAGGTACACAAGTAGCAAAAGGAAGAGTAGGGGAAATGTGATGCTGAATGTAGCAGGGTCTGGTGACGCAAGGCATGCAGAAAGGTGAGGTACTGAAAGCCGTCTTCACCTCCTTCTTTACTAACAAGACTGGCTTTCAGAAATCCCGGAGACCAGGGGAAAGGACTGGAGCAAGGAAGATTTACTTTTGGTGAAAGAGGATCACGTCAGGACATACACAAGTGAAGTGGACATATATAAATCTGTGGGCCCTGCTGCAAGGTACCCACAATTGTCAAGGAAGCCAGATGATACCGTTGTGAGACCAATTGATAATTTTTGATCAATCATGGTGACTGAGAAAAGTGCGTGAAGACAGGAGGAAAACAAATGCTGCTCCTGTCTTCAGAAAAGGCAAGGAGGAGAGCCGAGGGAACTACAGGTCAGTCAGCTTCACCTCCATCCCTGGAAAGGTGGTGGAGCAGCTAATCCTGGAAACCATTTCCAGGCACATAAAGGACAAAAAGATAGTCAGCATGTGTTCACCAAGGGGGTGTCATTCTTGAGCAACCTGATAACCTTTTATGGTTTGTTGAAAATTATGTCAGCGATGTCTCAATGTGCAGCAGCAAAATTCTGAAACTAGAATTATTTGGAAATTTGATGCCAAACAGTTTTTATTTTATCATGAGAACAGACCCATTCTTTGAAATCAAAACTTTCCGTAGGAATTCAAACAGTAGGAGTGGAACTTCTGATCACAGTGAGAGAATGCAGGAAAAAGAGTTACATCTCACCTAGGTGTTTACATGAGTTGCAGAAGACCAATATCTGATCCTGCTCTGCTTGGCTCAGACTAGAAAAATGTAACCCTGGTGAAGACTTTCACTGTAGGGCTAGTTAGTTCAGTAAAGGGCGAAGGGTGTTTCTTTCAGGTTTCTTACTTTGAATGTTCTTGGTTTTATTCCAATGCAATGCAAGACAATTTTTGATCTCTCAAAAATCTGTGGGATGGGAAAAAATTTCCTATACAGCTCTGCTAACAATATAATGTTATGAGCACTTCTTTGGCTTCTTTCCCATGAAAGAGAGCTCCAGCAAATGTTCTGTGGCTCTCAGATTTTCCATTAGTAATAATTTACATAAGGATTGTATGTAATGTCTAAAAACGGATAACATAAGTACCAGCTGGATAGAAACATAGCGACTCTTTTGCTATAATGTACATTTAATAACTTCAGCCTCGGCTTGCACTATTGAAGGGAAGTAGTTACAGTATATGAGATCATGCTTTTGTGACTACAAATGCCAAGGAACATTAATAGGTAATTGAATTTTTTATGTGTCCGTTAGTAATTACAGGCTCTTATGATATGTGCCACCCACATCTGAGAAAGGGAAGCCTGTTAAGTCTTAGGTAACAGGCACTGATCATCAGTTTTCCTGCATACCAGACTCCTTTTATAGCCATCAAAAAAATCTTCTGGCTTGGCTCTGCAAGCAGAAATTTTTCTCTCAAGTGGATTGAGGTTGTCATTAGGGTCATACATCTCCAAGATGCCACTTAGATAGATCAGACGCTCTTGCTTTTTCTGTCACTGATCAAACCTACTCTTTGTCCAAACAAAAAGATACCCATTTGAGATCTTATGCAGCAACTTAGAGCTTGTCAAAGGACTAGTCTCAGTGGGAATGATTTATAGTTGCTGGTGTTATATATGGTATACAGTAAGAAAAAATTAGGACAACTATCTAAACTATGGTAAGTAAATTCCCTGCTTGGTCTTGCTGCTTCTCTTTTTTTCAGTCCTGGAATATTTTCTGCTTCACTCTAATCCTTCTTCAGGCTTAATTGGTGTCCTACAGTAATTCAGTTTTGCTATGAGTCTGGCACTTGCTGCCTCTATTTAAATACAAATTCAGGCCCTAATCCAGCAGATGGGAATGCTAGTTGAGATTCATGTCATCCACGGAGAGAATTTCCCTGCATTTGTGCCTTCAGTTAAATTGAAAATATGTCATTTTTATCTGTGGCAGCTGTGGAGTCTGTCACATGAAATTCACCTTGGCTGTTGTATTCTGATGTTTGCATGGAGGCTTTCGGAGTAGATGTTTTCCAGCTCTGAAACAGATGAAAAGCATGGCTCAAGAGGACTGATCTCCAGGAGCAGTGTTCACTACAAAAAGGGTGACATTGTCTCAAGAACAGATCAAGAATCAGAGCAAACTTAATTTTCAGCAAATGAAAGAGGATTTTCAAAAGCTTTCAGGAAACTTGATTTCTTTTACTATGACAAAGAGCCTAGAAAGGCATGAGTTCAGCCACAGGCTGATGCTTACATACACTTACTGCATCTGGTCTTTGTTAGGCCTTGTCCTAAAAGTAGTTTGCATATGTGTTTTGCTTTGTACAGCCACATAGTGCCAGTGACTCCAAATGGTTTATCGGCTTGCATACAATTAACAACTGTGCTTTGGGGAGAAATAAAAATATTTTCATGTGATTCAAAAAGTAGTACGGTAAAGGCACCTATGTAGCTGAGGAGCAGTTAGAAAGGACAACTGATCACATCTAACAGCCATTTCTGACTAAAGCAGTGGTTCTGTTTCTTCTTTATCTCCCTGCTGCCCTTTGCACAGTCTCATGACCTTCCTCATGCCACTTCTGGTACCTCTCAGATTCCTTCAGTAGCCAGTTCAACTCAGTAGACCAGAAGAAGTGTATTCTTCTTTTGATTAATTAATTTCCTGTCAGCTTAGTGAGCTGAACTGGTTGTGGAGGAAATTGAACACCAGAGAGGGCAGAAGGAGAGGGTCAGGGTGGTGTAGCTGGGAGCAGAGAAATTCTTACAGAACTTTACAATGAGGGGACCAGATAAGGGGAAAAGTCATTGCAGAAGCCGAGGTGGTAGGGCTATTAAATACAGCCATGAGACAGCTTTACTACAAAATTATGTCTAGAGGGGATTAGAGATCGGACCTCAAGGATGGAGTAGGCAGAGACAAGAAGGGGTGGCTGGTTTTTGGGAGACATTCTAGAATTCATGTATTCTCTACTGGGTCACTGGGAAACTGGCTGTTGTACATACCACAGAGCAAGAAACAAATCAGTATGTTTGCACGCCTTGAAGTACAGTACTATCTAGAACAAAGCATTAGCTGGTCAAGCATCTAGTTCTAATGAACAATGGGTGTAGTGCTGTCGCAAAGCTGTTGGATAGAGTGTGATCCATGAATGCTGATGAAGAAAGAAGCTCTTGAATTTATATCTCATTTTGTGTTTTCACTTTGTCATTGTCCATATGCTGTATATCTTGGTTTCTGTATTTATTAGGCATGAAAAAATACAACAGAATTTCTGACAGCTCTTTTATATATGTGCATCAGGCTCTACTCCTTTACTGGTAAAGACTAAAGGATTCACTAGACATTAATGAAAAGAAACAGTATGAACAACCTGGTTCATCAGATTAGAGCTTTTCATATATTTTCTTTGGTTTTTTTTTTCTATGTATTCATTCTCTTACCCTTTGCTGATGTTATTTTGTTTCCATCTTCTTCCCACTCCCTTATACGGAGGGACTGAAGTCTTAATTTAGTTTTCTCATCCACGTTTCCCCTTCCTTTTTCAAAAAAATATTTTAATATAGCCTGATAGCATCTTGTATTTATGTGTTACTAAGGGGATATACACAAAAAAGTACACAAGAAAAAAAAAGTCAGCAGTCACTGTGCCCGTGTACATGTCTACCTCTTAATGCTTTTTTCTTTCATTTCTTTCTTTGCTCATTTTTCCACGAATGACAAAATATAGTATCAATAGCCAAGTCTATCCAACACTTCCCAGTACAGGGTCAGTTTTTGGTTTATTATAACTTTGTCAAACATCAACCATTTGAGATGAAAGCTTTGCTGCCTCACATCCTACCCAGCACAAATTTTTTTTTTTAATTGCTTATCGATCTTTCTTTTTTGTTTCGTTTGCTTGTGGAGGTGGAACAATAGAGAGAAACAAGGTGGTTTATTGTTATGCCTAATAATTAAGGTGTTTCCTAGAACATAATTGTGGAAAATGTTTTGGCTTCTTTTGTCAGAGCTAAAAATTCTTGGGCCTGTTTCACTGGATATTTTACTGACAGCTAGAGGCTCATTTTGGAGGCATTTTGAAAATAAGTTAATGGCTACATCCAGCAAACAATCTAAGCAGATGTACTGGTCTCCTCTTAGAGATAGTCTTGTGGTTAGAGCCTTCAACTGTAGAAGTATGGGAGATTCTTGTATAATACTTTGTCTTTTTTTACTGAATCTCCCACACAAATTCTGTAACCTCTAGGGTAAGGAAACATTCTGTCTCACCAAGTATGTACTTAAAATATTTTGTACTGAGCAGGACAACTTTGACAAGAAACGTTCTTTTTCTGATATATCCCCTTTTGTACAGAATCCCTGCTGTGAAGGATCTTTCTTCTGGATAATTATCCATTCCATTTAACGTGGGATAGTTGCTAGTGTAGTCACACTTAGTATATATATAAACTGGGAAATTTCTGTAATCCCCAGCAACTTTATTATGCACTAGCAGATAAGGTTTGGGGAAAAAAAGATACCTTGTCTTTCCTGGTTTTGTAAATAACCCCTTTTTTGTTGTTGTTGTTGTTGAATAAAACGCTTGCTCCCCACCAACCAACCAGCCCAGCTTAAATGTTGATGAAGTAAAACTGCCTTTTTGTTAAGTCAATTATTCCCTCCAAAAGTGTGTTCCCCTTTAATATTTCTAATCTGTGCAATGAATACTTGAATTTTTGCAGAAAGTAAGTCTGGGTTTTCTCTTTTCATGTTTCGTGAAGAATAAGTGAATTTGATTCTGACTTTGCCATATTACAAACTTCTGAAAAATTGTGTTCACAAAAACTTGTCACAATTTGATAGCTCCATTTGAAACTTGCTAATACCATGTAGCTGAGCAACCATTCACCCTAGGCTCAGTAACTTGAAATGATTACATTACTCCTAATAATGTGTTGGAGATAAAAATGTCAGAAAAAAAAGTCAGCTAACATTTTGTAAATCTTGCTGATTTCTCTTTTGAAAAAGCTGATGTTTCTGTATCTCAGTGTTCATGTATAAAATGCAGATAATAACTCTTCCTTAAACCTATATGACATTTGGAAAAAAAATAATTCAGGAATTCAGGAACTTCATATGCAGCAATGGAGTAACTTCATAAATACCTAAAATAGGTCGTTTTGGAGCAATCAGATAGAGAATCAGTTCCAACATTTTACAATTTCCTGATGTTAGTTAAGTTAAATAACATGTATCTTATTTATTTCTTCTGGATGATCTTATTTTTCCTTTTGAGAGTATGCCTTCTCTAAGCCAGATAATTTACTTAAGATTTTTATTCACTCAAATTATTAAGAGAAGTTTTTCTGTCATCAGTGTGCTTTGAATCAGATGGCCAGCTACATCAAATAACAACAAATTACAAACTTGTTTTATCAAGCGCTGCTATGCTTTTGAAGGTCTGCTCAGCAATGCAAGTAAAGATTCTACTACTGGCAGAATAATGCTGCATTTTCCTTCAACTTCAATTTGCAATTCAAATCGTGTCTTCAAAACAGGATTATCAAACATCAGGTCTATGCAGGATTACTAAAACATCTTAATGCAAGTTGGCAGTCACTTATCATGCATTATTAAACAGTTTTCAAAAATCACAATGTTGTCACTGTAATTAGAAGCCTCTTTGTATTGTACTACATAACTAGCTTGTTAATCTGAAAAGAGAGTTATTAGTAGAAGGGTCTTAATTGCTATAATTACATTAAAAATAGTCTTGTTTTGAAGTCTGAGAATGCTCTAGTTCCTTTACAGACTTTCACATCTTTAGATGATCATTATAAAATGTCAGTGATTTTGAATTAGCTTTCAGAGGTAATTATGATTTAAACTGTAACCCCCATTTTAGTATAGTATAGCACAAGTATACCTTCTGCCTTGAAATTCTAATATAGCTAAGGATGAAATTCTACCATGGCTGCCATCACAATTTTGGTATCAACTTTTCTTGTGAGAAAAATAATTCATTATTTTATTTTCTCTTTTGAAAGGAAGACAAATCTCGTGAGAAGTAGATCATCAAATTACAGTGAGATTTTAGAATACAACACACTGTAATCTTTGTGTACTTCAGGGGTCTGTGAAGGGAAGATGATGCTGTTCTCAAAATACTAATTTTTGTAAGTATTCTTAATGTTCCCACCTATAAAGAAAAGTAAGAATTGAATTTGGAAAACCAGATGGGATTTCTGGAGTTGCTGCTGCATGGAGTGGGAGCCTCACCACTTTCAGTTATGTCCACTCTCATTCACAGAGTTACCCATGATTCATCACTGCATACAAATGGTAGTGGGAAAAAAGAATATTTCACAGAATCTTTCGGATTGGAAGGGTGCTCATCTATTCCAACCTCTTGATCAGAACAGGATCATCAGTCAGGCCATGTTGCACAGGGCTTTGTCCTATTGGGTCTTGAAATCCTCCAAGGACAGATTTTATGCAGCCTCTCTGGGCAATCTGCTGCAGTGCTTAATTATGCTCATAGTGAAAAATGTTTTCCTTGTATGAGGTCAGGACATCCCATCTTTCAGTTTAGGGGCACTGTTTCTCATTTGCCCACAGCACTGTAGTAAAGAGCCTGACTCTATCCTCTTGGGGTCCCTAAGGTTGCCTGAAGCTGCCTCTTCTGAACAAGCTGAGCAAGCTCAGCTCTCTCAGCCTCTTCTCACAAGGCAAATGCTCCAGTCGCTGATGATCTTGGTGGCTCTGCTGTACTCTTCCCAGTTGGTCAATGTACTGAGCGGACCCAAACTGGCAGGGGTGGGGGGTGGTGGGAGGTGGTGGTGACGCACTGAAAGTGGTTTAATGAGTGTCAAGTTGAGGAGATTAATCACTTCCCTTGACTTAGTGGCTGCAGGGATTTTTGTTTGTTTGGTTGGGTTTTTTTTTTCACAGCCCAGTTATCCTGAAGAACCATACATTTTTTTACCCATTGTTGTGGCTTAACCCCACGTGGCAACTAAGCACCATGAAGCTGCTTGCTCACTCCCCCTCAGTGCTATGGGGGTAGAATCAAAAGGGTAACAGTGAAGAAAACTCCTGAGTTGAGATAAAGACAATTTAATAACTAGAAAGAAATTTATAAAAAAAAAAAAGTAAGAAACCACAAGGAGAAAGGAAAATAAAACCCAAGAAAAACAGATGATGCAAAAGAAAATGCTTGCTCTCCACCAACCAACCAATGCTCAGCCAGTCCTCACCAACCTCCTCCCCACAGTTTTATTGCTGAGCATGACGTCGTATTGTATGGAGTATCCCTTCAGTCATTTGGGGTCAGCTGTCCCAACTGTGTCCCTCCAAGCTTCTTCTGCACCCCCAGGCTACTCACTGGTGGGGCGGTGTGAGGAGCAGAAAAGGCTTCGTGTACCTGTGTAAGTATTGTGTAAGCACTGTGTGGGATGCTGTGTAAGCACTGCTCAGAAGTAATAAAACATCAGTGTGTTATCAATATTATTTTCAGCACAAATCCAAAACATAGCCCCCTACAGGCAACTATGAAGAAATTTAATTCTATCCCAGCCGAAACCAGTGCAACCATCTGGTAGTTCATCTACCTAGACTGTAATGACCCAACATAGGTACGAGAATGGTGTGGAAGGTGCCTTCTCAAGGCCTTGCTAAAGTCAAGGTAGGTGACATCCACTGTCCTCCCCACATCCACAGATGTACTTGTTTCACCATAAAAGGCATTTGGCATTGCATTTGTTAATCATGGTATACTCTTGGTATATCCATGCTGGCTATTCCCAATCACTTTTTTTGCCTTCTTGTGCCCAGAAATAGCTTCCAAGAGGACATGTTCTGTGATTTTCCAGGGACAAAATTGCAACTGACCAGATTGTGGTTCCTCAGATCGACAAGACTTAAGATGAATGCAACATTTGCATTTCTCCAGTCATCAGGACCTCTCCTGATTTCTACAGTCTGTCAAATGTGGTGCGAAGCAGCCTCACAGTGAGGACAGCAATCAATCAGATGCATACTATCTGATGCCATGGATTTGTATGGTTCTATATTGCTTAAAGATACTTGATTCTATTCCCTTCCACTGCTGAGAGTTCTTTTCTTGAATCCTGTCTCTAAGCACAAAGGCCAGGGACACCTGGCCAGGTGAAGACTGAGGCAAAGAAAACACTGAATATCTCAACATCCTTTCATGTCCAGGCAATGTTTCTATATTCTTCTTGGTAGCCTGCCCTTGCTTCTAACTCCTGTATACTGGCCAGAGAAGTAGCATGTGAAGAAGATATTCCAGGATCTCCACAGACTAGTGGTCCTTATGAATCCACAGGAACTGGTAAACTCAGGACATGAATTTGCTGAATCTGTACTTGGCCACTGGCTTAGATTAGCATCATCAATGGGTTGTGTATCTTCCACATCAGGAGGCAGTGGCAGCTGCTCTATGCTGATGAATGCTACAGGATTGCATATACAGCTGGTGAAACAAAGGACCGTTGGAGGGACTATTCTCGACACCTACGTACAAGCCACTGATGCATCAATATGATCCTCTGCTTCTGAGTAAGCAGTTGAGGTTGGTCTTTCAACTGTTGCTTCAACTAGTAACTGTGTAGGTGTGTTTAAGTGAACTGTGAGGGAAATGTACTGCTATTAATAAAAATGGCTTAATTAATAGATGCTCTAATAAATATTGGCTGTGATCTGCATCTCCCTCTGACCTGATCCTCTATCAGGGAAAAAAGAATTTACAACATGATCATAAAAGCCAAAGTATTGCTTGTGACACCAGCCCTGCAGCCAACTGGTAACTCAGAGGATGTGCAATCCTACCAGGCCTTTCCCATTCACCTGCAGGGTTCAGGGAAATTCCCCTCAGACTCCCATGTCCTTTACTTTTGCCTCTTGAGCTCTGTAGACTCCCTAGATTTGCTCCAGGTCTCCCTTGGTGCCTGCGTGGATGAACAATGAGACATAATAGTCTGAGGGCATCATGATCCACACTGTCCTGGGCTAGGTCCCCAGCAATCAGCAAACATCTTGTGACCGCAGCTCCATCCCCTGTATAAGGTAATGGGATAACCATTACCAGCCACCACTTCATCTTGGCGCTGATGCACATTTCAGGCTCACTGGAGCTTATGCACCTTCGTTGGCTCTCAGGGCAGTGTAAACTCAGATCTGAAGGCAAGGGAGGACCCATTCTGCCAGTGCCAGAAGTCACAAGCTTCCAGTTTCCACTACTGTGGGAGTCTCCATAAACCATGGGTTCAAGCATAGCCTCATGCCATGCTTACTCACTTCATTGTGTGGCTCAGGGTCTTCCCTCTGTAAGGTGTCTGGGAAGATCGTTGATCTCTTCCTTCTCCTCACAAGCCCTTTACCTGGCAGCCTCAACAGAGCACACGTCCCACAGATGAGGCCACCATTAACCCCAGCACAGAGACTCCCTGCAGCCTGTCACCTGGCCACAACATGGCCCTCCGCCCACAACATGGCCATCTGCCCTCCAGACTGTGATCAGTTGAGGTCTTTTATGTGCTGGCATGCTTTCTCCAACTGGAGACAGAGACTGTGCCACATGGCACATCACCACCGTTGCTGCACAGTCCAATACCACCTGGAGCAGGTTTTTTAAGCCTTTCCTAAACAAGCAGCCCTACTAACTACCAAACTCTGTTTTCTGCATTCCTGTTTAGCAGCTGAGTAGGTGTCCCCATGATAGATGAAGGGCAGATTGCTCCCTTTAGCTAATGATTAAAGAAGCAGGCGGTTTTTAATCATGAACCAGCCTAAAAGGGCCTCAGTCAGCCAGTGATATCTTTGAGTGTTCCTAGAAGCTACAAGGAACAGCAATCTGAAGAAAAATAATAAACAAAACAACCCCCAAAACAGAACAAGTAAATAAAAGAACAAACCCCAGCTACTGGGGTGAAAAGAGCTACCCATGGGAGGTGTATGTGGTGTAACAGCAGTGCTGCTACTAACAGTACCTGCTTTTACCACAGATCATTGCTCAGCAGAAATCTGCCCAGTCATCATTATTGATCAGGTACAAATGCAGATCATAGGGTACTCTATGACTTCTTGTATTCTCTCTGAAGAAGGTTACAGTTGTCTCTCATTATTAAGCAAGAGCTTTTCATCATTCAATTTTAGACGTGTAGGAGTTAAATGTATGAGTCACAGCTAGTCACTTCGAGTTCCCTTTATAGTCTGTGGAAAGAAATGAGTACTACTAGTAGGTGATTCATCTGGCTTACTTAGACACCAGTCTTAGGGTGATGTGATCCACCCTTTAGAAACAGCAATTTCTTTTTATCTTTCATGTTTAGTTAATCATGCTCTTTCTTGTCAAATCAACCCTAACTTTGCCGCCTTGAAGCCAGAGTAGTTTAACTCATTTTCACAGAATCATAGAACCATTGAGCAGCTGAACTTGGAAGCACCTCTGGACATCTGTTAGACCCAAGCAAAGGTGGTAGGAGAACTGTATGAATTAACATCTTTTCTGGGAGTAACCATGAAAGAAGATTCCAAGAAATGTTGCTTACTTTGGCTATCTTAGATATTATTAGGCATACAACTTTCTTTTAGGGATTTTCATCAAAAGCAAAACTCTTTGCAGAAACTCAAAGGAACTGTGAATGTTCCTTTGGGTTGTAGAAACCCAACTAAATAGTTCAACCAAATTACTCATAGGACCCAAAGATAATCTAGGTGCTGAGTCAGTAGTATTTTGATTTGTCTATCTGCGGGCATAATGCAAAGGAGTTTAGCCAGAGGGTTTCATCTTACATGGTTGACTTTCGTTTCTTTGCCTCTTCTTCCAATCCATTCTGCATAATCCTTTCCCCCTGCCAAATTATAATCAATGCTTGAATCAGTTAGTGATGGCAATGCAACTGTCTTTTGCCCTTGAGAACTACCGAGGGATTGAAGTTGCATTTGACTTTGACAAAGTAATGGAGTACAATGAAGATTTATGTGAAGCAAAAAACCAAATAACATCATAGGCATCAGTTAGTAATTTACAATTAATTGTTCGTCTCCAAAGCTTCCCAGCTCATCAGTCTTAAGTGTTGTAAGGTAACAACTTATGGTTCCCCTCACCCCGAGACGCCTTCTTCCTTTTGAAACCGCAAACTTGTTTCCAGTGGAACACTGCACCTTTGCACTTCTCTTGCTGCATTAGTTTGAGCTGATCTAGCTTGGTGTTAGCAGGAGGCTGCCCCACACCTTCTGGCTCCTAGTTTCAGGGCTTTACCACCTCTCTTCTGCTGGTCTGATCCTGCAGTGAACTTTCTTGTCCTCCTAACCCAACAGGAAACCTAGACAAGGGTAATACTCTGCCAGTTTACCTGTTTGTATTAGTTCACTTTGCCAGTGTTGGCATCAAGGGATGGGAGGAAACAAAAGACCAGAGGAAACTGTGACACCTTTGACTTAAACAGGTCAGAGCTGTCAAAACATCATCCTCAGGTTGTAGTTTGAGATAAATCTAAATCACACTGACTTCCTCAAAGCAGTCCCCTTCCTTTTTAACTGTGCCCATGTGCACATTTCTGTGTCCGCTTTGGTGTGTGTGGATCACAGCAGCCTTGTTTATTATGTATCTCTGAAAACATTTTAATTGGTACATCTCAGCAGGCATCTCAGAAAACAAAACAGAATGAAAGGTTGAGGCTGCTGTCATCTTACAATCATAAGAAATCCAGTTCTGGCTGTGCTGTTCTCTATTCTGAAAGCATACCAACCATTTCAGTTGAAATTATGTACAAATAAAATATCCAAGATGCGTCTTGCTTAAAAAGCTCAATTTTCTTAAGGGTTCAGTGCATGTAAATAAACTTGAGATTGTTACAGCTTACATGGAGAAAAGGGAGAGATTTGAGGGAACTGCTCATACAAGAACTAGCAGTATGAATGGCCCATATTTTCCATTGCCCAAGAAGGCAATCCTAAGAGCTGTTTCTAGCTCTGAAGGGACTGAATACCTTTATGACATAAAAGAATTTATTCCTGTCATTGATTCATATATCTTTAATAACTGCTGAAGTTGTCTTTCCCATGCCATGATTTTATTCTATATATAAATATTTACGTATTCAATATATAAAACATTTCAGAATTTGACCACTGTATTTTTTATGGTTTCATTAAACCATTCCCAAAATATGTAGGTGTTAAAGCAGTAATGTGTTCCAGCCACCTGAAAAATTATTCTTTGTTACATAGAGAAGGCATTTTATTACTTACTTTGCTTTGACCCAAGAGTCAAAGTTAGTTTAGCTTTTAAACAAAGTCCAAAGAAGAAAGTATAGTGCTAACTAAAGGTCACGGTTCTTCCACATAAAAGCTCTCCACTAAACCAGCTCAATTTTCTGACAAGTTTAGCTCACAGCTGATACCATATTAATTTAACGAGCAGATGTGGGACTTGTTTTCCCTTTCCTTCTTTTGATTTAAAGTAATGTATAGTCATTAATATTGGTGCATTAATTATGACAAAGTAATATAAGATCTTATGAAATCAGGAAAGCATAAAACCAAATGGCTCACAGTAATGCCTGAAATGCAAATAAAAAAGGATGTCATTTTTGAAGGTCAGAGGAATATCCTGACACTGGGTACTTCTATATCAGCACAGGGCGCAATGACCTTTTTTGTCTCAGCTGACAAAATGCAATGTGCGGTGATTGTGGAAGCAGAAACAGGGGAACCAGTGTCTAGTGAACTATACGAGAACTCAGTTAGGAGAGACCTAAGGAATGACCTGTGAGAAAATCGGGAAACAGCAAATTCAATCCTTCTTGCTCCTTCAGAGGCAAGGAAACGGGGACAGTTGTCAAAGTTGTAGCTGTAGATCTTGCAAATGATGAGGCAGTGTGATCTAGTTCAGCTCTAGTTCCGCAGGCTGCTGTGTCGTACTGTTACGGATCTCCACAAGTCGCTCAGTCTTTAGTTTGTTGCTGAAACCAGGGAAGGCTGTAAGAACTCAGAAATGCAAGTCTTCATTCTTGCTATGTTTTACAAGCTGAACACCCTGTAACAGCGCTTGATTTGCAAAACTCCAGGCCAAGATTGCCAGGGTAGCGGACATAAATTAATCTTTATTTGGAAACTGAAGAAACAAGCTCTCGCTGTTAAATATAGACTCCAGTAATGTGGTTAGGCTTGTGTATATTATGACCAAAATAAAGATGGCAGCTATGTACACCTAACTGTGATGTGTGTGCGTGTGTGTGTTCGTGTGGCCTCTGTACAGTGGGGCTGTAGGCTAGCATTTGCACAGAGTCAGAAAGTACGATGAAATTACGGGACTGTTTGTGCAATAGAGGTTCAATGGATCAAGCGCTTTGCAGAAGTACCGGGCTCACTGGATGTGCACTGGGATTAGGAATACATGCAGAGTGCCTGTCTCTGGGATTTCTGCAGGGCTGGGACTCCAGCCACAACTCTGTACCTTGCAGTCCTTGACAAGTGTACCGTACCACTCACTCTGCCTGGACACATTTTCAGTGTAAAGAGATTAAATGTATCTGGGAAAAACCCAAACGTATGGTAACTTGTTTCCGGCATCAAGAAGCTTGGACAAACAGGACAGGACATTGTAGATGAGACTCTTATAGACCTGTCGGCACCAGAGATGCTGTGTGCAGCTGTAGAGCTGTAGAAGCAATGAGAATATTTCATACACAATACAGCTTGTTCATGACTGGCAGTGAACTTCTCTAGTACACAGACAGAGAGATTTCTTAGCTGTAAACATGGCTGTGGAAAGTAACGTGTTTTCCATGCTGCTCGCAAATAGACACTTTCCGGAGATGCTGAGTATTACAACGCAAGGGGCTCAGTAACAGGAAAATTAGAGAAGGGGATTTTATTACAGTGAATCGTTGCATAGTTATGCTCATTCAATAGCCAGAGCACGGAGATCAGCTGATTTGTCGTGAAAAGAAATTACTGGTCATTTCACAGTAGGGCACATTCTGTCCTTTCATCGTGCGAGGTTTGTTCTTTCCCCTGAGGATCCAAGTGGGATTTGGTTTTACTTTATAAAAGCATCTGATGTTCCTGGTGAGAAAAAATACTTTTTAAATGAGAGGAATACATATGCTACCGGGGTACTATTTTTTTTTTTGTGTGTGTGTGCTTTAATTGGATAGGGAAGGGCAGTTTGAAGCGCATCCAAAACATGAACTTTGTGCAAAACTTACTGCTTTCAACTAAAAAGGGGTTTGCTGCCACCTTATGGGTTTGCAAAGTATTTTTCTCCTAGAAGTAATTCAACACTATTACAAATAGTTCTTAAAATCGTTTTCCTTAGTGTATAGATGATCTTGTGAGATCCTAGCCTGTCCCTTGTCTAAATTTTTTATTTTCATTTTCAATTGCATTTTAATTAAAAATAAAAAACCCTGCCATATTTTTGCCTTATTTAACTGTCTCATTTGGTGCTTTGAAGGTCAATCTTCTCAGTAGGTATTAACACCCAACCCCAAATACACATTTTCATGTTTTATTAATTGCAGCTTCTGCATGTTTTTGTCTATTATGTTGTCCATTAATTATTTGGTGGAAATTCTTTTAAGATCTTAAATTACTACTTTGAAAACCCTATTAACAAGCCGGTTAACAGACGTTTAACTGTCTACATGCTATACTGCTTTACGGTGGTAGCCTTGACTGTTTATGGCTGAGGTAATTTCCTTCTATATCTAACGAAGTTCTGCTGGTCTCGCCTTGTACTCTGGAGTGCCAAACGTAGGGAGTGCCCTTCTGTCTGGCCAGAGGTCAAGATTGTGTAAAACTTTTTTAATCCTAGAAGCAAATACTCAAATAATAGTGGTTTTCCATACCTTTTAACATGTAACTGGTCCAGATAAAATTGTAAGTCAGACAAACTCAGACTTAAAATTGCAGACTTTTTAAGTACAGGGGAAGAAAGATTAACTACAAGCAGAATTTGAGTTCTTGTATTTCTGTAACCGTGCTTCCCGTCGAAGAAAAAACCCCAAAACATTTTATTGTTTTGAACAGCTAAGAGGAAGTGTGGATCTGAATGAGGCAAAGATTTTTTATTTTACAGAAGTTTCTGGCCTTGAAAAATCCAGTGTTGTCTTGGAATAAACTGGAAACTTTACGAATCTCTTAGGAGAAAGAGGTTCTGGAATAGTAAACATGCCTCTAGTTAGTGCATTCACCTCATAAGGAAAGGAAATAAGTCCTGCTTCTGTCAGTTTTCTCATTTGTTTATGCAAACTGAAACAGCTTATGAAAAAATAGACCAACTCAGTGTTATCAAAGACCTTCTTGGTTGTGTCTCTCACCTGGGATGCAAGTAAGCCATAAAGGAGGACAGAACTGCTTCTCCAGGATTGTAATTCACACTTTTGTTCTGCCCAGAAATTCCGTGGAAGTCGAAATGGTGAACTTACTGAATTTAAATTTTGTTTGAATTTCTGTAAAGAAGGATTCTTTTGTGAGTCAGCATTTTCTGTTATGCTGTGCTGTTTGAAAAGTTCGTAGTCAGATTCGCTCACAAACAGCTCAGTGACATTGTTGGGCTTTTCTGCAAATCTGAAAGAAAATGGGGCAAAAAATTGAATTACAGGTAACAATTTTTCCCTTCAAAAAATTTCACTTTCATTTTCCACTTAAACCTTAATGCTGTACTTTCTCTGACTTGAAATGTCTCAGAAGAGCACATTTCAGAAACATTATGTAGGTGACAGTTTTGATGAGTTCTAGAAGGAAAATAAGCAATTAAGAAAATGCAAACATCTGGTTTTCCTATGTTAATAGTTCTGGCATCTACGTGTTCCCTCTAGCAGCTAACTGCGGCTTAGGGATGGCTACTGATGGTGCTTGGACCAATGCGTGCCACAGCAGCGATTTCTTCTGAAATGTCTTTTGGTACCTAACAGCTTTTCCCTGCGTGGCGTCCCCACTGAAGCCAGAACCTGAAGACCTGTCACTCAGAAGGTTGTGCCTGTTGAGGACAGTGGTGTTAGGGAGCAGTGGAGGTTGCTGTCTCTGGGACAAAGCTGCCAAACTCTCTCTGAGTAAGGGCCATATTAAATATTTCACCCAGAGAGGTGAAATGCTTATGGACTTCATGCTAGTTACAGAAATATATTCTTCTGTCTAATGCTCTTCCATGACTTTACCTGGCTACTCATTTAAAGGAAAGTGCAGTGGGGGCAGCTATACTTCAGTTGTATGAATTGCAGGGATCGATTGAGTTTTTTTCAGGGAATTTAAAAGTATATGCGGCATATGATAAGTCTCATGAATAAAACTGCCTCATGAATAAAACAGGACAACATGTATGTCACTGTATAGGTCTCACTCCAACAATCTCTCCTTTTGGCTTTAAAGAATATCAGTGTTCCTCTTCTAGCATGACATGCAGTTATTTACCACAAAGAAAAAACTTCTCGTGACATAAGTTATCATTTGTTGTTAAACATTTCCTTGTTAATACATGACCAAAGACAGAATTGCCTGAGTACAAAATGACTAATTCTTCCCTTAAATCTTGGTTCCTTCTTCTCCTGGACTTGGATAATTTCTGCGTTCAGATAGCAGGCAATCAATGGAGAGAACATAGCCATCTTTTTTAAGAAGTACATATGGGGCATGTATTAGTCAAAGGAACCTATATGGGGACATTAAACTTAGAATTTCATTGCTAAAATTAGGTTTTCATCTTTGAGGGAAAAAGTGGGACAACTCGTTGCCTAAGGCAAGCTTATAATCAGCATGGACTGGTAAGTACTACTAGCAAAGCCTGGCTATCGCAGATTATGTTCCTGCCTCTCTTTATTCCCTAGCTAGAGAATCACTAGGAAGTGCTGTGGGAGTGCCCCCTCCCTGGGTTCCCTCTCCCTATCTCCCTCCTGAGGACACAGCCTCTGGTGGTACCCAGCCTGCAATGTGTGTATTAAGGTTCTGTGTTCTTAAACATATTTTGGGACCAACAGAAGCCCTTTTGGTCATCTCCTCATCTTGGTAATCGTATTATTTTTCTTTTGCTTATTTCAGTCTTCCTATTTGCTGTCGTTATCATGCATATGATTTAGCTTTTAAAAATAAACCAATCTATTTCTCTATAGATTGCTAATGAAATCAGCGTCAAAAAATGCTACATCACCTATGTTGGCTGTCTAGATTGAGGGCTGTCAGCTGAAGCTATATGTCTAGAATTTTCTTTCTTTTTAAGTCTACAAATCACTATTTTCTAGCATAAGGACTATTCCAAGGTGACAGGGACATGCAGTCCCACTGAGTGGTGGATAGGAAGCTTAGACTCTCTGTCCTGAACTTGTTACTCCGCTGTAAAGGTCTGCAGTAAATTTTCTTAATCCTGAGTGCTTTACAGTAGTTATATACAAATATAGATCCAGAATAAAGAATTTTACTATGATCTAGTGATTTTGATTTATTTTTGATGCAAACTTGTAAATTTGGAAGTCGTTTTTGGTGTAATCAGATGACACAATGACTCAGCAGTTAAACTCCAGCATCTGCCACAACAGCATCTCCTGGGAGTTTCTAACAAGAACTAGGTTGCTATCAGTTTATAAATTAGTCATATTGAATAAAGAGGAAGTAACCAGTAAGTAAAGTAGGGAAGCATAGAAAAACTTCCTGTAACAAGATAGATGATAACTAAAATGTCAGTAATATTTCCTTTTTCCTACTTTGGCATGACAGTTGGGACAATAAAAAATTCTGGAGAAAGAGACAAAGTGATCAGAAACTTTGGCTCTTAGAGGATGCTCTAGAATGGCCTATCACAGCAGACTCTATATAATATATAGACTCTATATAATATGGCTTATCACAGCAGACTCTATATAATATATAGACTCTATATAATATATAGAATGTAGGCTGCAAAGTCTTGTTGATCTCTAAAGGCTTAGAAGGTCTTACTGCTGATGCTGAATGATGGATTGGACACAAAGAATAGATATATTCACATTACAAAGAAGAAATTTATTAAGGAGTATTAAGAATGACTTACCAGTTTCTGCCATTTGCACTTACTCTTCTTCAGTTTCCCATGATAGATATTACGGTGTGAGGATTTACTTTGCTGTGAGGTTAAACTATGGAAAACGGAGATTTTTCAGGGTGTATACTTTCCCTTAAAGTTCCTTTACAAGAGTGTGCAAACCAAATGGCACACTGAGGTGCAGCATTTGTATGTGTGGGTGGGGAGCCGGGTATCTTGCCAGGGAATTTCAGGTGAAGCAATATAATGAAACTGTAGGAGTACAGAGAAGGGTAGCGTGGGTGGAAATCACTAAAATGGCATCCTGAGGGTCGGTAACCTGCATTTGATCAGATTTTGTTATGTCTAACTTTAAGATGGGAATGTGGCTTTCAGTGCACTCTCAGCAGGGGTAGGAGGAACCCAGGAGGTTCCCGTACGCTCATGGGGGACCAGCCTGACTCCTCAGTGGCAGTGGAAGGGCTGCGGTTTTCACCTGACTGAGAGCAGTGCAAAAACTTTATAAGCTGTCAGTGTGTGTATTGCTCACTTGTATTTCAACGGCAAAACTCAGAAATAGCAAACCAACTGGTTATAGTAAAGAGTTTACACACTAAATGTGAAGAGAGAGTTGGTTATGTACTCTTGGCCTTCGGATTTGGAAGTTGCCGGTTAAGTGTTAGGAAAGTCAAAACCTAAATGTTGATCCTTATTTAGGGGAAGAGTAGGAGCACTTGAGCAGAGGATTTCCTGGACAGACATGTTACTTCTTAGGAGCATGCACTAAGAAGTTCAGAAGTTATAAAGCTAAAGTTCCGAAGAGCACTGAACTACCTGCAGATGGTAGGCTCCTACATCTATGTATCTAGAAATTTTCTAACGTGGTGACATATTTCACAGGTACGAATTAACCCTTATCGTACTACACCTGATGTTTCTTCTAAGAAGCCCATGTGCTTCAGAAATACCCAGAGCTGACTGCATCTTGGATACACTGAAGTGCATCTTAAAATCCTAAACAAAGGTAAAAAAAGTCCTGAAAATCTTTCCTGCGAAAAAATTTCTTGTGAGAAGAAGTGAGTGTGACCAAGGCTAACCCATATGCATGACAACTTTGGAAGAGGCTGCCTCAAATTCAGAAAAATAGTTTGCAAACTTCCATCAAGTGAGCAGTACCTTTTCTGTTCAGAGGTGTTATTTTTGAGTACAGTATACGCAATATTAATGAAGAAATGAGATTTGGCATAAAGAGTTTATTTCCTGAAAGATCCTGAATCAGTCAGAAAAAAAACTAAGACTCATACAGAAAAAAAAATACGTTTCAATACTAAATACAATAGAAGAAAAGTTGGATTCAAAGCCATTTTCAGAGCAGGGAATATGTTTTGTGTCCTGAGTGCTAATAATGAAACACCACATGCTGTTTTTTAAATCTAACCGTCACAATGCTTGTTAAGTATACTCACAGTTTTACTGAAAAATCTATAAAATATTATAGTCCACAAACTGGAACACAAATTGTGTATTGATTTGCTGGAACACTTAAAGTGAATAAGGAGACAAATCATACCCATTGTTTAAGACAATGTAAAAATATTTACATATTATTTTTTCTAAATGCAGTTGACCTTATAGGGAAATAGTCCCCAGTTGTACTCTTTTTCTTTTAGCTTTTTGTATTGAATGGTACTGTTATTCATTAGACTAAACATATGTTTGATTTTTTAATCATGTGCAGTGTTGGACACTTGCTAAAAGATACTATGCTATTTTTTGTGGCCCCTTTAGTAGAACTGTATTAGAGGAATGGCATTTTAGAAATACCTATTGTTTCTAATTTTAAAGTAATATCCTGAAATTTCTCTGAGAAGCTGGGAGTATTCAAAATAGTTATGCTTTTACATTGGTCACAGCTTAACATTTCTGTTTAATAAATGGGAAATGATTTTTCTGCGAAAAAGAGGAAGTGACTTTGTTTTATATAGCATGACCTTGTCTAAGGGGAGACACAGTCGCTCATTTAGAACTGAAGGAGAACATGTTCTGTGTCTGAAAAGCCAGTTCAGAAAATACATACAGCAAATCATGCGCCTGCAGCATTACTGAAGGTAACATTTTTCAGAATATTTCTTCAGGAAATAGAAACAAGAAAGCAGATACTACTGATTGAAATATATTACTTATTTTTTAAAAATCAAAAGGCATAACTTCACTGCAGCAAGCTGTGAGAACTAAAATATTATTTAATTATGTGTTTGTATTACAGTGATGCCCAGAGATGTTCTGAACACGTTGGGGGTCATCATATTGAACAAACAGGAAAAGACAGTTCATTGCCCTAAAATGCTTTGTTATCAAAGTTTAAAGGGCTAATGAAATGAGAAAACTAATGTGTTAGGGGGAAGAGTAACTCTATTAGCGGTGTGTTTATCTGTTTGATGAAGATGCTGTGAAGGTCATTATTATGTGTATAATTTTTCCTGTAATATACTAGGTACATTGATAATAGTAGATGGCTATTGTAGTGTTTCACAAGGTTGGTGCTATGATGTTTAGACACAGGTCTGGTGCACTTGGCTGAATCTTTTTCATACATAGCCTATGTATGCTGCTAAAAATCACCGTTAACCACAGTGTGTGAAAATGCAGTGCTTGTTAGTTGGTGCTGGCTGGTGCCTTGGTCTGAGCTTCTTGTGCGTGCTCCAGCTGTGCATCCCTGTCTGTGCTGAGGGAGGGCAGAGGGAAGAGTGACAGGGAAGGGGGCCTTGGCTGTCCCTGTCCTGTGTATCCCGCAGCCGGGTCAAGGCTGATGGCTTGGTCGTGTTTGAGCTCAGGTGTTCTCCTTGGGGCCACACTTCTCCAGCTGAGCTTTTCTGGAGGAAAGATATCCAGCCATGTAAAACCCATGTGGAAGGGAAAGAATAGTTTACTGGCCTTGTTCCTTCTTCTCTTGGCTTTTCATTGTGCTTTTGATGAAAGACAGAGCAGCAAATGTGGTGTGGGATTTTGAAAGATGTAAAATCTGGTGTAACTTAATAATTTTACACTCAGTTAGACTCTTGCACACTGACTTACTCTCACCTCTTGATTGCAAGAAGTAGGTGTAAATGGCATGGGACATAAAGTTGCATCGTCATTGCTGATTTTGATCAGGAGTTTTAGAATGGCACAGTGACAGATCCAGAACTTTATTTTCAATTGGAATTGCCTGGGTGCAAGGTAGTTGGAAAGTAGTCTCCTCTCTGACAGACTGTCAGAGCTTTCTCAAGCCAAGACAAAGGAAGCTAGATGAAAGAGAGAGAAAAAGCTAAAATGACAGTGTGTTCTTTAAAACTCTGACACTGAGAAGGTAACCAGGTCCTGATTTTTCTGTCCCTTCTTTCATCAATTTATATTTAAAGCCCATTATAAAAAAGCCCCACAAACCAACAACAACAATATCCCCCAAACAAAAAAAAACCACCAAAACCCAAACCAACTGATGTTTTACTGGCTGCAAATCTGATGGAGGTAAGAAGCCCATTCATGTGCTACTGCCCCTAATGTGTATGTAGAACTGGATGTCATATAAAAATAGGTGTGTTCAGCAATTTATCCCGAAATGCTAGAATTGCTCTCAAAAATCAAAGGTGTTTTTTCTTTATTAATAGCAGTCACTTCGCTCATATTTTCCAAAGCATGTACAACGTTTTTTTCAATTAATAGTCATAATTAATAGAAAAAAATATTGGCTTCTCAATTCATCTGCAGACCATTATCTTTCCATGACATACCTAAGATTTAAAGAAACCATTTTATTGTTTTACTTTGCTAAAAATATATCTGTGGTCATTTTGGTCCCTTTATTGTTCAAAGAAAATTTCTTCCAAAGTAAACCCGTGAAAATGGAAGCGTGTCTTTGTATTACTTACATTTGAAAAAAACCAATAAAGTAATATTAAAAAATAATACAATTTTAGAATATGTTTATTTGTATTGCCTGAGTGCTACCACTGGCATAAGTGGAGCTACTTAAGAAGTAAAGGATAACTAAGCATGAGCAAGGACATCAAAATCATGCCCTGAATGTATGGAAAATACGCAGCGCCCTCTAATTCCTGTTTCTGATAATGGCTCTGTGTATATGGAACAATGGGTGTTTGGTTATTTTATCATAGTTTTTAGCAGCACGGGATGACCATTTCTGAAATCTCCCACATCTATATTTGGACCATACTTCCTCCTTTCAAATGTCACTACATATTTTTAGGTATAAAGAAAGGGGGATCTGTATTCTTTCAACATACTACAAAACATGTGATGTTTAAACAGGAGGCTATGCATGCTCTTTTTAAATTGGTCTTAAATGTAGTTATGCTTCTCTGCCAGTTCCTTCTGTGGAAATGAGTCTCGGAGGCTCGAGCAAGGACTTGGCCTCCATAAAGGAAAGGTCTGTCTCGCATCCAAGGGCTTGGCCCTCCCCAAAGGAGGTGCCCCTAAACATACACGCCGTGGCTCCAGAGGGGCAGCCTGCACTGAGGTTATGCTGCTTGTGCTTATTTTGCACGTGTGCACATGGTGTAAGCACAGAGTCCAGTGTCACCTGGCTTGTGAGGTGTGTAGACTGAGTACCTGGAACTGTGTAGGCACATATAGGCAATATATAGGTGTTCATGCACAGAATGCATATACACATCTACTTACATGTATACAGTGCAGGTTGCCTAGCTCCTTGTGACTTTGAAAGTAGCTTTGGGTGCAAAGTATAATGAAATCTCTTTTTCTCTTCTCTGCTTACCATCAATGATAGGGAACTTTTACCTCATGGCCTAAGAAGAAAGGAGAGCTATGCATTTACCTGAAAAAACTTGTCTGCCTAGTAGGAGAAGGGGTTATGGTAGGACTGGGTGCTAAACAGCTAATTTAAATGTGAAATTTACTGTAGCTTTAAGAAGCTCTTCTGATTTCATGTATTTTACTCCAAAATGGTGGTTTTTTCCTTGCTATTATTGTTTGGACTAATTTCTTGTATCTTGGCAACTTTTTTATCACTAGCTTTTTCCATAAGATTGTCTCTATGTCATGTCTGAATGACTCACTGTAGTTTCAGGATCTTTGTGATCCTTTTCCCTCTAACTTCTGCTGTCTAACACAGAAAGTTTCTCTGTTTGCCGTTCTTATCTGAGAATATGTAAAAAAATAAGATGCCATGTTCTTAATAAGACTAAGGTTGTTGTGTGATAAGGTAATAAAAGGTCAAGTTAGAAAAGTGAAAGGCATAAAGAGTAGCAATAGCAAGGAGAAAAAGTTTATTAAATGCAAAGCTGCCACGTGACTTACACAATAAAATAGTATTACAATAGACTATGAACATAAACACCAGACAGGTTTATCTTTTATGATGTAGATTTTAATGTTACCATTTTGCTTTGGTTTCATTTTATACTCTGTTTTCATAAACATAGACATGAATGATTTCCTTATGTAAAGCATTTAGGCTGGCACTTGCATGTCGTTCTGCTTTCTGATGGAATACAAGCCTTTCTTTATGTGTTTATGTATTTTGTTGAATTGTTCTCAAAATTCTCAGAGACTCTGCTAGGTCCTGAGCATGTTGCATGTGTCTCCTACCCAATGTGGAAATCGATGATGATTTTTCAATGCTCTGAATACCCTAACCCCAACAGAATAACTATTTACTGATCAGACATCACTCTCTTGTTAGTAGCTGAGCAATCATCCATGACAGTTTTGTTTTATCACTAGAGCTTAAGGGCAATATCCATGTTTGTGCTAACTTGTGGCTTTTTTCAGTCAGCCACTTTCACGTCATTCTGCCATTTTAGAAATCGCTGTCTTGTTCTTGCCTAAATAATCCTGTTGGCTTTTGTTTTTTTTGAAATTAATATGCCCATCGTTAAATTTCTAAGTTTAGAAATGCCCTATCATAACTTGTCTGTCTGGCCTTTTTCTCCTTCTTACCACATTATTTCTGCTGCCACCCAACATGTTGATTTATAGTTATTTATTTTTTTTACCTTCCTCTGAACAGTCCTACTGAAAATAAGAGAGAACTTGACTACTGGCTTTTCAGAAATGACTCAGTTTTCTTCCCTCCTAAATACATCTGATTTACTGCTATGCTTTTTTTCTGTCTCTTCAATTTTCTCACCTGCCTATGACACAGAATCAGAGAGGTGACAAAGGTGGTTTTTTGTCACTTTTTCAGTGTCCTGGTTCTGGCCCATTCACTGGAAGCTATTTTTGAAACTGCAGATGCCACAGTAGTGCTCCTTCATTTTTCGCGTTTCCCATTCCAACTTAATTTTAGGAAGAAGGGTAAAGACAAAAAAAAAAAAAAAAAGTATCTAAAGAATCCCTCGATGGAGTAAAAACCCCTTATTGGAATGGCTGAGCCAACTTAATGTCTCCTGAAACAGGTCTGAGTATATGATACCATGTTGGCAAAATATCATTTTCAGTGTGTTATAATGACAAAATATGAAACTAGAGTGAAAGCATTGGTCTGAGACATTTGAGATATAAAGTCTCTGGGGTGAAAAGTTGTGTATATTATTTTTCGTGCGTGGGCACTTGAACATCATGTGAATGAGAATGACTCAGATCTGTCTTGAATTTCCTCAATTGAATAAAATGCCATCCCATTTACCAGTAATAGGTGGCAGCCCTTTTTGGTAAACTTAGCTTATTTATTCTATGTTGTAGCATGTGTTAAAGTAAATTCCTGTTAGACAGCAAGTGTCATCTATAGCTGAATAACATTGTTTGGAGGTCTGCAGCCCTGAAAATTAGGATAGTTGAGACTGAAAGAAAAGAGTCACTGTGTTAAAACCATGATGTACAGCTTCTAAAAATGCTTACCATTCCTAATAGTGAGACATATTTGTCAAAAAACCCCTAAATAGCCTGGAGAATGTTAATGTTATAAATCTAAAGTTTGTAAACATGATTATGTAATTATATAATATTTATGTATATGCATATACTTTAATATATATCATAAAAATAAAAATCAAGTAAAAGTGATTTCTGATTTAGCAAATAGTAGTAAACAGGTAATAGTAAAAACTCAGTATATGCTAAGGCCTGCACATGCTGCTACTAGAAGTCTGTGGTTTTCTGTGAAGAAATTTCTACCACTGGAGCTTTTAAAAATCATATTATACAAACACCCATCAGGAATGCCGTAGTTTATTACACAGTAGATCTGGGGAATGGATGAGGTGATTTCCTGATGACCCTTCAAGTTGTTATTTTCTATGATTTCATGTAGGAGTTTCTAATGTTGTTTCTGGTTTATACTGAAGTATTGGGAAATTAATTAGTCTGAAGAGCTTGAGGAAAAAATAATTAAAAAAAACCCCCTTTGCGTGTGCAAGACAAACAGAAAAGGTCAGACGAGTGTGTAAAGAAAGCGAGATTTAAAGGCTGCTTACATAGCTTTAAGCAGATTTTTAAACTGTGAACTTTAAATTCTTCTTTCTACTAATCTGCCATTCTATTTAGGATCTAGCAGCAGAAAATCTGGCAGCAATCATGTGCCTGCGCTCCTCGGTACATGCTTGGAAAAAATTTGGCAGAGTGAAAGCAGTTGCTAAAGAAGGGATGTAGTGCATGTGAATTCCCTCACTTCCTGCCGCTTGCTAGGAGGGGTGCTCTGAGCATCCTACCAGTCTCGGTTTTGCTATAAGCATCACTATTTCCATACATGGGTCAAGTTTCCGATGATCAGTAAATTAGCTTCAGAATGTACGGGTTCTAAGGATTCAGACCAGGAGGTGCTTCATTTTTTTGTTTTAGTTTGTTTTCATTTCTCCACTTTTTTGTGGTTCAAGTATGACGGCATTCCTCAAAACTGGTGGTACTGTGTCAGTGAAATGGCAGTTTCCTTCAAGTGGTACTTTTTGAAGACCCTCCCTGTCTCAGATTTATTTAGGCATCTACGCTTACTCCCAGCACATTTCTCAAGTATAGTTTGTTATAGCAGAAGTACTATCTTTCATTCATAAGGACAAACAAGCCTATCTCTTTACATCAATATTCACACTTTGGATAAGCCCCTTAGAAGAAGATTTCAATTTTTAATGGGTTTAATTAGCATTTATGAAAAACTGCGGTTTCATATGATATAAAGCGACAGATTAAATTTGTTAAGTGGATAATAATAAAATGTGAGTTGATTTGTTTCACTGCAGTTTAAAAGGCTTTTGCTCAACGGGGCCTCCATGCTAATTCATTAAGCATGCTTTAGACCATATGGAGATTTTTTTAAATTTAATTAACACAGATCAAACTCCCAGGAGATTTCATGTTCTCCACAACTGTGTGTGATAGAGACAGTAATTTAAAATCTATTTATAGGTCTTTGTGTTCATTTACTTGAAAAAGGGATTAAAAAACTCTATGAAATCATTCTAATACAGCAGAAGCTACTGAAGTTCTTTAGAGTAGGAACCAAACGCATTTATAAATGACGGAAGGGCAGTGGCTAGGGCCAGGCTTCAGAGATCTGATTTGATCTCCTAGCTGCAACAGTGGCATCTAGTCCCTCCTACCCAAGTCAATTGTACATTTTCTCCGCTAATGTTTTAATCCATGATGCATAAGCACCCTTGAGTAGGGTCTCAAGACCTTGACCCCTCACTCTCATGGTGTTCATCAGTGGGCTATGAGATCAAACTACCCATTACTTGCTGTCTGTACCATGAACTCCTGGCTGAGCTGTGGCCTGGTTTTAGAACATGGGATGAAAAACTGTGGTGTGGTTAGGGCAATCTCCTAGGAAGTTGTGGGTTGTAGGTTTCAGCCTCAGCAGACTGAGAGGGTTCCTAGAAGCTTGGTTTCACAGTTCTTGGAGCACTGTAATAATTTCTTGATATAAGAAATCACTGCTAGAGCCTTCTTCGTGCTTCTCTAAATGTGACTACTGTTATTTTTCATTGAAGTCAGTGGTTTCTAAGCATGTTAGATGTAGTCTGAGAATGCCTCACAGATCAGTTCTTTGCTATCTGTTTTTGATAATGTTTTGGCTGGACTGAGATATCCAGCTTCTACATGTAAGGTGTTTCTCAGGATGATCTGAATTAGGATCAAAGAGGGAAAAAAAAGTAATCACTTGCCTGCAAAAAATAATGAGGAGAGAGAGAGAGAAATAATTGTTGTGGAATACAATGGCAAAGAACATGCTAAGTACTCCAGATAAGATTCTGTAAATCATATGAGAGCTGTGGAAGCAGGTCCCAAACAGATGTGCAGTGCTCTCGTTCTGTGCCGGAAATTCTCTTTTTATCACGTGTACCACCAGGCTTCAGCACTGAATAAAAGAGCATCTTGAGGGAAAAAGTAACAGCTTATGACCTTGCAGTTAAATAATATATCTTGTCACAGACAAAAACGGTAGAACAGCAATTATTGGCATACAACATTTAAGTTGTTCTTCCAGGCCAGGAACTGGCTGAATCTTAATGGAAACAGGTTGGAACAGGATGGAACTCTACTGTACCTGGGAAGTGCCATAATATCATGCTTTGAAGTCCTTTAAAGAGGTGGGATTTGTGCTGAGATTCACGGACCTGTGTGTCTACCTGTGAGCCAGCTGGCTAAACTCCCTTAAACGCAATGGAGGTCTGGTCAATACAGTCAGAGCTGCTTGGAGAGTGGTTCAACTGACCAGCTACTCCAAGGTGAACTGAATTGCTCTTTGGTTGCTGCCTTGATGTCCACTGGCTGTCATGGAAGCTTAGATAGATACCTCACACAGTGAGGATCTCTACATATAGGCACCCAAACTGATGTCTCTTAATCTTGAGCTTAACGTTGACTGGAGAGAGTCACCTGGATATAGACAGTTTTTGAACAGACACTACCTGAGGTACTTCTGTAGCAGTGTGTTTTAATCTATATGGTGTGCTGTAAAATTAGATGAATGCTGTTTATTTTATGATTGTCATGCGGACTACTTCAGAGCTCAGTAGAGATTTTCTGGTACTGAGTAAAACTGTGTGCATGCTAAAAGGCATAACAATGAGTATTTTTTACTATTCCACTCTCCAGCAGTTCTCTGAGAGATGCTGATATTATGTGATGGCAATCAGGCAGATCTGTTTTTCCATGCTGAGACATAGGATTGCTGATATTCTGTGATAGGAAAATGTGGAGCTTGATCTCCTTTGTTGACTTAGTCAACTACAATTAGAAGCTGTGTGGGCTTGTGCTGGAGGGCTGCCGCTCCCTCAGATAAAAGTCAGCACTGTCCTTTCCAAGTTTGATTTTCTATGTCTCTCAAGATAGTTTTAAGTTATTTTTCTACTATTATTCATTACTTCTATTATTATGATGATGATTATGCTATTCTATTGCACTTCACAGATTTTAGAAGTATTCATGTAGGATGTTTTTTTATGATCCTAAAGGATCACAAGGATTTTTCTCTGCCCAGTGCTGTGCCTTTCAAAAAAACTTTTCTCTCTGAGGACTGATTTTGGGGATTCCCAGAGGATTACTGGCAATTCCTCTTCACTGCTCTTAATTCTTGGGAATATTTTAATCTCCATTAATAAAAAAGAAAAACAATGTGTAAAATGAGCACCTTTTAAAGGTGAGCTCCTAGATTGTAAAAATTTAATACAGGGTCTGAGGCCTGCCTGAGGTCTAGCAGAGCATCTGAATGGTTTGGGAGCTTTTAGAAAAGACAATTACATTCAGAAGGAACTCCTAGCAAGGTAACTAACAGAGCTGCTAAAATCGAACTTTTAAGGGAAATTTATTTTTTTAAAGCTAAACTAGTTTAAATTGGTACTTTATTCAGAAATTAAAATTCAGAGTGATTCACTTCCCCAACATTTAAACACAAACTTAAGAATAAGAGTGCAAGTAACACAATAAATTTACCAACTTTATTCTGGACAACTGATGAAGAATATTCCTTAATCTGGGTGCATTATTTCTATGATAGGAACACAATCTGTGCTGGAAAAAGTATTACATGTAACAGGAGAGAGAGTGCTGGTTCAGACCATCTATCAGGTTGTGCTAATTACAGTCTTTTCTGAACACCTCATTAAAATCCTAGGCACAGCAAGTTTTTTTGAGTTTTAGCTTTCAAGAACTTAAGACTTATTAAAAAGATATGATAAAACTGTGGAGTTCAGAGGGGAAAATCACCCAATCCCATCTGAACTCTGTGTCATAATACACTTTAATGCCTCATAAAATCATGAAATTATACTGTTTTTAACCACAAGAGCAGTAAAGATTCTACAAACTAGTCTTGTGCAGTTGAGAAGGCTTTATTATAATATAGAATTTATGAGTATAGTTGGGAATTTTCAAAACACTCCCTATACAAATGTTTATATAGAACAAACCAAAACTTTTTCTTACAAAAAAAGACATATAACAAAATATTTACCCATCTTCTTTGCATTTTCATTTTCTTATATTTATCTCAGTTGTTTATGCTGTTTAAAGATGGGAAATTAAAAATCGCTAAGGGTGAATGATATTTCCAATTCTTCTGTAGAAGAAAGAAATTCTTCTCATTCAGCAAATTGTAAGGATTTTCCTGAGGTCTGGATCCAGTAAACCATTCTATGAGTCTCCTACAGGAAAGAGTTAGTAAATCTTTGGCCTATATGCAACTAGGTGTCACATACTCATACAAAACAGTATTCTCGTGGGTAGTTCCTCGTACAGGATCCTGAACTATATATGTATGTCCATCTGTGCATAACTTTAAACTCATTACAGTGTTAAGTATTTGGTCTGTGCATGGAGTCCTGAGTTATGGTAATTGGGATGTTCTTTCTGAGAGCGCAACTTAATTTAGTGTTTTCTTGGTTTATAATTTGTGCATTTTTGAGCATTGAAGTGCTGAGATGGTGGAGGTTCTTGGAAGTAATATATCCCCTTTTTCCAAACATCCCATATTTTGCAGAGACACAGACGTGGCAGGCAACACTAACCCTTTCCAAGACAGAAGACTGTATAGTGTTTCCAGTCCTTTTTTGGCTCAGTAGCTAAACTGCTTAGCAAACCTTATAAATCGTGGCAAGACTCCTTCCTTTCGAGGCTCCTTAAGAAGCCTCTGCAATTTCCCCAAATACTAGAGAATAGATAGAGAAGCAGAGCAGCTACTTAGGGGCCAGTTTTTGGTAAGAGGGACTGAAAGTCATCCCAACTAATTTTCATTAAAGGAGTGTTAAGCATTCAGTCTAAACCTTCCTAAGTTGTCTAGACTTCCGAGAGAGAGGGAGAGGGAGAGAAGGGAAGAGATAGAAAAACTCCTCCCAAGGTGAGTAATTTTATCCTCTGAAGTTTAAAAACAGAGATGAAATGAATCATTTTCTATGTCTCCGTTAAGGAGACTAGATGGCGAGCTTAGACCACACATGAACTTTCAGCAAGATGAATGTGGGCTGGAAATAGATGAGAAGGATAAATAAGGCAGAGCTCATCCCTGTAGAAGAGGATAATGAGTGGGCTTATGTAGTCAAGGAGCTTTCCCTACTTTATGGCATCAGGACTCTTGAGGTATGGAGAAAGCATATGGTTTTCTAGTAGGGACAGAGAAATCAGGAATGGGGAGGAAAAAATTTGTAAGTGCAGCATATGACAAAAAGAAAAGCTGAGGTTTTTACCTTGTCCACTAGACGAACACTACGGGGTATCAAAGGGGAGTTCCAGTCCAGAGGAACCTCAAGGGACCTTAGAAAGTCTGCAGACAGGAAAGAGTAGAAGAAAACAGATGATCTGATATATTTGGTGATATTTCCCCTGCTTGAATCCTGCAGAAGGGGAACCCCCAGAGAGCTTTCGTCAGCCCACCATGTGAACTTCAGGGAGGAAAATGTTCTTGTTTTACATTGCTGAACATCCTTTGTGAGCAAGTTACACTATTTCTGACACAAAAAAGTCAGAGAAATTTTGCACTGTATTAATTCAGATACTCTGTCCTAGTTTTGGAGAAAATCCAGCCAGTCACAGACCTGCTCAGCTGTCAGTTTTGGACATATTGGGATGCTTTTTCGAATTTTAGGGTGAAAGGAGGTAACAGTAACCCCCTGCCCATTATTCAGGGAAACCTTAACTCTGTGGTAACTTACATCACTCTGTAAGAGTTTGTTAGTTGTTGTAAGACACAATGAGCAGGCAGAATGTATGAAACTGATTAGTTCCTAGAAGCTGATACGCTCTCACAGCTCCCACAGAGTTAGGATGGTGGAGTATTATCTCTGCTTTGCAGATGGTGATGCTCAGACAGGCAGCTCTTCAGAGGCTTGAAGGTGACACTGGAAGCCACCAGTATAACTATGGTGTAAGCCCTTGTGACTTGTGGCCTTATGCCCTACCTACTTATTGCAATTTGTTGGGCTTAATTTGTCTGAGACCTAAGTGAAGAAGTACCAAACTAGTTCTACTTCACATAAACCTTTCACATGGTGCTGCCTTTGGCTAGTTGTAGAAGAGGGTACACACTGCTCCAGCTGTCTGAGTTAAAAAAGGATGGAATCAAAAGCAGGAGTGATCTCATCTGGGCCATTGTTTAGCCAGGATGGCTATTTATTTTTAAGATATTGGTGATATTGATATTCTTCTGTTTGATTTCTCTACCTAAATGGGAGAAAACTGGGGCTGCATTTTGCTGTGGGTGGCAGAAACTACCCCATTTGGCAAGACAGAGTGAGAAAAGCAGCAATGACTCTGCTCTTGCTGTCCCTGAAACATCTTGCCGTCCCTGAAACATCTTGCCGTCCCTGAAACATCTTGCCGTGCTTGTCTTGCCCATGCCGGCTGCACCAGCACAGCCTTCCCCAGCTGTTGTCCCTGGCCCACCAAGGGGATGGGAGCCTGGCCCACCCCATGGCAGGGGCACAGAAGACTCCAAACCCCGGGCACAAGCTGCTGCAAATGGCAGCAGTCGAGAACTTCTTGTGGGCTGGATGCTCCGCTCCCACTGATGCATAAGGGGACCAGAAAGCTGCTGTAATTGGGTTGAAGATTTTCCCTGGCATGGGGGAATCCTTTCATTGCTTATATGTTATGAAGAGAAAGCAAACAACAGAAAGTTATGAAAATATTTCACTCTCTTCTCTTTTACTCCATTTTTGACTACTAGCTTTTTGCTTCCCTGAATCCTGTAATGTTGTTGTTGTTTCACCAGTTTTTTGGACAGCACTGATCACCTGGGCTACAGAGGAACTTGTTTTGAGAGGAACAAGCTGAAAAGTAGACATGTAATTGTCCTTCAAAATCAAACCCTGCACAAACCATCCAAGAGTCCTGTCATAAAAAAGCAGAAAAAGTCTCTCAGAAGCTTTCTCAGACAGATCACTTTTAAGACTGCTGTTTTTTCTCTGTAAAATTCTTTAGAGCCTTTTACACAAAAGAAAAAAAACCAGGACAACACCCCCCCCCCCTCTGGTAACAAATAGCGTCTCATTTGAGTCCTCGAAACTGAAATACCTAGCAAATTCATGACGGCAAGAGCACCCGGCTTTGTTTCACCATTTCTTACATCTATTCTTTGTTACTATTGTCAGAATTATGCCTTTTATTGTCACAGTAAGTCCTAGTGGCTCTGCTGATGTGCAGTGAAACCACTGGAGGTTGCGGACCCCCAGTCAGAATTTACCGTTGTTCCAGGGATGTGTGAGCTGCAGAGTAAAAGGTCACTCAGAGTACTTACTTTGGTTTTGTTTCCTCCCTGGGACACGAACTGCTCATCTACCCTGCTCATCTAACGTTTTACTTGATGCCCTGAGAGTCAGAAACACGCTCCTGAAGTATTTCCAGTTGTAGACCCACTGGCTACTTTTGGAAATCCTTACTGCGTCCCTGAACGCACGAGACGCGCAGCCCTCCATTGCTTTGCTCCGCTGTGGCAGCACTTAGTCTGAGCGAGTGCAAAACCTGAAGCTTCACAGAGCTTACTGCATTTTCAGAAAAGCCAAAGTATTGGAAGATTAGTTCTAGCGCAGCTTACCTGCTTAAAGAGACTAATATGACAGCTTTGTTTCCAGCCTCCTGTGCTGTGTTGCAGGGGCCATTTTGGGGAGGTGGGAAAGGCTTAAGATGATATTTGTGATCATTCCAGATTTTGCTCTCATCTTACTTTAAAGATCCATTAAAGCTCAAATTAAACAAGACTCCTGCTGTTAGCTCACTCAGCTGTGAACGGGTCTGTGCAACTGTTACACATCCTTTGAAAGCAGTGGAGTAACAGGAAAAAAAAAAATCTACTAAGGCTTCCTTTTGATATATAAGGATTTTTACTGCAAGGATTTTCGTTTGTTTTAAGGCTTTGATTGCTTAAATATTTTCAGAGAAGAAAGCATACATGATTCTTGATTGCTTCCCAAGTTAGGAAGCTGCTATATCTTAAGCAGAGAATTAAATTATTGTCGTCTGCTTGAGGATCTGTGTCTTTCTAATCCTCCAGATAAAATGAACTCAGGATTAAAGTCATTAATCATGATATCTTAATAACATACACTTCAAAACCAGCAGATGCCCTTTCAGATTGCTAAGATACCATCAGTGAAAGCAGAACGTAATGTGACATGCTGGGGACATCTAGTGGAGAAAAAGTAAAATACTAAGCATAGACAACAGGAACGTGGCCTGATGTTACAGTAAAATCAGGACTTGCATGAGTGAACAAAGGTTCATTCTATTTAAACCCTAATTTACACGTTTCCAGACAAAATAAGACTGTTTTCTATTTCTGGAAAAGCTAACTATGCCTTTGTAGTTTCCTTTAAATAAGGTGTTAAAAGAGATATGTATAGATAGCCCAAATATTCCTTTCTGGTCAGAATTAAAGCTGTCAAAGCAGTTGATTTGTACCACTAATATTACCAGTGATATTACATTTCATCTTTGACATTTTATATATGACCTTACAACTCAGCTTGGTTTTGGAGCCATACTGTCATATCAGGGAGGAAAATGTTTACTTGGACTACCCTCGCCACAGATTTGGAATCCTGAGTCCTTGTCAGGAGCAATTTCAGGTCTCCAGGAAGTGGTGTGTTGACTCGCATGGGCTCCAGTGAAACCAATATACCTTGCAATTGGTCAGTTGAAGGAGCCTTCAGGTTTTAGAAACTACTTCAAAATAGTATCAAAACAATTACTGACATACCATTATGATTACAGATGGGCCCAATAATATTTAATACACACAGTAACCATCTTCCCATCTATCTCACTTCACTTACATACCCAATTCACCTGCAAACTAAGCCACACAGCTATCTACATGCAAGCTGGTAATATTCCAATTCACTGCTTAGGCGAGCAGCCTGAGACTGATTTCAGGAGCCAAAACCAAAAAGAACCACCTTGTTGTGAGCAAGACTTCAGACTAGAAAGCGTGGGAGGCCAGGTATTATGATATAATCGCAGAATCACAGAATGATTTGTGTTGGAAGGGACCTTTAAAAGTCATCTAGTTCCCACTCCCCTGCTGTGGGCAGGGACATAGAGCTGGAGTGCAGCTAAATGGAGCTATGCCAAGGCCCCGTAAGGGAAGTAGGGCACCACCGGTACGTGCTGATTTACATTTTTCTCGGTGAAAGACAGTTACATTTTCAGGCCAACAGCAGCAGTGGTTTCAGACAGAAACATTGAGTAGTGCCTCTGAAAAGAAGCAGAGAAGCGTAGCTTGTGTAACAATCACCTTAAGGAAGAACTGCGTTACTTTGGATCTGAAACTTGAGAGAATCAGGAAACAGCAGTTCCTCAGAGGTATTTTTCAAGCTGCTCTACTCAGTCTGTATTATTCTCAGTGCATCAAGAGATCTTTGGAAAAAGGAAATGCTGCCGTTGCTTTTTATTTTGGCGTCGAGGTTTTGAGATCTTCAGTATGGCAAAATCTACAGTTACTGTTAAAGGGGAAAAGTAAAAAAAAACGTACATGAGCCCTGAGCCTTCCTCATAGGGAGTTATTATAAAAAGCAGTAGTCAGGAAGGCAGGTAGGTTGAGGAAGAGTTATATGTAAGCAGGAGTAAAATTTGCTGGCTTCCCTAAAACCGTGGCCTTCCTCTCTCCGGATAAATGCCATGATAATCCTTTCTCCCACAAAGTGGGGTACACTAGCCAGATTCGCATCAGTCTGGACTAATGTTTTCCAGAGACTTGTGGGAAAAATGTGTGATCAGGCACTATGTCTATGGAATTCTACTGTAAAGTCAGCAAACAAAGAGACTCAATATATGATTAAAAATTTCAGGTGTTGCAATCTATGGGACTGTGATAAACTGTTACTTTGTTTACAGGAATTGTTTTCAGAAACTTCTGTTCTGCATCCTGCCTTTTAAAAGAACTGAGGGGATAGTAAAAGCCTCTTCAGAGAAAGTCTCAGTAGTGAATATCTGACAGTTATTTAAGTAAAATTTCAAGCTTAAGAGAAATGTAAGATTTGCCAAGGTTACCCAGCATATAGCGAAATCACACAGTATCAAAGTCCAACGCTTACTCCAGTGAGTACCACTCCAGTAGTGTCTCTAAGTAGCCAAATGAGGCAGACTACATTTTTGGGTTGTTTTTCAGATATTTCACACTGAGTCAGTTCACATTATAGTTCTGATGAAACTACATCTGAAGAAGAAATAATTTGGACCTAGCAGTGTCTGCACAGTGGAATAGGGAAAAAAAAAAAATCAGCCTCTGTTAGACCAAATGGCACCAGAGATTGTTTCCCTTCTGTAAGCAGGGTCCCTCTTGGATCAGTTGACCTCTTAAATAGAAGGAGAGTCTGTCGTTCCACTAAATCAAAGGGAGCAGAATCAGTCCTGTAAGCAGGTGGTTGTCTCTGGGTGATGACCAAGGCCAGACTTTCTAACTCTCGTATGAGTTACTGGGGAAACTGCCCATGAAATTGCAGACATTGTGAAGGTAGAAGCTAAACAAGCTGTTCAGTCTACAGCACTCCCCTGCTAGTCCCCTGCTACTGGGACTCGACACTAATGGTTTTTTGTGGAAGCAGAAATTCTCTCTCTAGGACTGGTGAGATTTTAGACAAGCTGCACAGTGCATTCAGCATCTGGTGAAACAACTCATTGAGGAGAATGAAGGGATTTGCCCAATGATATATTAATAGCATCTTAATTTCTATCCGAGCAAAAGAAAAATATGTTCCCTGGGCTAAGGGTGGGTTGGAACACTTTCAAGCTAAGGTGCTGACTGCAAAAACTCAAAAATATTAAGTGGGATTATTAGGACTGTTGTATCAAAGTGACACAGAGTCATATAAAGCCACATATATCACAGGTGGGACCTACTGAGTTTTGGAGTAGACCCCAAGAGCATGCCCGGTCCCTTTTAAAACACTGGACACAAATCCAATGGGAAATCTGCGCCCTGTTCAAAATTGGTTGGCTAAGTTCATGAAAAAGCTGCCATTTTCTGAACACGTTAATGTGAAAAGTCTTTGCATGCCACTCACAGTAGCACAACATAAAAATTCAGGTCTGGTAAGTACAGATTTTGACTAAACCTTCAGAAAATTCTCAGTCACAGAGTTGTCGAAGTACTGTGCTGATGCAGAGTACAGCTAGGGCAGGAAGATAACTGATTTTGTACTTGGGAAAATAAGAAAATCTTGCTTGCCAGAAAGTTACTTGTAACTGTTGAAAAAGAGGGCCCTGAAATTTTTGATTCTTTAAACGATGGGAAATCTGACAATATTTTTGTCTAGGAAGAAATCTTTTGACCTCTGTTCTCTTTAAAACACTCACTTCTGGTATTTTAGCTGCTTCATTTGAAAAAGCTGGCTGCAAATGTCTTCATGTTTCTCATGTCATAATGTAGTTTTGGAGATGCTGAAAAGTTTTTGGAAGAATAAATGAAACAGAGGTCTAGTGAAATCTTGATATAATAGAGTCGAGGTAGGGTAATTAGTTAACAGAACAATACCTCGGATATCGACCAGGTAGTGTGTTGGGGACTTTTTGGCCCTGTCATTCTGTTTGGCAGACCTGCTCCTAAAAACTTCCAGTGATGTTTTCCAAGTAAATTATTAAAATACTTAACTATCTTCATCCTTAAAAGGTTCTTATTGGCAACAAACCTTAGTTTTCTAGGTTTGGTTTTCATCAAACCTGCAGAGGGCATAAAGAACGGTGGGTATTGAAAGAATATTCCCAACTTTCCTCTAAATTTTGTTGTTGTTGTTGTTTTTGTTTTATTATTAAACCAGAACATTTCTTTTAACATACCTTGCAGATTATATTTTCTAAATCTCTCACATCCTTATTATCTGTCGGGCTGTCTCCCAAAGGAGAGGTAATCTCTGTATTACGTGAACAAACATGAACACTGCATTTATGTAGGCGACATCGCTCCTATGCTGGACAACTGTCATGTCTTGTGGATGATGCTCCTCAAAATACATTCTGGAACATCCTTTTGCAATAGTATCACATTCTTGTCTTAGGTTAAATCACTGGTTCACTAAAAGCCCAGAGCCTTCTCTTCAGTATTGCTACCTAGTCAGCTATTCCCCTGTTGTATTTATGCATCTGAGTGTTTCTTCCTAAGCACTTTACTTAGCCTTTATTGTGTTCCATCATCTGGATTTCAAGCCGTGCCTATCATTTAGTAACGTTTCTTAAAATTTAAATCCTATTCTGCTGATAGTTTGCAAACTGTTCCTGTTGAACTTCTCTGCAAATGTTACAAATATGCTGTCTAGTCAGTCATCCAAGGTGTTGAGGAACACACGGAATGCAGCCTAAAATGGATGTCTGCAGCCTGACACTTGTTATCGTCTTACAGCCAGGCGGCTGATTTTTGGTAATTACCTTGTGAGTGCTTTCTTTTTACTGTGTATTACACACCTATGTGATGATGTTTATCTCTATGTATGCTGTATTTGTGCGTTTTGCTAGCAAGAATGGTATTTAAAACAGTGTCAGTAGCCTTACTAAGTGCAGTGTACATCAAATATCTGACCAAATTTCACCCTTTGTGAGTGCTGAAGCAAAGATGATACTAACTTTTCAGCCTTTACTATCTGCTGGTCTCTTTCCTTCTTTGTTAAGCAACAGGCATTCTTTTCCTTGCCATCTTATCATTTCTGAGATATTGTTCTTGTTGCATTTTGTGTTCCTTGTTAGGTGAAATTTATATTCACTTTGATCTATGCTGCATCTCATTCCTTTTTAGTTTCTTTCACACCTATACATGTAGGCCCTTGTTCCTGCTTTTGTATTTATATTTATATTTTTCTGCTTTCCCATTTCTTTTCCTGGCCCTTAGAGAGCTTTTGATGGAGCCATATTGGTCTCTTACTATGCTCCGTACGTTTCCTTTGCATCATGACAATCTGCCATTGTATCTTTAATATAGTCCCTTTCAGTAACTGCGAACTCTTGCAGTCTTTTTTTTCCCTTAGAATATCTTCCCAAGAGACCCTACCTTCGAGTTCCCTCAGTTTGATGAAGTCTGCTTTTTTGAACTCCATTGTCCTTATTCTGCTGCTCTCATTCCTCCCTTCCTTTAGATTTGTGAACTCTATAGTTTTGTAATCACTTTAACTGAAATTACCTTCTACCTCCAGCTTCTCAACCAGATCCTCCCTGTTAGTCAGTAACAGTTCTAAAACAGCTGCAAGCTTCTCAGTACCTTCTTCCATCTTCCTGAATGAAAGTTGTCCCCAACGTGTCCTGAAATCCTACTGGACTTTCTTCATCCTGACATTATTTTCCAGCTCTGTGTATAATTCTAGTCTCCCATTACTACAAGTAAGAGGGCACCGTTTGGATGCTTCTATTAGTTGCAAAAATAAAACCCAAACCACCTAAAAATGCTTGAAAATCCACTCTTCTATGTCCTTCTGATGAGGTTATTTCTAGCAGCTCCCTATTGTGGCACTGCCTTTATTTTTTTTTTTTTTTTTGCTTTTTACCTTTTCCTTGAGATGCTCAATGCACCTCACCTCTTCTGGCAGTTGAGCAAGGATCTACATTTTTGATGTACAGCATGATATCTTCTTTTTCCCCAGAGCCTGTCTTTCATAAACAAAGTGCAGTCATTTACCCCAGCAGTTAGAAGAAATAGCATGGAAACATGACCATTACACAGCAGTCATAGACAGCTGCTTAGTCCAGCTGGAACTGTTTCTGTCTCACGTTCAAGAGCTGCCTTAGTTCTAGGGAATCAGAAGACTTCAGAAACTTCCTCAGTTTTGTCATACCCTTATCTGTGAATTTACATCTGAATAAAAGGTTTTAACAAGTTTGAGGATTAGTGAAGTTGAAAAATTTGTTTATTGAGCAAAATACCTTTAAGGATTTATACTATACACAGTCATGGTGAGAATTCCTACCTTAAATCTAGAACTAACTGTTACTAACTGGCCAGAAGATCATATAATAAACAAAGATTGTAATATAAACACCCAGATCTTAGGGGAGGGAGACAGGGTAATCTTCCAGCAGAGTAGGCTTGATTTTTTTTTGTTCTCTTTAAGAATTCCAGGCTATTCCTGCTGCAGTAGGGTCTCTGTAGTGAGTAAATTTCTTTGCAAAGCTATAGAAGTCTTAATAAAATTGATTTACCACTCTAACCTAGTAGTGGTTATTTGGATTACTTGGGCTACGAACAAGCCACACCAGTCCGCTGACATCACCATTCCCAACACTGAAAGAGTTTTTTATATTTTCATGATGGAAAATACAGCCTCTCCTTGTAAAATAGTTTTAATACAGCCTCTCCCTGGTAAATAGTTTTAATCCAAACAGCAAATGATGCCAGCTACAGGGCTCCTCTGTGATTATTCCGTGACTGTGGAAGCTAATTCGGATTATTTATCATTGTCCCAGAGTTGTTCCTGGTGTCTTTCATTAACACAGAATCACTGAATGGTTGAACTTGAAGGGCCTCTGGGAATCACCTAGTCCACCTTCCCTGCTCAGAGCAGGGTTAGCTACAGCACATTGCGCATGGCCACATGCAGTTGGCTTTTGAATATCTCCAAGGATGGTGACTCCACAACCTCCCCAGGCAACCCGCTCCCGTGTTTGAACAGTAAAAAAGTTTTTTCTTATGTTTAATTGGAATTTCCTGTATTTCAGTTTGTGCCTCATGTCTCTTGGACCTGTCCCTAGGCACCACTGAGATGAGTTTGGCTCTATTTTCTTCACTCCCAGCCATCAGGCATTTAGTTTTCTCCGGGCTGACCAGTCCCAGCCCTCTCAGCCTCTTCACACAGCTCATATGCTCCAATCCCTTCACCATCTTCATGGTCATCTGCTGTACTCCCTCCAGTATGCCTGTGTCTCTTTTGCACTGAGGAGCCCAGGATTGGACACAGCAGTCCAGCTGTGGCCTTCCTAGTGCTGAGGAGATCACACCCTCAACTTGCAGGCAATGTGACACTGTTCCTTATGCAGCCCAGGAGAGACTATTAGTCCTTCCTTGCTGTAAAAGCTCACTGCTGTTTCGTTGTCTACCAGGACCCTCAGGGCTTTTGCTGCAAAGCTCCTTTCCCACCAGTCATCCCTCAGCCTGGACTAGTGGATGCGGTTTTTCTCCCCAGGGCTATTTAACTTTACTTGAACTTCTTGAGATTCTTGTCAACCCATTTCTCCAAATTGCCGTGGACCCTCTGAAAGGCAGCACAACCATCTAGTGTATCAACCACTCCTCCCAGTTCTGCATCTTCTTCAGCCTTGCTATGAGTGCAGCCTGTCCCATCATCTAGGTCATTAATGAAGATGTTAAACTGTGTTGGACCCAGTATTGACCTCTCGGGTACACTGTTAATGACTAGCCTCCAACTGGACTTTTTGCCACATTGAGTCCAGCATTTCAGACCGTTTTTGTCCACCTCACTGTGCACTTGTCTAGTCTGAACTTCATCCTTTAGTCTGTGAGTATGTTGTAGCAGACAGTTTTGAAAGCCTTACTGAAGTTGAAATAGGCATCGACTGTTCTCCCCTTGTTCACCAAAGTAGTCATATCATGGTAGAAGTCTATCAGGTTGGTCAGACATGATTTCCTCTTTGTAAATCCATGATGACTGCTCCCAGTCACTTTCCTGTGCTTAAATTCTTTGTAAAAGGCTTACAGAAGGCTTTACTCTGTCAGCTTCACAGGGTTTGAGGTGAGGTTGACTGCTCTGTTTTTCCCTGGATCCTCCTTCTCACCCTTCTTGAAGGTAGTAGTGACATTTGCTTTCTTGCAGGAAAGATAACCAAGAGTGGCCTCAGAATGACATGCTATTAACTCATGTGCACAGGTTTTTGAAATGTTCCCTAACCTGATCCTTATCCAACAAGGGTAAGTATTGTCACTCCAGAAAAATGCCATAACTAGAATTGCCGGAGTGCAATGGCGTGACCAGTCTAATGGTATGCAGCCCATTTTCAGTCGGAGATGTGTTCATAAAATAGCCTTTTTTTTTTTTTTGGCTAGAGTTCACTTTAATGTAGGTTATATTATTTATTTCAGCCTTAATTTTAGAAAGCTAATAGAAATAACCCACCATAAAGCCCAATCCAATGATCTTTCTCTTTCTTATGAAAAATGTAAACCCAGTGAAAGTCAAACGCATATATCCTCTAACAAAGGTTGAATAATCACATGAAGATGGGAGGAGTCATATAATATGAAATTGTCAGCTGAGGAATATGGTAGAAGAATATTAACTTCATTCTGAACATTGTTCTTTGTGTAAAACTACAGAACAAGACATATTAACAAGAAAGTACTTGATGACCATTCACTGATCTGTGCTTGTACACAGGATACTTTAAAATACTTAGGGATGTTGTGAATATAATTCTGCCAATTGATTTGGAATACTGAAAACATATAATTGGTATTTACATGTCTGTTCCTTTTAGAATGCAAGATAGAGATCTTTCCTATAAATTTAAGCTTATTTGGATTTGAAAAATTTACACCAAAGGTAACGCAAAAGTTGGCTGACAACTTTTTTTTTTTTACTTTACCCCTTTAAGAAATTCTCTGCAGCCCAAGAAATCAGAATGAAATTTCAAAAAGAGTCTTCTGGATTGAAACATCATATTCTAGATCCAGAAATTTCCTCACTTTGTAGAATATAGAGCAGGGATGGTTAACTGGCTGTGACTTCATTTTCTCTAGATGTCTTTTAGTGCTCTGGTAGCAGCATGCTGGCAGTCCCCTTAGACAGGGGGTCTGGTTAGGCGTTGGGTGGCCCCTGCTGGACAAGTGGCCAAAGAAGGGGGGATGCAGGGGAACGTTCTGCTGGACAAGAAATTTCCCGCTTTGCAGCTATTCTTGGGCTCTTGAGTCAGAACACTGCGCTTTTCTCCCCTTAAAAGGCAAGATTTAGTACTTTCTCTCCAAGAAATCCCTGTCTGCCCTCTCTCCTTACTAGAAAAGCCTGAGACAGGATAAAGCCAGTACTGAGTTCATTACTTGGGCCAAAATCAATGGGAGCAGAACCAGTCTTGCCGTGGGTTTGGATAGGTTTGAATGTACAAAATATATACTTTGTACACAAACTATACATTGCTGACTAAAATGTATTGACTGAAAATTAAATGCAAGTAATAATTCAGTATCTGTCAAAAAACCCCACACTTGGTTGCAACGCAAATATGCCAACCCATACAGCCTTTCTTTCCAGGTATGTGTCTTATGTATTAAAAGCTAATGCCCTTAGAGTACCTTCTAATAATTTGCATATACCAAATCCACTATGCAGAGAAAAAAAATATGAATTGCATAATGAATTGCACACACACACACACACACACACACACACACAAAGTATGCAAAATAAACACATCAACTAGCTGGATACTGATTAACTCTAAGCAAAATCTGGAGACATTCAGTGTGCAGAACCAATCAGATATTGCAGTGAACACCTATAACTAATTTCCTCCAGGAAGAAAATTTTCCAGTAGCTTTAGTGAATTTATACCCATTATAGAAAGGTTGTAGCTAAATAAATATTATTTTAGTTTAATTGGATTAAAAATTAGAAATGCAAATTCTGGTGCACCATGTCTCTAAGTCCTTGTCTCCCTTTTTATGGTAATACCCTTCTAATGGTTTAAGCCTATGAAGAAAAAACACTGAAGATTTTAACTAGCAGCTTTGCAGGGGGGCAGAAAGGAGCAAAGAAGATTTAGTGGTGAAAAGAGCAAATAAATAGGTGCTCCAAGATTAAAAAGAGGGTAGAAGTGCATGCTGAGCTGTTGAAAGACCTCTCTGTGTTTAAAGAAAAATATTGTTTGGTTCTTTCACCAGTGCATGATCAAAATAAGAGGTACAAATTAGTTCATGGCTGCTGAAGCTACAAAACATCATGCAGAGAGCTGTCTTTGGGAACGTTTTAATGAGGAGAAGAGGTCATCAGACTGTGACATTGCTTTTCAGAATTCTTCAAGAACAACACAGACTTCCTGTTCCAAATGTGGTAAAGAATAAAACAACCTTAGTAGTAATCGTACAACTTTTGAACCGTGTTCCTTGGAAATACTGTACCGTGCTCATTTTGTAGCTTTAGTTAGCTATCTCAAAGGAACTCTTCCATATTTTCCATGTGCCCTATTTCAAAAGTACAGTGAAATGGTAGAGCTTCCACAAGGATTATATTTATAAAATAAAGTTTTATTCGGTCTTCTAAAGAGATTTTAATGTTTTCATTGCTCTAGGTGAAATGGTACACTGTGGCTCTGTTCATTAACATTTAGCATCAGTGCAAAAATCAAGGATTACCACATACAGTTTGAAAGACCAGCCAAAATGACTTTGAAATTAAATTCACTACAATCTTAGTTTTGCAGCATTTCAAACGTGACTTTAAAATGTATAAGTTAAGTTAATGACATTCCAGGTCAAATATCCCCAGCCCAATAACAAGTCCCACATAGAATGCCATTATTTAAATTTGTGGCGTATTGTATATGCTGACTAGGACTGAAGAAGTCAGTTTAATAAATTTAATAAATAAGATGTATTCTACAGTGCCATTATTGGAAAAAAGCTTCCTTGAGGTTATTTAGAGAGACTATTAGCAGAGAGAAGATACTGGTAAATCAAATAATTATTCTAAGTTATGGGTGTCATTAGCAGAAATCTCACAACTGGAATGGCTTCAGGATTGACAATAATTATAAAAATGTCAGTAACTAGCAACTGACAGTGGTTTTTACTCCTGAAAAACAGTTGCTCCTGTGAAATAAATAGTTATATAAATAGTGACTTCTAAACTTCTTTTTCAAAGGTTTTTTACAGTAAGGAATAATACAAATGTATGTTAAAGAATGTTAATGAATCAGGTGCTATAGTTAGTAATTTGACTAAAAATTTGCTTACTTATCTATTAACAAAAAAAGAAAGAGCTATATTACAAACCAGCCCTTTTTCTTCTTAGAATAATTGTAATAAAATTTCATTTAGAGAAGCATCAGCAACAATGATACAAAGTTAGTGTAGATGGACTGTTACTCATGCCTTAGAAATTCTATTGTAATTCTTTCATTGCATATTCTTTTAAATTGTAGTCACTATGTTAAGAGAAGAAAGGCTAACATAAACCATACTGTCTGCCTCCTGTCTCTTCCTTTTCTACCAACTAAAGGCAGAAAATGAATTTGGTAGCTGTCTTCTGTAATCAGAAAGGAAATCTCTATCATAGTGATTTCACTTAGCTTTTTTCAGGTGTAAAGGGCACTGGCAACTGTCTGCTGTCTGAAATATGTAATTCTACTCTAAATGTTGAAAGTCTATGAAAGAAATACACGTGTATTTGTTAACAAAGGCATGTTTTCATTGACAAATACATCTGAGTAATACAAATTTATTTTTATGCCATTAATCTTACAACTTCAAATACTGATTACCAGGTCATTGCACCCTGCAACTTTGTCCCACGAATCAGTTTCCTTAAGCATTTACATTGATTTTATTTTCTGTGGTATAGTTTTCTTCTCTTTCACATGAGGTACTAGATAGGCATTTGGAAATATTTTAGTTGTCTGTTTCACTTCTAAAAAAATCCCAATGCAAATCTTTCCCACAAAGGCTAATAAGTTTGTTCGTTTTCAGTTTAAACCTTTAATCCTGTTTGAATGGATTGATGTCTTTTTCATTGATTTACCAGATTCTTCTGTCAGTGATTAGGGCCTGGGAGTTTGGGCTAATCTGAGATTTCTCCTCTTGTATTGTCATTCTATTGCCTGCTATTCTTCTCTTTTTTTTTTTTTTTTTTCCTTTCCAAGAATACCACTGTATTCTATTCAATAACCATTGCTTGCTGAAAGAAGATGTCTTAGATAGCCAATTAACTGTTATGCATAGAGTTTTTAGCCAGCGTGGTAGCAGCATTTGTTACAGGACTGTAAGCAAAGCATTGAAAAGTAAATGTTGAAACAGAGAGAGGAAGGAAAAGGAGATTCTGAAATTCTGAATTTTGCTTTCAATTATATCAAAATACATCTATAGGCAGTAATGACAAGTGTCAGTTTTGTGAGTCAACATGATAGGAGAAAAGAATCCTTGATTCAGTGGATAAGATGGGATGTAGAAATACTGGAGCAGTTTTACTAGTAAGTATGATTTTATAATTACAGTATCAATGAGTCTCTGTCTAATGCAAAAGTGTTGTAGGGTCCTTTGATAAAAAATGTGGGCAGCTCTTGGAAACTTTTATACAGCTGTCATAAAATAAGACGCTACAGAATGTTCCTGAATTAAATTCCATTAAATCCAATGAATAGTTTCACTGACAGCAATAGATTTCTACTGATGTAAACAAAATCAAGAAATGGTCCTTGATACATAAAGATGTAGGTTTTGAAAAAACCCGCAATTATAGACAGTCATAAAACAAATGGGCGTAATCTAGGGGGAAAAAAAGATGTGTGTATGTGTTTGCTGTAATCAGAGTTTAAACTACCAGTTTTCTGTAAAAATCTTTTTTGGGTAAAGAGAACAAATGAAACCTATAGCAACATCTCAAACCATGATTTTAACTTTTTCTTCAACATGAAGTGATGTTCTTCATTAAATGGCAAACATATATCCTCAAAATAGAATGATAAGTAAACTAAAATGTATAAACATCATGGTATATGCATATAACTAAAATTATGTATTGTTATTAATAGTTGAGTATTTGCTTGTATTACTATTAGTGATTTGTTATCTATTAATAATTTTATGACTTTCATGTATATATTCTATCTTTTTAATTGAGACATACGCATTGTAGTTTGAGTTCATTGTCTTCAAAAATATTTCTTACTCTTTCATTTGACAAGTGACTTGAGATGTGCTAACATAAGCATGTTGCTTAAAGTTTTAGAAATATTTTGTAAAATTTATGTCTTTATGTAACTCTTCTGAAATTTTATCAGATATTAAATGTACAAAAAAAATCACTGACAGTTGTATCAAAAGGAAGGTCAATCCCTATAATATAGAAAAGGTTTCTTGGGAATTTTCTATTCTAGAACATGATGTTTTAAACACAGCATTTTCGATGAAGATGCCACTCTAAATGTCTACTGGTACTAAAGAAAATGCAAAATAACTGCACCCATGTTTTAATATTGCAGGATTAAATTCAGAATACCTCAGGTCTTGTTGAATTGTTCCTTAAAATTTTAACTCGGTGAAAACAGACCATTCTAGTGAGCTACACCTAAGCATTTCTTAGCCAGCGAATGTGTATGTCTATGTATATTATTGTGCACTGGATAAAACAGCATATTGTGTTATCATGCCACGCATGCTTCATCATCTTGTCAAGACTTATGAAAGGTATTTTAAGAACGTGAGACATACAGAAGGACAGTCGTTATGTGCTGTACGCTGCTGTGGAAGGGATTTAGCAAATGGTTAGTTCATTATGTTAAGAAAATACCAGAGTTACCACAGGGAACTGTGAGACATTATGCATTGCTGAGTTATTGTTTAGATGAAACATAAACCTGAGACTGACTTTCCTTGCAATCGCCGCAGATTACATGGTAGTTTTAGCAGGAGTAGGAATGCTGAGCCCTGTACCCTAACCAAACTCCAGATGAATTGATTGGCTTCTACTAACTGCAAGAAAATACATCCATGGGGTTTCTCACTTCCTAACCTATCGCACAGTGCTGCTTTTCTCTGTAAAAAGCTGTTATCTATCACAGGTTGCAACCCTCTTAGAAGGCAGTGCTTTGTAACAAATGGGAGAGACCATTTCTAAAATCTGTTTCCATAAAGAACCCGTTAGTGATAGGTACTTTGAGACAGGTGAACAGGGAGTATCCTAAATCATAGCATTCTGTAAAAGGTAGCGGCTGTAATTAATGTAGAATAAATCTTAAGACCTCAATAACTGGTTTTTCTTCTACTGGTGTTTATTTATATATATATTTATATATATGTAAACATTTATGTTTATTTATAGTACAACAGTGTATGTGTAATCCATCACTTAATTAGGTCCAAGGTTTCTAGAGTGCCAAGACGGGAGCACTGATCTCCACTGCCGTCAGCAGAAAGCGGTTGGGTAGCATTTAGTCTTCTCTCAAAAGTAATTCTGCTTGTCCTTGGGACCCTCTGCGCATTCCTTCCATGCAGCCCTGCGGGTTCATGCTCAAAGACTGAAAGGTGAAAGAGAAGAGGAGAAAATCTTTCAGAAATCTAACAGAAGCAACCTAATAGACAGTCAAAGTGCAGTGAAGCAAGGGCAGCACAGTGCTTGAAGGGGCCCTGATACGTGAAGGTAAACGGCCTTCTAGTCTGTCGTAAGATCCAGTAATTTAGGAGGCCAAACTTCCATTTTGTGGCAGTCATGGGAAAATAAACTGTGTCCCAGAAGAAGAACAAGAAGGAAACTCTCTGAGTAAAAAAAGTATTGGCCTGTTATTCCTGTCAGTCCATCACAGAAGAATATTACTAGGGGAGAATAATAAGAGAGAAGAGATAGACCCAGAGGGAAGGCAAATAGCGAGACGTATAAAGGATGTACAAGATCCTTATAACTGATGTTATCAGCCTGATGCTGCCAATTTCATACTCAAACTGGAAGCTTAAATGTAGTAACTATGCATCAGTGGTGGCATTTATTAAAGCCTCATCACTAAGGTTTAAAATCCTGGTCTTAGGACTGATTTAAATAGTTATAACTATAGGTAGGCAGAGGCTTCGATCCTGTTCTCTAGTACTTTGAATCTCACCCCATGGCTGATTGCCGGTGAGTTGAGAGAGCAGTTCTACTTGGTGCCATGCACATACCGTGTGAACACTACCCGCTATGAGAATTTAGGTGGCATTTCCTTATATTTCTTTCCAATCTGCAGCAGGACACTTGTCCTCCCTATAGTAAATATGATTTTCAGACTTGTTTCTATTTCTCTATTTCTCAGACTAGCAGACGCATATCCTAGTTTTAAAATTGAGATGTGAGCCCTGCGTGTAATCCCTTGCTCACACTCTAAGGTTTGAATATGAGTAATGAAAAACTGTGTATAGTATCCACAATCCCTAAGTCTTTTCAGCGACCTAGGGACATGCTTTTCTATTCATATGCCATGACTTCAGAGTTGAGAAGGCAAAAATGAAGCACGTGTAACAAGAGAAAGGTAAAAACACCAGTTTTTTGTTCCTCTAAAGCAGTTTGCTGTATTCACAAAGTGATATTTATAGTCTCATTCAGATTAAAGTTTGACGGTTTTTGTAGATGTTATAACTTTCTAGCAAGGAAGCTGCAAAATTGCATGTATTGTTTTTACAACATCATGGATCGGAGTAGAATTATGAAATCAAGTATCCTGAGAAGTTAGCTCTGAATGCAGGAAGTGTATATCAACATTTACTCCATAACATAACTCAGCACTGAGTCTATCCATCCACCTCCCTTGTCATACCAGCATCTACCATGAGGGAAAAGACATCTCGAGCAAGTAAGCGAGACATCACAAGTATTTCTCAGGATAGGGCACCTTCAGAGAGTGATATTATGCTCGATGCCTGAAGTTGTTATGTTAGAATACAAATTATCCTGAAACTTAAGGGAGGAAATACTTGGACTGCATTAAAAGTTTTTTGAAAATATCTGTGTATTCCGGTGAACCTGACAGCAATGTCTATTGCTTAGATTGTCAAAAATTGTTAATCATGTGATTGTTTCTGAACAATTATCTGTTTCCATTGAAATGTTCTCATTTCTGGACGTGGCAAATTTCTGTGTTCCTGCTTCTGTTGAAAAAGCACCATCGTTTCTGAGAGCAAGGTTATGGAGAAAATACATTAGACCAATGTTAAAACCTCTTATAACTCTCTATTTGAAAAGCAGTTGTGCTACCATGAGGTGGAGATGATACTTTACATTTGCCCAGCAGACTGCTGAGGATCAGAAAGCTCCTGTATATGTAAAAAAAACCCCTAGAATAATAAAAATTAAAACTCTCAGATTATTAGATTTAGTAGTTGTAGATTTCATATAATGACTTGAGGTTTGTTAAAGTATAGCCCACAAAACTGTTGTATCCCTTTGAGCATTGGTCCAGCATGTAGTTGCAGAGTCTAAGGAACAACTTTTGCACAGCTGATCTTTTGCCTGCTGGAGGTCACAAAAAGATCAAAGAGGTTCTTCAGCTTCATTTCCAAGACTCCCCTTGGTACAGTGACAGGGAGATGGAGAAGAACATAGAAGCAGGGAAGTCAGCTATTGAAAAGCTGAGAATTGTCAGGAACTTGAAACTGGCCAGCAGGTATTCACACTGTGTAGTTTAGGCTGTCTGCTGAAGGATTTTTTGTGCTCTTCATCTTATTTTATATGTAGCAACTGTGCTTCTGGTATCAGGTCTGCTGCACACCTTGTTACAGATTTCTCAGAGAAAATGTAAGAAAGACAGGATTCTGCCTTGCTCTCAATTTCTGTGGTTGGCTGCTGCTAGGCTAGCCATGGTCTAGAGCATGACCTCCTGTTATTTTTTTCCTATACAAGTGTCACTCTTAATGTATTAAGAGTGCAAGGCCTCTTTGGGACATGATGGCATAACTACTGATGTCATTGGCAGCTTTTATCAAGTGTAAATGCCCATTTATTGAATGTGTAACTTCCTCTTTCCCTCCTCCCTCTATATTTGGCCTTAAAAAATTAATACTTAGTGTAAAAATACAAACAGATGTATTCTTCAGAGATGTAGCCCCTAGCAAGTATTGTGGTTGGACATACAATAAAGGTATTTTTGTTAGTATTATGTTCTTTTCTGTTTTTCTTAATGCTTTGTTTCCTCAAGTTATGTGAATACAATATTATCTTCACACGTTCTCTCTTCCAATAAAAGCTTTTGTCTCTTCCAAGACTGAAAAAGATCTGAAGGGTTGGGAAGCTTAAACCCAAACTATGATTTTAAAAAATATATTTAATGAAATAGCATGGGTTTTTGTACAGTTATTGACCTCAATGTATTCATAATGCCATTTTATATATATACTTTGGATAAGGAGAGACCGTTGAATTATCTGATCTGAATTTCTACTCTGTACTGGATACAGTGTATTTTCATTAGAGGGTTCGTGAACCTTGAATTTGTTCTTCATTCATCTGAAAGACCCTTATTCCAAAGCAGATCATGGAGAATATTGCATTGCATTGCCTAGGAGGTCCTAAGGACACCCAAGGAGACTGAAGAAACACTCAAGGGACTGCAGGAACCCAGTTTGGGTCAGGAAGCAGCCTCTCCCTATCCCCATGATGCTGAGGTATCCACACCAACGTAAGGGTCACTTCTGGGTGGAAGTGAGAACCCTGGCAGGTACCACATGATGTGCCTTTTGATTTAAATGAAATGCTTCTCTATCAGTTATCTGGCTGTTGGAGGACTGGGAAGGTTGTACATGGTCGGCTTGGGTAGCGCAGCAGCCCCTGAAGGGATCCCGAATCAAGAGTTTCTGGCAATACACCTAGTTGTGATCAGGATGCATGCAGAGTGTCAGCAAAGGTGGACTAGCTTGTGGCGTAAGCTCTGGGAACGAAGATAGAGAGGCCTGTGTGGAGCCTTTCTCACTGTCTCTAGGACATATATAGCCTCAGGCAGTTAATGTGAACTAATCCTGCTGGTTTGCTGAATCAGGGACTTCATGATGTGGTGCCACAAATCAGGAAAGAGAGGTTATTTCTTCCATCTGTTTAGGTTGGACAGGACACTCTTGTCTTGACAGCATCAAGTATATCAATCAAAGGACTGTGTGTTTATTTCTTTTTTGTTGTTGTTGGAGAGCATTAATTTCTTTTAGGGACGCATACAGTTGTTTAAGCATGTATCCTTATAGGTTGAATTATTAATGTGCATGCTTTTACATTTTCAAACATAACTAACTATATTGATTAGTGAGTTATATAAATGGAAGAAAATGATAAACTAAGTTGAAGAGCTATGCCATTCATCTCTGGACTCGGGATTGCTGTTGAAATTTGCTTTCTTCAAATAGCCCTGAGCAGCCCCTTCCCTAGGGCTGAACTGCTCAGCACAGTGGGATCCTCTTGGCCCCAGCAGCCCTCACACAGAAGAGTTGCCATTGTTCTGGCTTTGGCTCCGTGGGCTGGAAACCTAAACCTCAGCATATAAACAGATTCCTTCAGAGCTGAAAAGAAACTTTTCAAATCAAACTACACATTCAATGTCAATAGCCAGACTGAGCATTTACAACAGCTATAATATATTTAAAGAAAAGCCTATACATAATATTCAGAGTCCCTAAGGTTTTCATTAATAACATTGACTGTACTAATCAGCATTTTAATATACTAATTGGCCATGTGCTCTCTTCATTTCCACTTTGAGTGCTGTAAGGCAATGCTTTTCAGTTATGAACTGTGGATTGTTGCTAGTCTGTAAGATATCAAGGAGTGATTAATGAAATTATTGCAAAAAAAACCCCATATACAATTGAAGAAAATAGAGAAAATAAGGTTAAAAAAAGAAGAGAAAGATGACATTTCAGCATGTTTTTCAGGCTAAGAGATTAGCTGGTCTTTGATTTTTTTTTTTTTTTTTTTTTGGTAGTCTAGAGAATGGATTAATATCAAGGCCTCAAGGACAAATGCTCTAAGGAACTAAAACTCCTGGGAGGTTCTGAACCCCCTCCACACTGGCAAGCGCTGTGACAGCTGAGGGCATCCAGAGCTGGTGATTTGAGTTTCTCTGTTAATCATATTATAGTCTCTGATGTCTGTTATTATGTTAAAATTTTTCTTTGCATAAATTATTGGAATTTTATGTCCTGTAGTCCTGTATCTGCCATTGATGCTGAAGGCAGGAGGAGGCACTGATGTAAGATTTTCAAACCCCCTTTCTGACTGAGGAGCACATGCCCTTCTGAAAGGCAGGGGGACTTCTGTTATGGAAACACTGTCCTTAGAATTACAGCACAAGATTATGTTAGCTAATAAATGTAGTTTAGCCTGTAAACCAGTGGTGGCTCCATTGTATTTTAGCTTGGGCGGAAAACGTGCGTGTATTTACATGAGTGTGCATGTACACATTCAAAAAACTCAACAAAAGTTGAAGAGAACAATATCATAGAATACAAGTGGGTATAGACTATTCCTTATTAAGATAATACTAATAAGGTGACAAAATCTAGTTATTATACATTGGAAAATAGAAAAAGTAGCTGTTACCTTGTGAAAGACTGTGACTTTATCCTATGTGCTCCTTTCCATGTTCAGCCCAAGCTGCCACATCTTTGTCCCTGCAAGGTTAGGGTTAGCCAGTAAAATCCCCTGAGGCTACTCTGCAGGTTTGCAAGTATGCAAGAACTTTGCAATGACACTAAGCATTAGTTTAAAAAAAAAAAGCTATGAAAAACTTTTAAGTCTGGTAACATGTTACAACTTGTTAGGAGCTGCCTTCAGTGTTTCATGTTACCTCTTTCTTGCATGCTATTTCTTTTGGGTTATGCTGCTTCTGCATGCCATTAATAGTGACATGCAGTAACTATGACAGGAGGACAAAGAGAGATTTCAGTGAGGTTATTAAGTTCTGGTGGGGATGGACCCCATTATCCTCAATATAAAGCCCACCCTTATTGAATCCCCCCCAGATAAAATAATTTTGGAAAGTATGGAAAGATGTCCTCTTGAGCTGAAATGCCTATTAGTTTTCTGATATGTTTGCTGTTTGTTACTAACTGTTAATGCCACAAGTCAAGAAACACATTTATTTTTAACCTCTATGTGCTTCAATGACTCCCGTATAACAATTTTTCTGGCCTTTGAAAGCTATGTCAAAGCCAATTCTCTCCTCTTTTTATGGCACAGAGAGTGTGGGAGCTGCAAGGCTTGCAGGTCTGAAAAAAAATTCATTCTGGAAGAGAAGCCAAATTATTTTCTTGTCCTACTGGTCACATTAAAGCTTAATAAGATTTGTGGCAACTGGGTGCCTGAAAGATTTTCAGTAGCTGTTAGGGTATGTTATGGTAGCCTTTTGTAAGGCTAGTACAGTTCTGGTGCAAGTGGGGCCTTATGCAGCTGGCTGATTGTTAAAGGTATTGATCATGTACACTGAACAAGAAACAATCCCATCTCCCCAGAGATGTTCTTCATTGTTTCCTCATTAATGATGTAATAATTGACCGTAGTGGATCATACCAGGTATCTTTCTGGCTCAGTACCCAGTTTTCATCAGTCAGCAATAGTAGAAGTCCAGGTAAGAGTCAAAGGACATCTCCAGAAAGCAATCATACTCCTTCAGGAAACAATCTTCAAGCAATCTGTGGCTCATATAATTTCTGAATCAGAGATATGGTATCTTTGTAATTTATAGCCCTTGATGTTTTACCGTTAGTTAGCTCAGTGACTTTTCAAACCTATGTAACTTTTTATTCTCTACATAATCCTTTGACAAGAAGTGCCAAAGTTTAGATGTAAGTGAAAATGTTTTCCTTTTGTTTGTTCTGAGCTTGTCCTGTGGTCTTTTCATTATGAAGATGATGGTCCTATTCTTAGCTAATGAAAAGTATAAAGTGTTTTCTCTTCACCTTCTTCACTGCATGCATATTTTACACATACCTATATCCTATCTTGTCTGAGATATCTTTTCTCCAGGATGGAGAATTTTCCCTGTGTACTTGATCCTCATGAAGAAGTCAAGGTATATCTTCAACCACCTTTGCTGTTCTTCTTAGCACCTTTCCATTTCTGCAGTGTTATTTTTACACAGATAGACAAGAAGGACACAATATCTGAGGTATGAATACAATGAATTTAACCCATGGCATTACCTTGTTTTCTGTGTATTTTTTGTTCGGATATTGTGTCTGCTAGTTTGACTGCCGCTGACTCTTCAATTTGCTATCTTACGGGAATTTTTAGCTTCAAAAGCCTTTCCTAAGTCATAACAACTAGTTCCATAAGAGCCTCTGCCAATAGGGTATAAAGTTAGACATGTGTTCTAATAATAATTTCTGCTGACATTTAATCTACCATTTTTTAACTGTTCGGTCAATGTCATGAGACTCTTCAGTTATACTGCTTTCAATAACAAGCAAATTTAGTTACTTTCCTCGCTATAGTTTTTAGAGATTATTTCTGAACCTTTGGAGCATCCTGTGATATCTCTGGGATTTTGCTAGTGGCAAAAAGATACCTAGATAGATTGGAGCTTTGGACAATGATTAATGGGATGAAATTTCACAAGTCCAAATGCTGGATTTGGCACCTAGGATGGAGTAATGCTGGGCACCAGTTTAGAATGGGGGGGGGAGGGGGGAGCGGGGGCAGGGAAGGAGGAGGTGGCTGGAAAGCAGCTCTGCAGAAAGGGATCTGAGGGTGCTGGATGACAGCAGGCTCGATATGAGTCATTGGTGTGCCCTGAAGCCAAGAGAGCAAACCGCTTCCTGGGGTGCATCAAACACAACATCACCAGCCAGTCAAAAGAGGTGCCTATCCCACTGTATTCAGTGCTGGTGCGGCCTCACCTTGAACTGTTGTGCAGTTCTGGGCCCCACAATTTAAGGATGTGAAGGTCCTTGTATGCATCCAGAGGAGGGTAACAAAGCTTTTGAAAGGGCTGGAAGGAGTGTTCTATGAGGAGCAGCTAAGGACTTTGGACTTGCCTAGTTTGGAGGTAAGGAGGCTGAGGGGTGACCTCATTGCTCTCTACAGCCTCCTGAGGAAGGGAAGGGGAGAGACAGGTGCTGATCTCTTCTTCCTGGTATCCAGTGATAGGATGCTTAGTAGTGGTTCAAAGCTACGTTAGGGGACATTAGGAAGCATTTCTTTACCACGAGGATGATCGAACACTGGAACAGGCTTTCTAGAGAGGTGGTTGATGCCCCAAATCTGTCAGTGTTGAGAGAGCATTTGGAAAATACCCTTAACAACATGCTTTAGCTTTTGGTCGGCCTTAAATTGGTCAGTCAGCTATACTAGATGATTTCTGTAGATCCTTTCCAAATGAAACAGTTCTATTCTATTCTATTCTATTCTATTCTATTCTATTCTATTCTATTCTATTCTATTCTATTCTATTCTATTCTATTCTATTCTATTCTATTCTATTCTATTCTATTCTATTCTATTCCTAATTCTAATTCTAATTCTATTCTATTTTCATTGAGAAAAATGACCATTTATTCTTACTTTTTGTTCCCCATTTTTCAGCCTGATACCAACCCTCATGAGAAGTTCTCTTGTTCTGTGCCATAGTCCTTTTGGTGAGGGAACTTTCTAAAAGCCTTTTGGAAGTTCCAGTGAACTGTGCAATCTGTCTCCTGTTTTTCCACATGCTCAGTGACTGCCTCAAAGAAATTTAATTAAGTCATTAAGCCCTTTTTCTAAGTCTTCTTACATTTGTGCTTTAGGCTGACCACTTCTACACAAGGTCAGCATGACACTCAGCCTTAATGGTGGTACAGACAGTAATATTCAGTTGTCCCATTCACACGCTGTTAGGTGGACACCCAATGTATTTGAATACACTTCTGATACAGATTGGATGTAGGAAGTCCTCAGTGAAATATAGGGCTGATGGTCACACCCTGTGGTCACAACAGACCCAGGCATTACAGACCTTTGTAACCAGTAGTTGCTATCTTGTCTCACCACCTCCTGCTTTCATAACAAGAAACCCTAATTGTCATAAGGGTAGTGAATTTTCCTGGACACCTTCAAATGAAATATCTTTCTTTGGTTCTAGGTTATTGCTCAAACATTCCTTTGTAACACTGTCAATTGTTAAAGAAACAGCACATGAAGCTCTTGGTAGGAGCTCTTCTTCAAAAACTTGTTTCTATGTGAATGGTATTCAAGAAAAAAAAAAGTTTGTGCATAAAATCCTGCTACTGCAATACCTTTGAGACCTGCATTTTCAAAAAGTTGATCGCAGGGGACCGTACGTTTTCTTTTGCTGCTACTCCAACCTGATCCCTCTGCAGTAGTGACCTCTACACTTATTTTGCCTTTCAATGTCTTAAAATTTAGTTTTCTGTGCAGTCATTCACACTGAACTCTGAAAAGAAGATACATATATATTTATAACGATAAAAGAGAAAGAATTTCTTGACTCTTATGGGCTTCTGATATTTTATTAGCCAAGTCTACATTCACCCTCACCCTTATGGGTCTCCCTGTGGTAGCTCTGAGCTCTGCTGATCTCGTAGACAAATGATGGAAGCATCTGACTTAGAGCCTTTTAGAATCAAAGCAGATTGAGAGGGAAAAGACCTGCTAGGTCATTTTGTCCATCCCCTGCCAATACAGGATCATGACCTACTGTACAATAACTTCACTAATGTTTTGCCAAGTCTCAATTTAAACGAATCAAATGGTGGAGATTATACCACTTTCTCTGGGACAATGTATCCCTGTTG